>QVRM01004255.1:475000-990364 GCA_003439945.1 Dermanyssus gallinae
CTCGGCGTCCGAGTTGAAGCGCCTTTGATTTTTTTAGAGGAAGCATGTTGCCATTGCATGCTGTCCCGCCCTGCCTCTGGCTCAAAATGATAGCGTCAGTTCAGTGGTCGCAATCCGCCACAAAGAGCGAGGTCTTCATGATACCACACACACACAATATATTGGAATATAATAATACGCGCCAGTTGAACATGGTAGTTATTTTTTGTAAAAAACAGCCATGATTCGGTTCGAGGATACTAAAATGTGATCGCCTCGGAGGGGTGAAAAAGAGAGACTCTAGGGTGTCTGACACAGTTACACTGAAGACCCGCATGCACCGAAGCAGCAAGCGCAGCCAGACATTTTGGCGTTCGAGCTGTCAAGACACAAAACACTCTTCTAGCCAATTTGCGGTATTTAAAACCCTTGCAAAGTTCCAATGATCATTTAGAGTCACATCTACTCTAACTGCCAATAATGAGTATACTAATCTGCTCAAGTAAATTCTCACATTAAGAAAAATATCTTCTTTTTGCAACTTCGCCAACACAAAAGGTAACTGTTGTAGGGTCGACTACTGCTCACATCTTGCAATACTGTAAAACTGTATATAAGCATTATATACAGTGATATAATAATTATATATGTACAGTTTATATAGTTTATATATTAGAACAAAAAATAGTTTAAACTATTATTTTGAACAATATATAGTTCAAAATGTATTAATAAAATATACAGTCGTGTTCACCCTAGTGCGATTTGCGTAAGTTGTATTTTGATTATACCGTGTACACACGTCACGAGCACGCATATGACGTACCGGGCATAAAATGCAGTGTTTGTTGCAACAACAAAGGTATTTCTCTTTTTCTTCCGTTTCTTCCCTTTTCGCGACCTCAGTAGAAAGTGGAGTTGGAGTTGCCTTTTTCCTAAGTGTTCCCTCTCTCTCGCTCTGAATCGTTTGTTTCGTTGTCGTCATTCTTGTCATTCCCGTCGATGTCGTTGAGCGCCAGCTGTTTCCCTAGTCGCCCGCATTCGGCAGTTGGCTGTCAGTCAGTCATACAGGCAGAATGCTGAAAGGCCGGCACATGCACCGTTAAAAGCTTGTGAAAAGAGCGGCAGTATGACGAACGTACGTACGGACACAGGTGGACGCTAATCAGAAGCCATCCTCTGTCTCCCAGAACCCTATTTCCGCTGCCCGTTGCCCGCGCTTCCCATTTTTCCCTGTTCGCAGCGCACAGCCAGCCAGCCGACGGGCCGGCCGCAGTGTGCGACAACGGTTGTTCAACAAACAGATTCAGTTGTCTGTCATGACCGTTAAGCCGGGAGGATGGCGCAGGAGATCGAGTAGAAGGAGGACGAAACGAGGAAAAGTCTGTGCTGTCGGCGATTCGTTTACGCATTTCCCCGTTCCCGTGATTCCCCTTTGTATGTGAATTGATGATGAGTAGCAACGCCGCAGCAGCCGCCGCCGATTAGGGTAATACTGCGCTGCCGCCTTCATGAAAACATGCCCGCCACGACAGAAGAAGGGCGCCATTTATCAAGTCAGGGCCCGGAAGTCCCTTTTTCCAAGTTAAGCGGGGGCAGCAGCAGCACCAACACCATCTCCACTACCGTCAGCAGTAGCAGCAGTATTAGTAATCGTAGTAACAACGGCAAGGAAAAAAGCTGCAGGCCAAATGGGCTGGGTGGCACTGATCGACGCGGCTTGTGGAAAGGAAAGGCTTCCCCTTTGCCGCTGGTACTTCCATCATGGTCAGCGAAGGACAGCATCGCCACCATTCCAAACAAGCAAAGCTCCGTCATAGGGCCCGTCATAAAGACAGCGATATGCCCGGAGAGCGGGCGGCCCCCGAACTAGTTCGAAAGAAGATGCGATGGCCCTATGAACACGACGTAGTCAGCCGACTTGACCATCTCCACGCTACGCTGACTGGCTGGCGGGTAAACGTGGTTCTGACGAAGCGCCACCCGACACGAATCTAGCGGGCTACAGCCCGCTAACTCTGCGGAAAGGCCTTTTGCCGCTGCCGTTGGCGGCTTCGTTGTTGTTGGTGCTGCTGCTGCTGCCGCCGCCGCCGCCGCAGCCGCCGCCAATAGCAGGGAGGAGGGTTCAGGGCCCCGACTCGCCCTCCGTACCTCGAGAGCCACTGGGAAAGTGCACAACCCCTCGTCTGGGAGTGAAGGTAAATAGATGAACTTCATGAACAGACAGGCAGACAAACAAACAGACAGACAGACAGACAGCCCGACAGCCAGGCCGATAGACCAACAGACGAACGGATAGATGGATACATCATGCCGCGCGAGAAGAAGGGTTGTTTTTGTTCGCGTTGTCGAGAGTGAGGGAGCGAGCCTTTGCTGATGATTGACCATCATCACGTAGCGACATGGCAACGTGCACGCTGAGTGGGCTGGGATTCCACACGCTACGGGCTACTTTCTGTACGGCCTTCTTCAGTGGTGTACTTGGTCGCGTAGCCGTCATTCGAGCTGCGACGGTGGTTGATAACAGAACAGGCTTGAAAAAGGCCTTCTTTGGTCTAGGCAGACAAGGACACCGTACCGGGACCCAGTTATTGTTACCCTGATGCAATATATATATATATATATATATATTTAAGTGGGCTGTACAATTAATCGATTTAAGCGTGCTGTAGCTTTTCTTTCTCACATGCTTAAGGGCCTGGTACTTTCACACCTCTGAATATGCAGTATTTTTTTTCTGTATGGTTAAAATTGTAGTCGTCAAAACAAGAGGAGGCAATGTGTCAAATAGGTAAAGTAAAGCGTTACACATACCAATGTTCAAAACATGCCGAAACATCTAACAATTAACAAATTAGGTTAAATTTAAACTATAATGTATATAACGTACAATCTCGTTACCTGCGTGTTCCCTTTAATTAGGTTTACTTTTTGCGTGTGCCACACAACTCACGCAGCTTCGCAAACGCGCTGGCAGAAAATTGCTGGGTGGCGCATTGTGTGCAGCCTTGACTGAATACGAAGTCACCATTTCAGTTCAATTAACTGCAGACTTTACCGCCCTCAGTTATTCGTACGGGTATGTGCGAAGTAGCAGCAGAGGGATCTATTCGAGACCACTATTCCTTCTCGCGCTTCTGCGCGCGCAGAAGCCTTACCGTAGTCACAATCAAACGCGAACGGCTTGCTGCAACGCAGGCCATCGTTCCAATTTGAAGTGCCAACCTCGGTGTGTTTGGCCGTTTATTGAGGGGTCGTGCCTATTTGTGGTCTCTTTTGTCGCTTCATCGTCGCGACGATATCAGTAGTCTACAATCGTTCACTGTTTTTCTTTCTTGCACTTTGTTGAGCGGCCGAAGACGAGGTTTGTCGTCGAGTGCGTCTCTCCGAGTATCACCCCCCCCCCCCCCCCCGCCCCTTCCCAGTGTGCGGACGGAGGAGCGAGGGGTTGGCCCGCAAACGCACGATCTCTATTCATCGTTGTGTTTATGTCTGTCCGAACCACGCGTCCGAGAACGCGCGAAAAGTTGCCCGGCTGGGTAAGCCAGAGATAGAGGTGTCTTCCGCATCCATTTGCCGCTCAATTGTGCTCCGATTCGACGATGTGTCGACGGTCCCATCAAACAGGCAACAATCGGGTTCATCGAGAGACATCGAAAAAAACAGAACTACGACGAAGACACGCATTTGACGCGCTTTCTTGCGACGATTTGCCTGCCTGCCTGCGTTGCACGGGCAGCCGCCAGAATGACTTTGGCGACTGCCGAAGACAGCCGAAGTAGTTGGGTGGCTCGGTGGGCCGAATCCGTAATACGCGACCGGAATGCATCTACAAGGTCACGCACGCAGGCCAGGCTCCGGAAGGTGCGGTAGCATCTTCGATCTGACGTCACGGCGCACGATAGGGCCCTCACCGACCGAGTTATTACCCGACCCATACCCGCCCAGGCGGATAGCGATGTTCAGCGATGACTGACCCCGCACGGTAGCACGGCAGAGCCCGAAAGCGTGTGGCCATTGAAGTGGGCTGTGAGCCACGGCCCGAATTGTGGATGTGACAATAGGGCGGACTGGTACGCACACGGAAAACAGAATACCTCTCACAGTTCTCCACAACGAGCCGTTGTGTAGCTCTCGGCCTCTGCGGGCCATAGGGCCGACAAAGCGGAAGCCGAATAGATACGCAATGAGACGCAATAAAAAAGCCCACACAAACCCACAAAGGACTGCCCAATTCGTGATATCATTGTGATTTCGCGTCTGTTCCTCCTTATGCAAAATTTGCCTGAGTAAGCAGCTCGGGTAGATTTTTCTTGGCTGCCATGAAACAAGATTCCAACTATGAACTAGGATAGCACTGCTACAAGTTCTGCTGCTCGTAGTGATCGTAGATACTATATCTTACCCATCTACAGGTAATTGCGTATGTCGCATAGTGAGAAAAATATTCTTACGTTTGTTTGTTTTTTTTTCTACGTATGCTTGTTAAGCCGACGTCTAAAAATGTCTGAAACATTTCGAACACAGTAGATTCTAACCATCATTGTCCCTCTCTTACAGTTACAATAGGCAAAACATGCTTTTTGTCCTATGAAAATGTATATGCATGAAGCAGTCAAAATGGTGTTACAAAAACAAGGACCTATGCACAAACCAATCACGACTTGCGCAAAAGAAATGCGTCGACAAGATGACAGTGTCTATTTAAGGTGATCTAGACTGTCGATCTCATGCAAAAGTTTTAATGTATAATGCGTGTATCAATTCACTGTCGCTTTATCTGTTCAACAACAAAGAATGTTCCTGAAGAACTGCTCGCCAAAAAAACGTGTAAGGTGCAATGCGTTTTTATCAAACAGAGGGTCTTGCCCTCAGGTGATTCTTTGCAGTGCTAAAATATTGATTTCCTTTGCCAACCGCAAAATTCGCTTTACAGCACGATGGCTGGCTTTTCCATGTACATCAACAACATTTGGCGAAACAATTGCACTAGGACATAGATCACAGCATTTACGTACAAGTCTTATGAACCTACGATGTATGCTCATTATGTATATATATATATATATATATATATATTTATATATATATATATATATATATATATATATATATTTATATATATATATATATATATATATATATATATATTAACCATCAAATCGTTCATACATTAGTCACACGTTAATATTGTATTATCGCTAGCATAGCGGCGGAGCGTTCGAACATCGTTGGAGATGGTACAGGTCGCACGGGCTCCCACAGAGTTTACACCCGCACTCAGGGGACACTTCATGATACTTGTCACGCCTACATATCTTCATAAAGTAGAAGCCATGGACTGCATCCCCCGTATATCAGGTATCGATTTCTGTAGTTTGGGCTCGCTAAGAGTTCAACCTCATTGCCTCTGTCTCGTAGAACAACACGTCTATTTCAGCCTGCTTTTTTTTTATCTCACGCACGGAGTATTCATGGAACGCATCTGTTTGCAATATATATATATATATATATATATATATGTATATATATATATATATATATATATATATATATATATGTATATATATATATATATATATATATATATATATATATATATATATATATATATATATATATGTATATATATATATATATATATATATATGAGAATAAATAGAGAAAGCGTCGCTCCACTGTAGGACCTGCCTGGCCGCGTACCGAAGTTGATTAGAAAGTGAAATTGGCCTGCAGGCCTTTGTTTGGCCTAAGAACGAACGAACCCTTTCGTGACTGGCCGCCATCATCACCGAAGACCACCAGCAGCAGCAGCATAAAAAGCGCCAATAACAAAGTCAAGGGCGCGGCCTCACAACAGGCCGGCTGCCGGCTCGCTCAGGCAACCGGCGATCAACTGCAGACGGTAGTCAACAGTAGCAGCGCCTCGTTACGGTACGGCGGCGATCATGGACCAAGCGCGGCGGAAATAGTGGACAAGTTCAGCTAGCCCGGGCGGGGGGGGGGGGGGGGTCGTGGGGTCTCTGCTTTGCGCCGTAGCGCCGGACGACTTCCGTAGCTTCCAACAGGCGCCTGTTGATGGCTGGTCTATTTACGCGAGCCATTAAGTAGTTTACGTACGCGCTCTCTGTGCGTGCATGCCTATCCACATGCTTAGTGCGTATATCTATGTACTATGTATATTGTGTATATACATATACGCGTTGTTCGTTGTGCACAGTTATTAAAGTGTGATTATGGAAACTTTTTTTGCACTGTGGCCCGTGGTACGAGCGCCCCATAGAGCACCCCCCGGCGAACGTTGTGGCTGTTCTCCGACGTTGAAGCTTTGCCCTTTGCCACTACAACAGAAAGAGTTCACTCACCAACAGACGGCAAACCACTTTTGTTCAGTGCAAGGCGGCCAATCAATGCGCGAGTGGAGATGGGTGGAAGCACACCGAGTAGAAGCAGTACACAACAAGAGGCGCCAGCATCAACAATACCAGCAAGGGCATTTTAAATGGATGAATAAAACACCACCATCATCAACAACGACAACGACAACAATAACAGCAGTAACAACAGCAACAACAGCAGTAACAACAGCAACAACAGCAGCAACAACAGCAACAACGGTAACAACACCAACAACTTCAACAACAACAGCAAGTAGTCTTTGTTACATTGAATGGCCTTTGGTGTACGCATCTTATCGTCTTGTTAATCGTAATATGTTTTGGTTTCCAATTGACTACCCCTACTACTACCCCAACTACGGCTACTAACATGGTACTCCATGGCCCCTTTTTTTTCTCCATGGCAACCAATTTTCACAGTTGGGTTGGTTTTTGCCTGGATAGGTCCTCTTAAACAAGTTGCGGCTATCGGGTCTGCACTAAGCATTGCTGCGAATCTGACGCTAAGAAGAAGAAGAACGTGAAGTTGGCAAGCTTTATACAGGCCACGTGTATATGTCTTATTTTTGTATCTTCATGAGAGTGGCCACCTCTTATAGGATTTTTTTTTGGATCACAGTTGATTAATCGCCATCGCACTTTTTTTTACTTCAAGTCGGAACACCAGCATATACTTACAGCACCATGAGCTGGGGCAGCAAACATTAGCAGAAAGAGACGGGCTCTTCTTTAGGACGGGTACAACGAGACAGACAAATGTGCTAGACGAAGCTAAGCCGGTCGAATTATCACGTCGCTATACCACTCGCTATGCAGCACGCGACCTCGCAGGGAAGTGGCTTTTTTCATGAGGCTCGGGTTAAGGTTATCCATCTGTGCTGAATGTGGCGAAACCTGTCAACGATACCTTGCAGTCCGCTGTCCAGTCGAACAATGAGTAGGTGGCTTTACACACGAAACTAGAGAGAGAACTCGAAAGAACGGCGGGTGATTGGTGGGGGGTCTTGCACCTGACGACACATCGTCGCTAATGTTAACGTGTCACTTATTAGTGTCGTAGGTGTGGTGCATGGTTATCCATTCGATCGAGGCATATTTGTGTTGCAACGAGTAAATATAATTTATCGATATCATATGTAGAGATGTTTGTAATCTACCAAGATAGCAGTAGTAGTAGTAGTAGCAGTAGTGGCCAACATTACTATATCGCACATATATAAGTCGCTTAACTCTGTGTGGTTTCATTATGTCCATGTATCAACAACAGCAACAACAACAACAGCAGCAAGAGCAAATCAAACGGCGATGTTGTCGCGCGACCCCGCGACCACGTAATGAGCAGGCGGAAACAGCATCATTAACAGTGCGCTCAATTTGGCTATTCGTTCCACCTGCAGACAGACATGATTTGTACTCGGCGCCATCTACCAGCGCAGGTTCTGTCCCCTTCCGTGTGGTCCAGACGCAGTATCTTGTTATTCTTAGACACGGTGACTTGATGACGAAGGCCGAACCAACCCTGTCGCTGGAGTCTACAGAGACTGCAGAGATCGTCGAATCGTAAGCCTGTGCCGACCGACGAGCGTGGTAGCCGCTCCGCCGCAACCCCGAGTTTCTGGCGATAGTGGTTCTCACGCCATTATACTAACGAGCTCTCACATTGTCGACTGATGCAGCTTGGTGGATAGACCCGCCCAGCTGCAGCTGTCTTTCATTGTATGGATTTTTTTCCTTTGTTTCTTTTCTTCCTCCTTCATTTCCATTGAACGGCCGTTATCGGCACTCCACTGGCAGATATTGCACGTGCAGCTGGCTCCCTGCGGACACCTGCTTACTGATGTAGCCGATGTCTGCGCGATTTATCCCTTACTCGCTCTGCCTTCAGGCTGCTACGATGCTATTCGTTGAGAAAGTGCTAGAACGAACCAGAAGCACACTGCTTCAATCGTCTAATCGACGAACGTAGGATACTACTAGCTATTCTAGGTGGAAGAAAAAGATGTACACTTACTTATAAAGGCTTGTCTCTCTGTGTGTAGACAGAACCACGGCCCATAGTGTATACCCGCTTTGATTATATTTCTGCTTGAACGAAAACATGTTCGTATACATACATATGTCAACGAAACAGTGTGATAGTGCGACGGGATAGTGTGATGGAGAAATATAGGTGTGTGTATATATACATACAATGGGCGAGACACGGTGATGAAAAAGGTCTGTGACCTTGATGTCATTCGCGGGTCCGATATCGACGCGTCGCAAATGAAAAGACGTCAAAGACTCGTACCCTGTATAAGCCTGTTAATCCTATATATATATATATATATATATATATATATATATATCTATATATATATATATATATATATACATATATATGTGTGCGTGCTCTAGGTGGCTAGTGCGGTAGTCATAATTGTCATCTGCCGGGGTGTCGCCGGTTCGATCCTTGTTGTTGATCGAATTTCCTTTGAACGATACTCATTGAGAATAGATTCCAACGGTAGAAACCATAGCGCTTGGAGTCAGCGCTCGCAAGAACTATTGGGGAAACCCTAGAAATCTCGATAGGTCCGTGCATGCTTCCGCTTTAACAAGGTGGCATTTGCATTTAGGCATACGTGTCAAACAAATATATATATATATGGACTAGTTTGATGCGAAAGTTCTTGCCGTTTTACGATTCACTTGTTTCGGAGGCTTGTAGCACCCTCTAGGCAAAGTAATACTTTGATGCATCAGTCCTTAGGCTTCGCGCAAGCTTGCCTGCACATCTCCAAGCTTCGATCCCGTATTGTTTGGCAACTTACCATGCACACTGGGTCTTCTATGAGAATGTAAGCTGGAAGAGATTCGGGTCCAACGGTTCAGTTCTCAGACTAGCCCCACACGAATGACCCATTTTAACAATCTTACGTTCTGACTTTAGTGGGATATCAAAGGCATCGTTTACTTCAAACTTTTCAAAGGCAATCATACGATCGACGCGGATCTCTACTGCCAATAACTCCAACAAGTTCAAGAAATTTTGACCCGAGCGGGTTGACGATTCGCGAATTAAACATGAGATGAGCCACCTTCCACGAGGACAACGCGCGACTCCATGTGAGTAACGCCATCCAATTAAAAAAAGATTTGATTTGGGCTGAGAGCTTGCTGGACGCCCACCATACTTTCCGAACCTTGCGTCCTCAGGCCATCATATTAAATCGTTCGAGGAGGAAATCGGCATCGTTCCTTTTCACGTCATCCTTATGTGCATCATAAATTATTATCACTGTTCTCTTGTAATAGCAGCTTACAGCACCAACATACGGAATTTTATTATGTCTAATATAAAATACCTTACATTCGGTAATTAAACATTTAGAACTATTTAATCGTTTTCCATGTCGGGCCCGGTGGCGTGGTGCATATCTCCTGCGCCTCGCGACCGTAGGAGACAGATAGGTGCGCGGGTTCAGGCCCCACCGTTGCACATTTGTATTTATGGAGGTCCGTCTTTGAAGCATTGCGAAAAGCAGTCCCGTGAACGTTAAATCTTGGCTGAGGTTCAGCCCGAAAAGTATTTTAATAGTCTTTCATGTTCGTTCCTCAATTGAGTTCGTCAACATAATGTTAACAAGATATACGTGGTATACTAGTCAAATCACTCAGCATTGGGAGAATCGTGGGGGTACAATAGCTGCATTCAATCGTATGCGTGCTTGTTCAGTCATACACCAAGCAAACAGACCGTTGATTGATCTACTTATCTACTTCATAAACCCTCACGCACATCTCAATCGGATCCGTTAAACATTAGCTGAAACCAAGTACATTTGCAGAGAGCATATGCATAACGAATCTTTCAGATTTAGCCCCTGTACCAATATGGGTCCCCGTACTATGAACCAAAGTAAGGCTAATACTGTTTACGGACAGTAACAAACATCAACGAAGGAAATGAGTAATCAACGTAGCAGCAGATTTACAAAACATTGCCGGCTACAATTCTACTGAATAAATAGAATTTATCAACCTATAGTCCGCCGCAATAACAGTTAAAAAGTCTCTCTTTTAAGTGATATTGAGTGATATGATAATATGAAAAAAAATATTTTGTAATTACGACAAACATTGCAAAAGATGGCGGCTGCAACGGAAGTCGGTCAATGCGGCGTATTGACATTACAAATAAACAAACAAGTAGTGCATTTTTAGCTTGTATATACTAGGCTGTTCAAAACGTTTTTAGAAAAATTGTCAATAGTTTTAGATTTTGAAAAAAGCTATTCGATATATTCTCCGAGAAGCTCAATGTACTGTCCGCACTAAAATTTACGAGAATTTATACCACCTGAGTAGAATTCCGCTTTCTTAGCCTGGAAAGATAGGATTGACAGCAGTAGCCCCTTCGTTGCTAGAAGAACGCATTTCACCAATGCTATTCCTCAATTTTCCGAAAAGGAAATAATCACAGGGGCCAGGTCAAGGTTGTTAATAAGCTCGAACCTCTAATTGGCCAGTTTTATCAACGCTAGCCGCGTGTGTGTGTAGGAAGGAGCATTGTCCAGGTGAAACAGGACAACCTTCTTTTGCAAAGCTGGCCGTTTTGCAGTGGGTTCTTGAACTTCTTAGATCCAACAATTCTGCATAATATTCTCCTATAGTCGTTTTACCGCGCTCAAGGTAATCGACCTGATTTATTCCACGTTGGCCCAAAAACGCCGCCATTACCTTTCCGGCCAATGCCGTTGTTTGAAGCCCCTCGAGAGGCGAGATATTTTTTGCCTCTTTTTCTTCTCGGAAGTGTAGTGATGGACCAACTGTCATCGACGGTCACAATTGTATGTCAAAAATCCAACAGATTTCTCGGCACCTTGTCTAAATTTCGCTTTTTTATACTCAAGTTCAAGACAGAATGCACACTACCTAACTGATCCTCAAGACCTCCGCTATCTCCCTAATGGCCACTCGTCCATCTGCAAATACGATTTTCCGTGTTTTGGTGGAACCACACGGTTCATCCTTAAATATTTTAAAACCATTTATCTAGTTGAAAACAGTGACAAAACATGGCGCAGCGTCACAGTGAACTTCATCAAACTTAGTTTTCAACTGGACCCCATTTCAATCTTTAAAAAAATTCTTGATAACCGTGAGAATTTTTTTTCTTATTTATTTCCCAACATTATGCCGCTACATTGCAAGTCCGTCAAACGAAATTATAACGGCCAATCGTCATAATATTTTGACTGATTTTTCGGGCTGACCCTCAGGCAACATTGCTTCGAAAGACGGACCCCATAAATACAAATGTGCAACGGTGGGCCTCGAATCCGTGCACCTATGTATCTCCTTCAGTCGCAAGGCTCACGCGATTCCACCACGCCACCGGACTCCACCAAATATTTTTACGAGTTGCCATTTTCGAATTCAAAGTAGCTCATTCTAAGAACTTATTGAATTACGTAGTATAATACTATTAAAGATATGGTACATAAATTGACATATGCTAATAGGGAATATATTTATGTTTAACAGGGATGTTTATTATATTTTTTAGCAAAACGCACCGTTTGTCCGACTACGGAGTTAATATATTTGAAGAATATTCATTTAATTCGTACTCCGGGAGCACCCGGGCACAACTCATACAGTTTTGGAGGTAAGCAAGCTCAGCCACACCGTTCAACTTGCAAGATCTTTAAACATATAGCTAAACCATCACTGATCACTAATGCCACCAAGTAAGCCAATTTATTATTAAAGCTAGATAATGTAGGTTTTAATATTGACTACAATGTATTCCTTTCAACGAAAGATATCAAATTCGCTCTCTACGATACCCGTAAATATTGGAACAAATATATTGCGTCAACGTATATTTAATTTTCTTTTTAATGTTCAATCATCCATGAAAACCAGTATCTGGTTTATCGTCTTAGTTTAGAAAGCTTTAGCGGTGGTTATTTTGAAAGTTGCACATAACTTCGATAAGCTATTTAGTCACTGCACAAACTTAATCTCTTGAGAGAGTCAAATTGCTAGTTTGTGTACATCGGCTTATGCTGCAATCCGAATGGAATCCTTAACGCATGGCGGTAAATTTATCGCCTAAATTCACCGCTCTGACCTTTCCCACTGGCAACTATTTTAAGCACAGTTTTTGTTATAAATATGCACTATACGTTAAATCTGTTTCAGTAAACAGTTTCTATTTAACTTTGCCGAATGTGGAATTCAGGAGATCACAGAAATACTCCCTGGTATCACGCGCGTAGAGTTAAACAACTTAAAAGTTTTGGGGGCCCCCATAAAGCGAGACGAGGAATTTCACATACACTCTCTATGAATCACATACACTCCCTAACCAAAATTCGTCCACGACTGTCACGCTTGCATCCTCAGGCTGTGCTGTGCATTTAGAGATATAGCCTAGGGTCCTCAAGATTTAACTACATACTGCGTACATATCCTGTTTTGCTTTGCCCTGAATAATTGACCTAAGAAGTGTTATTGACCTAGCTTCTGTCTGCTACGTTGCTTCACTGGTACGATTTATTTCGGTGGCAGCCTCATAAGTGGAGGAGGCAGTTCGAAGTTCAATAAGACATGAGACCAGTAAATAACGGGACACTATTAGAACCATGGGCCCAGGCCCTTTAGAAGAATATCCCAGCCAATATAACCTTGATGAGCTCAAAAGCAAAACAAATAGCAGATAGATCTTAGAGAGGCTTGTTTCCCGGAGAGACGCCGCGCCGTATTTTTAGCGACACAACATAACTTCAGGGGTTGGCTTAAAGCCTCACCCTCGCCTCAGCTCAGCACCATGCAAGATTCCAACTCTTTCTGCATGAGGTCAGCACTTAGAATCGGCGCTCCCGTCTGCGCGCCGTTTCAGTGCAAACTGTGAGGAGAGATGGTAGATTCCAGTGGCCTACACCCACTGAGTTGCTCGAAGAGCGCCGGTAGATCGTCCAGACATGCTGAACTAAACAGTGTCTAAGCCGGTATACCATCTACATTTTAAACCGAGAGGTTTAGAGTCCGCTGGCGAAGAAAGACCTGACGAGGTGACCACTGCATTATGGTTACATGAAAAGTCCATAGCTTGGGATGCAACGGTCTCGTGAACAACCGTGGCTTCATATTTACATCACAGCTCAGTTGAGCGCGGGTGGGTAGCAAAGCACGCGGACGCCAGAAAACGGATTAAATACGCTGGACTATTTTAGTAGATAGACGCTGCATGCTTTTTATTGCAGGTTTTTCTCTTAGGAATCCCTTATAAATGCGATGGAATAAAGTTGTTTGTAATCCCTTGTAAATACAATAAAACAAAGTTGCTTGTCATCCCCTGTAAATAAAATAAAAGAAAAATTGCAATTTCACTATTCAGACATTTGGTTATTCTCCTATACCCCAACAGCTCAGGCGAAGAGTACGTGGCGATTAAGAACTGGTGCGATTTTCGTTCATTAAGTATGACACCTTATTCGCCTGTTAGATAGATAGGTTTTTTTTTTTTTTTTAGATGTATTGATTATTATTATCAATTAGTTGATCACTAGTATTGAGTACAAGTAGAAAGTACGTAAATATGCTCATAATCGCCACAGTGTCGACAATCTATGCGAATTATAATCAGGCCAGGCTTAAGACTCATCTTCACTTCACGCTCCACTGTAAATATTCTGCCGAACACACAAAAGATGGCTACCGATGAATTTTCTCGTTATCGCTGATTACGTATGATTGAACTCTGATCCAATTGCTGATTACGATATCTAGTCTCTGTGTCAATACCATGTACAAGACTTTTTGTTGCGTTTACCGTTGCCGTCTCGTGCGGCACGACAACCGCAACCTACTTGCTTGCTTTTCTCATGCATAAGGGACCTTACATAGACTTCATTGCGGTGCGTTTTACGTTGAGGCTCCACATTTGAAAGGTGTGGAAAAAATTTATTCTGACGCGTGATCTTCACTTACTCATATATATATATATATATATATATATATATATATATATATATATATATATTTATATATAGTATATATAGTATCCCCCTAAATCGTTATTACTCAAAAATGGTCAGCCATTATTGATGGGATAACGCTGCTTGTACCAGGTACGTACACACCGAGAGCATCAGTGAGCATTTTCCGCACGCTTTCCACGCTTCACTTCACGTGAAAGCCAGCAGACCAGCAGGCGAGAGAGGTAGCGCGCAAGAGAGAGAAGGAGAGATGAGGAGAGAGAGACGGAGAGAGAGTAACGGGGTGACGGGGGCGTCTGGCGGAAATGAAGGTTCACTTCAGGTCGACACACGGCCATCACACGGGGATAGAGATGGGAGCGGAGGGAGGCGCTATCTATTTATATACAGCCACGTCACCGACCCCGACACGTCGCAGAAAAGCCAGACGGTGCTGAAGCCCTGGCCTGTTCTTGTTGCCGTCTACCCCTTCTACCCTGTCTCCGGGGTGGGTCGTTCGCCGGCAGAGCCGCTCAGCCGCATAAGTTCGCGCCGTGACTGGAAGCGGCGCGCTCATCGACTTCGGGCGATTCCTCGCGCCCCGCCCCCGCACTTCCACCCGTTTTAACATTTTTATCTACCGCTTCGGAGCTCAGAAGCTGGCTTCCGGAGCTCAGAAGCGTCCACTATCCGTACCTGCACATATACGTATATATGATATTTATATATATATTTTCAACCATCAAATTTTCTAACGGCATTTTTAAATAATCTTTCCAGTTTTGGATATCGTTCCCTTTCCCACCCCTCTCCGCTCGACAGAGCTCGGCCGTCATCGCTCTTAGACGAGGCAGCATTAAGCTAAGCCGGTTTTAGGCGTCTCGTTAGCTAAGCCGTTTTCGCTAAGTACGCAACGAACGAACGCACAATTTCCTAATTGGAAGTGTATCTAAGTACTGCCGAGAGAACTGTCGTCAAAGCCAAGAAAAAACTGCGACAAAATAAAACACTAGTGTGTACGAGACTACCTAACACATCTAACCGAACGGTGTAATTTAGGTCCTATTTTATCACTTATATAGTTACACAAGCGTACACAAATACACGTTTTAGATAACGATTTGATCACACCTAATGTGTAAACGCACGGCTAAGCTATGTCTCATCCATGTCTCAGACGAAGAAAAAAAGAAGATACCACCTGCAAGTCGTTTGAATTTGTCTAACGACAAATACAGTATAATGATAAGGAATGACCACGGGCGTTTCTCAACGATAAATGATTATAATTTAGCATTCATTTAGTAGTCTCATACGACATCTCTATCGTCGGCTGGCTCACAGTGTCGCAAGACCAACCGCAAACAATTTGTCGCCTGGCTGACACAGAGAGAACCATAGTACGTACCATGGCGTCGGCGGATGAACCGGTCGAACACAGAGGTTAAGTAGAGTCTTTTGCCGCTGGTCTGATTGGCGTGTACATATGTATACAAGCGGCGTATGCCGGCATGGGAGCCGTAGTTGCGTTAATGTACGTGCGTCTAGCAAGAGAGCAAACCGCAAAGAAAGTGACGACAATAACAACAATGATAATGACAATGAAGACAATTACATCATAAACAACAACAACAGTAACAACAACAACAACAACAATAAAAAGAACAAGATTTTGGCACCATGGCTAATTCTTCCACGCGCCCTCCTCGGTTGGTGACCGGAGTCCGGATGGCCGAATAACGACTATGAGATTAATAGCTGCTACTACTTCTGCTCCAACAATTGCCACGATTACAACTACCAATTCAATGAGTGTTCCGAGACTGTTATTACAATCCTACTGCTGTAGGTCGAACTAGATAGCGCAACAACAACAACAGATACAGCGGCAGTAACAACAACAGCATCAACAACCAAATCAGCAACAACAACAACAACGCTAGATGCAAAAACAGCTAACGGTTCTGGTGATGACGAAGACTCGATGACCTTGACTTCTCCACTTCATCGCTCAGATTTTGCGAGTTTTGCAAAGCATACACACAAATGCACCACAATATGGCAAAAAAGCCAACCCGTAATGTTTCTGTAGTACTATTGTACCAAGGCAGTCGAATGGCTTAAATCAAATGCGTTGTTCAATATTAAATATATTAAACACGTTTTATTTATAATGATTTGTATTTTTATAATAATACAAATATATATGTTTTTAACAAGAGTTTGTGATTACCCATATGCACATGTATCACAATTACTAATCTCTTAATTATATAACATCTACAATATTGCTTAAATTATTATTATTATTATTATTATTATTATTATTTGTTGTTCCAGGAACCTTCTAGACGAATTATTATCGCCTTATGATAATTCGCATTGCTTGAGTGTTGGCGACACTCAAGCAATGCGAATTATCATCAGGCGATGATAATTCGCCTAGAAGGTTCCTGGAACAACAGGAAAGCAGCGCCAAATTGACTCATCATTACTTTGGCGCCGCTTTCCTGTTGTTTCAATGGCACCCTCTGTCGAAGGAACGCGGTCTATCTCGGCCCCGCTGTGATCTCAACGAACTTCTTGTCAAGCTCTTTTGTCAGTTTGAGTGTATCCTTGTGCCAAACACCAGATGAGTCGAGGACGAACGCCATTACAACGTGGTCCTCAAGAAAATGCGCGTATAGTAATACGCGTACGCAGTTTGTGCATCTCCCGTTGCTAAATAATGTGGCCGACGCCCACGCTGGTTAGTGCGCAATGACCGAGGACGTACGTGTCGGAGACAGTAACGTCCCTTGCCATTATGGTTTGATTAGGATTCCAGTTCCGGCTAGTAAGGTCATCCGGTCGACGCCTGCCATCTCTCTGCAGTCCACCAGGCTCTAATGTGACGCGGTAGCCGGCTTGTTTAAAAGCGCGCCCGTGGATGTCATTGACGGCATTGTGGCGGCCCTTTGTAAGCCCGGCCAGCTTAGTGCAGCTAAGCAGGTGCAGGCAAACTTTTGTCTTTCTTTGTCTTTGTCAACAGTCTTTGTCAACAACTCAATCTTTGTCAAACATGGCAATGCCGAGCTTGAGCCCACTGGCGCCACGATACTGGTCATCGGCCAGCAAGAAGAAGCAGAAGCACGTCAAACCACGCTCCGGCGGTGTCGGATGAAACCGCATTCAGTCTAATGTCGTTTACATCTAACCCGCAGGCCGACAAAGAGTTAAGTGGGCAGCCTGAGTGGCGATTTGGTCCCACCTCTTCTGCCTATGGTGGCCCCGTCGCTGATAAAGCCGGGAGAGTTCTTCTTCCTTCTCGGCCAGTAGCGGGCTAATAATGTCGGGGAACACCGCCGTACCCAGCGGATCCAGTTTTCACTGATTCTTAACAAGGTTGCCCAGGAGCTTGTTGTTAAATTCTGCAATTCTCCTGCTACTGTGCTTCGTCCTCGTAGAAATAGCTCGCATTTAGATGAGCTGACCTGCAGCCCGCTTTATTGCTCGAATGCTCTAAGATCCTTGATGTCTCTGAATGACACTGATGGATTGTTGTCAAGAAAGACCCCATCGTGACATAGAATGGAGGGACCCTGGATGTCACCTGCTTAACGTACTGGCACAGAAGCAGGCTAAACGCAAAAGGGGCCGCTATCTCTTCCAGCTGACAACCGGTTGATGATCTAATTTCAGCCTCAGCGAACATCAGGGGAGTCGATCTGTGAAGAGGTGCCCTCACTTGTATAAGTTCAACGCAGTCTTAAAATCAAATTTTCGGCCCCATTACCAGGTGCGTAAATTGAAAATCATAATCCGAACCCCTTTTTAAAGTTCGAAAATAATAAGTATTATGAAATTCTGCCTCCTTAAGTGGTTAAGACCGAATTTCGTCTAGCTCTAGCTAAACTAAAGAACCTGTAAATTATTTTTCTGTAATCATCATTCCTTGGCTTTGCTGTCGTGCATAGCCACTCGGGGAACACGATTCGTTGATACACGAACTGTATCCTTATGTGGCCATTTTCCTGGCCAATCTGGCCACAGCAGCAACGGTCATGACTGGCCCATCTCATCTTACGTTGCTACGTTGCTCATGGCTCGTGGCGTTAAGTATTGAATAAATGTCGGATATTTAGCAATACAATATCATATACTTTTACTGGCATACAAACGGAAAACGTTGGCGCACATCAGCCCTGCAGAAAAAGTATTTCTTTGCTCTTTCTTGAACACTTGTATAGCGCTTGCCTCCTGGAGACAGAATCGGAACTTATTCCACACTGTGGCCAGTGGAAAATCTAGACCCATGTCGTGCAAATACCGCACGATCGCGACTAGCACTAGCACGACCTCTAATAGCTTTGAAATGTCTACCTGAAGCCGCAACAAACAAAAATAACAAAGACTTCAGAAAAATAGACTTGCTGGAGTATTTCTCGATGATCAGCGATCTCCAAAAAACACTGCAATAAAACAGCGATGGATCTATGATGGACTGTAGTGGATATCGATGTCTTCTTCCCGTTATAAGGCTACTTAGTAACATGCATGAACTAGCTAACGTTAGACCATTCCAACAGCAGAATTAATCCATACTGTGTGTGTGTGTCCTCAAGCCTTATCTCTGCATATTCGTTTACTGTTGATAGACGGGCCGAAACAAAAAATAGACCTCGTTGATTGGCCCCATCCGGAGACGAACGGAACCCTTTCGCCGAAAGTGAAGCATGCACCAGCATTCCGTTTTACCTGAAACCAAGAAGTCGACAAATCAAAAGCGTTCTGTTAGTTAGTGCATACATACATACATACATGCACATACATATGATTGTAACTGGAATGCATAACGGGGAGCTTGTGACTCTGGAGTAACAGCGTCTCAGCGTTTACAATCATGTTTGCCTCTAACGAATGCATATTGTCGCCAGCCGTGTCATGCCGCTGTAACCGCCTGTGCTTCATCAAAATACAATCTTAGAGGGTTGGTGTCTCAGCGCTTATCGGGCCAGGCTGGCTACACACGATATATGACCCTAGTCTAGAGGAAAGAAGCTTGCGTAGAATGCGTATTCGCTCGGTTTATTCCGATCGACACGCAAAATGGCACAGAACGCATAGCTTCCAGAGCCTAACGCTAAGGGATTGCCAAGCTAGGAGAGATCACAGCAACACTGTTTTGTGTATATGTTTTCAGAACATTTCAGGAAAGCTCGCACTCCTGATAAGAGGCTCAACTAACTACAGGACATTGTAACACGCACGTTTTTTTAATTACTCACATTGAGTGTGGTCACCCAAAATTAGACAGCGGTTTGAATGAAAATGAAACTGAGCAGTTAATTGTTAGCAGCACTTCTAAGTAGTCATTTCTTTAAATTAACCAACAGAGTAATGAAGAATGCAAATCCTCCATACAGACGTGCCAATGCAGCTCTACGCGCGCTGCGCACAGTAGAGAGGAAAGAAAGAACCCCGCCCTGAACAGCGCCATGATGAAAACAATAGCAAACAACGAAACGCTACATCATTTCAATCTGTTCTTATAGCGGATGGTGCAGCTTGCTCTATTCGCAGCGCAATAAGGGATCGAGGCCTGATTTGCTTCTCTGCTTCACTCCATCTCTCTTTGCCTATTCTTGCGTTCACGTTGCGCTCTAATCGTGTGTTCTCGCAATGCGAGCTAACGATTCCTAATGTGTAGGCATTTTTGCGGAAACAACGTTTGAGACGGAGCGCGTTTCCTGGGGTGGTCGGTTTGTCTGGGGTGTCTGAAATAGGAACCTAGTAGATCTTCATTTCACATCGACATCGCCCGCACGCAGAACTTGGCTAGCGTCTCACAGCCGCGTGGGATATCCACATGCACACAGTTCCCCCCAAACTCGTAAAAATGACGTTTACGCTTTTGCCGCCATGTTCTTCCGACATACCACCTCGACAGACTACATCCTATGAACGCCATGCTGATAGGTATGCATGTTAAGCGGACTCCTTGATACTATTCAAGATAACAGGTCATCTGGTTAATGCTTTTAACCATTAAGACATGAATGAAAGCTTCAGAAATTCCATACTAAATGAAGTCCGTAACTGAGTTGTTCGATGCGTACAAAAAACACTATGTTTGCAATAATAATAATAATAAAAACATGATTGCTCATATGAAACGCGCAGATACCATGTTGGTTTAAAAAATGCAGCCATAACTCCCCGTACAACAGAAACGCTCGATGATAGCATGGGCTAACAAATCGGAAAGATTGTTGCTGAGTTAATAAGCAGAGGACTAACATACACGTTAACTTTAATTCATTTGGAAAATCCGCGACTACGATTGTGTTGTCATATATATATATATATATGACTACGATTGTGTTGTCATATATATATATATATATATATATACATATACTCATAGCTCCGGCAATATAGTTCTGCCTTTATTTCAAAAAAGGGCATTTTTGGTTGGTATTGTCCAGACAGAAGTACGATTACACTTTACTGAGTTCCTTTCATAAATATTTCGGATATTTTCGAAATATATTTCGTTTAAATAAAGCCATGTTTAGAGTTGTTAGCTTTAATTTTGCCTTTGTGTTATCAACTATTACTTGCACAGGCACAGTTATTCGTCACTAATCGCGACGTCAGCTTGCGTTACTATGTACATGCACAAAAAACGACACTTTTTTAGAGGACGAACTGGAAATGCGGTTCGCACACACGGACGCCACAGCAAGAAAGCTCAACTGCAAGTGTGGGCCGGTAGTGCGGACTCAGAGTCCACTTAAAAAAACGTCATGTTCCCATCCCCACACTCAACGGAGAGCAACAGCGCGAGCAATAATACTTTAAACAATTGGGGGGCAGCGAACAGTAGCCTCCTTCTGTTAGCTTGCCCTGGAATGCCCCATGGAGCCTTGTCAAGTAAAAACGATTATTTTCCTCCTTGGCGTGCATAGTGCTCTCGATTGTACAAGCTATAGACTCAACGTCATTACTTGAGTTCATAAGAAAGTGTATGAGCTTTTTCAAGGCAGCCGTCGCCTTGTTGTTGTTGTTGTTGTTGTTGTTGTTGTGTTGTTGTGTTGTTGTTGTTGTTGTTGTTGTTGTTGTTGTTGTTGTTGTTGTTGTGGTTGTTGTTGTTGTTGTTGTTGTTGTGTGTTGTTGTTGTTGTTGTTGTTGTTGTTGTTGTTGTTGTTGTTGTTGTTGTTGTTGTTGTTGTTGTTGTGTTGTGTTGTTGTTGTTGTTGTTGTTGTTGTTGTTGTTGTTGTTGTTGTTGTTGTTGTTGTTGTTGTTGTTGTTGTTGTTGTTGTTGTTGTTGTTGTTGTTGTTGTTGTGTTGTTGTTGTTGTTGTTGTTGTTGTTGTTGTTGTTGTTGTTGTTGTTGTTGTTGTTGTTGTTGTTGTTGTTGTTGTTGTTGTTGTGTTGTTGTGTTGTTGTTGTTGTGTTGTTGTTGTTGTTGTTGTTGTTGTTGTTGTTGTTGTTGTTGTTGTTGTTGTTGTTGTTGTTGTTGTTGTTGTTGTTGTTGTTGTCGTCATTGAGTCTGTTCGCAAAAGAGCCTACGCCGGGCGCAGCAGTATTGTGTGTTCGGGCGTGTTCTCCGATGTTGCTTCGTAGCGCTTGCAGTGTGGCGTATCTGTTCTTCCTATCCGGAAAAGGTATGTCTTAAGGTGGCCATATCCGTTGAGCGCCTGGCTTACGTAGTGCGTCAACTCGCCACCGGGCCGGCTAGTCCACGCCTTGATGTCCGGAATCAGAGTCTTCACTCAAGTGCCCCCAGGTCCCCCGTCCGGTATGACGTTCTGCTGCAGAGAACAACGTTTTATCTTTTTCCTCTTCTTTCTTTCGTGTCGGTTCCTCCCACAAGCGACGACCATGTTGGTCGGCCTTCACGTTTCCAAGGGGTCGGGCCAGCCGGACCAACAAGTACAGCCGCCGTGCTGGCCGTTTTGTAGGCCATCGTAATCCGCAAAGCAGCAAAGCGTTGGGTCTTGTGCAGTACTGCACTGTTACGGGCCAACGTTAGTTCCGTTAGTGGCCATACCGGAGTAGCAAATAATACTATCGACTCGGCAACCGACAAGAAAGTGTGTCGCCTCGATTCGCACGGTCCGAATGAATTTTGCATTAAGCGGTTCGAATATAATTCGCGATGCCGTGTGAAAGTTTGGTGGTTTACTCTGCAACCAAGCAGAGGCGGAATGTACCTCGCAAACGTTTGTCCGCGTACATTCCCAGATAGCGGACAGAGTGAACCACCTGAATATCCTGACCGTTCAAGATTAGCTTCGGGGGGAGGACACCATCTTGGGCCAAGCAGGAAGACCCTTTCGCTTTTGATCAGAGCCAGTGTCATGCCCGCTCCTCTCATTTAGACAACAGAAATCTCGGCCAGGGCGTCATTGACTTCAAGTTACAGTTGCTGGGGAAAGCCTGTTTGATAAATATATGTAAGTGTAGCAGCTGGCTGATGCGCTGCTCCGTTGGTACGTTGTGCAACGCTAGTGCGTAAATGCATACCTGCCATCAATGTCTGTCCTGACCCTTATATCACGCATTTGAGTAGCACTTGGCCACACGCACCTACCGAATCTCTACCTCACACCTTGGTAGGCAATACGATGCGCTTCTACGGCGTGTCCTCGAGGTGATGAGTGGCGCAGAACCATGCCCACCTCCGGTTGTACAATACCATTTTGTTACTGACGACCGAAGCTCAGTGAGGCCACAGCAAATGGCGACCATTATGGATGTTCTCATTTTTCAGCGCTGCAACCGTCGAGAGTCCTGCCTATATCCGACAGACAGTCAAGAAATAGATCTACCTAACCACTGGGCAAACCAAGTCTAAAAACGGAAGTTCAATAGTAATCAAACGTTATCGCGGTAAGCATGATACGATTGACGTCACGGAGCCGCTTTGCGCGCATTTTCCATTCCAGATACACATCGGCTCGGCGAGATGTATCTCGCCGAGCCAACCAATAGAAGAGAACCAATTAAAGAGCACTTCTCGACTGATCAGACATTTGACGTAGGTTCAAACAGACAAATTACAAGATTACGCATTCTCACGTGTCATCGAAAAGCGCGTAAGCAATTTGATTCTAAAAATGGTACGTCATTCATTTGACGAAGGCAGTTCAGTGCTTGGTATTTGATAGAGAGATCTGACAAAAACTGTTTCTAAGGCAGTCTCTGCCTCTCTGAGCAACTGAGCAGCATCGGCCCACCTCGCGGGGCCCAGCAGCCGGCATGATTTTCGCTACGATCTGCATTGAAATCTTTACGAGCACTTGGGTTTTGGGCCAGAAAGTGAAAAGTTCTCTTACGACATCTTAGGCAATGTCAGCCGAAAGGCTTAGTTAGAATCTATGCTTGAGTCACACAGAAATGCAAAGTAGTCCAAACGCTTTATTCTTTCTGTTGTTCTTCTAGTCACACATTTCCTATGTTTTGGAAATCGAGGCGTAGCAAATGCGACCACATTATAAATACTAAATTATTTGCACATATATATATATATATATAGAAGTTTAGCATGGTTGATTTACGAAGTGCATATTCTATGTTTAAACGGCTGCCACGAACCTGAAACATCTTGTGTGGGCCTGCTCGTTCTAGGGCTGTCTGCCCTGAGTACGACGCGCAAGTGCTTTCTCTCAATCGTTTAGCCCAATAACCCTGACTATGTTATTTACATAGGCTTTCATATTCGCTTAACAAAAATGATTAAAAGATGATGGATATTACATGCCTTAATTCGCGGTGAAAAATTATATTTGACAACAATGAAGTCGCGAGGATAGAAATAAATATATATATATATATAGGCCCTAAATGTTGCAATATGTCCGTCAAAATCAGGTTGATCTCTAAAATGGAACGGACTATTGCCGGTGCTGCCACTGTTAGTACGGTTGACTAATTTAATTCCGTAAGAAGGTATGCTGGCTCGTTGTGGCAACCGAATCGCGCATAACCGGCTCCACAAGTACTTTCCTTATATTATCCAGCAAACGGGAAAAGCTTAGTGAAGTTCCTATGGATCAAAGAGACGTCGCGGCCTTTGGTTAGCACCATGATCGGCCGAGCCGATCAAAACAAAGTGGGGGTTGGTCATCTTAGCAGGCAAGCCAATGGGGTGTGTTCTTGCTTGTTCGTTCGTTCATCCGCTTTCAGACTCTAACGACGAACCGTGCCTAAGTTGGTTACCGGCAAGAGACATCCGCATCACTTCCTAAAACCCAAATCGCGTCAACGGCCCAATCCGCTTTGCCTTGTTAGAGCGGCCTATACCTGTCAATCATAGCTTGCCTTTATAAGCATGTAAGTTTCCACCCTTTATATATATATATATATATATATATATATATATATATATATATATATTGAAACGCTTTATTCAAGGTAAAAAGAAAAATATATGTATGTCATGTGATCAATATGTAGTTATAATCTGCAAGTAGTACAGGGTGTTGGCGGCCCCAAAAACTCATGAATATGCCTAGAGATCCTCCATTGGTATAGATCGCTGATGTAGCGCTGCCGTGCAATGAACACAGGAACCATACTGCTAGCCCGACGCGTTGTCGTTAGCCTTTTAACGAACATTTTGTTGAATAGACGCGGGTTCTGTCTCAGCTGGAGCAGCATTCTTTGATCAAGCTTCTTAATCACGTCAATTGCGTGGGGAACGTCGACATGGCATCGGTCAACATGGCAGCGTAATGCAACCCGTTTCGTGAATTTCCGTTCCAAAACCTATATTAAATAATATACCTAAAATATATATATATATATATATATACCTAACAAATGCGGTAAATCACGTCATCGCTGTCCATATAAATGATAATGAGGCTATCGTGGCCAAGAACCACCACCCACAGCCATCGACCGTTACACATAGGTGGGATAGCTGTTCATGTGCTGTAGAACATAGCACTTGAATAACCCTCTTAAAATACATAAATAAATAAATAACCCCTTAAAATAAATAAATAAAAAATAACCCCTTAAAACAAATAAATAAATACCCCCTTAAAATTAATAAATAAATAAATAAATAACCCCCCTAAAATAAATAAATAAATACAACGTGGTCTAATTTGAGAACTACGACAATTCCGTATTGTTGCTTTCCCGGAAGCTAGATGCAAAATGCCACTCAAATCATTCGGCTCTCCATGGGAGGGATGATAGGCTGATAAATTGCGTCGAAAGTAATGGACGCATGATAAAGAGCATATATATTGCCTTATATAATTAGCTTGGCTTTGAGGACTCAATCTTGGAACACAATGAAACACTGCTTTTGTCACAGTATGTCTGTGTGTCGCAGTAACGTCAGATTTTCCCTGGTCTTAACTTGTTCTCCATGCTGCTTTCCTTCTGGTGTATTTTTTCCATGTCTTTCATCTCACGTCATTATTGTGACCGGTTTCTCTAAATTGTATATATATATATATATATATATATATATATATATGCCTCTGTAGGTTACACACCCCTCTCCTGTGAGTGTGGTAGCTTCGTCAGTTAATTACATGGAGGCATCATCCATAGTCGCCCATAGTCGGCTTTTCCTAGTTCTATGCTTCATGTGCCAAGCCCTTGAATAACAATATTCAACCCAAAAACAGCCTCCAGTTATTTCGTACCGAGATATACGACGGACGAAACGGCGCTATATTGCATTGCGATTCATAGTACTGAGAGTTCTACCCAGTACGCGCGCGTAGGAGAGAGAAAGAGAAGAGAGGGCCACAAATGAAGAAGGCACGAAAGATTTGAGGCAGGTCGACAACACAAAGGTCAATGAGCACTGCCTGTTGAAGCACGTAGGGTCGATTGCTGGAGGAGTTCGCCGAGCGCCGTTAGAGTTTCGTGGAGAGACAGGTCGAAGTATTCGAAGTCGAAGTCTGCTTCTGACAGTGGTAAAACAACTGTAGTCGTTCGAACGAAGCCTGGTGAAAGGCTGCGTTCGATATGCATGCACGGTGCGAGGTGGCCGTACCCGCCGGCCCTCAACGGCATAGCGGGGGATAGCGGAATCGCAAAATAGAGAAAGAAAGAGATAGAGAGAGGCCGAGAGAAAGAAAGAAAGAAAGAGAGTTGAGAATGGCAGTAGGTAGTGAACTTTGGGACACGATTCAACGATTCAACCTTGTTGGTCTTGCCTTGTTCGGTTTTCCCCTCGCTTTTCCTTTTCCTTTCCTCGTCGTCTCCGGCTTCGCTCTCTGCGGCCGCCGTCCTGCGGTTGTGTGAACGGCCGTCGAGCATCGTTCCCCCACAGGTGGCCCCCTTGGTAGCCGTTGTTCTAGAGATGCGTGTGCGAGCTTGCGAGATGCAAGCCCAAACAGCTCGCGCCTGACCTGTTTGGGCTTTCCGAACGCGGGCAATTGCAACGGCCAATCTAGTCGTCACTTCGTCTAAGTGGTCGCGTCGTGGGGTAGCTAACCCCTTACCCTATTCGGTTCTAGATCACGTAACCTACCAAGAGATCTGTGTGTGCTTTTCCAGATTATTTCGGTTTAATGCAATGAGGAGGGCAGGTAAACTCAATGGGTGGAGGGGGGTTAGGGTTCGGATGGTGTGTAAGGTTACTATCCTTAAAGCGGTCTTCCGCACCATTATATGATCGCTAGTAAATAGTACTATTGCTAATAAATAGTACTATTGCTAGTAAATAGTACTATTGCTAGTAAATAGTACTATTGCTAGTAAATAGTACTATTGCTAGTAAATAGTACTATTGCTAGTAAATAGTACTATCGCTAGTGTCGCTAAAGTAGTTGCTTTCATAGCAACATGAGTTTGCGCTGTCTCTCGGGGTCTTTCATTATACGGTACTCACCTACACAGGTAAATTTCTAGTATTCTGCAACTACACTACTTTCAAACGGTTTCTCTTATTTTCATTTAAACGAATACTGCGTCATCAAACCAATCACTAAATCACTTAACGATTAGTTAGAAGAGCAAACCCGACACTTGAAAATTCTACCACAATACTTATTTTATGTCAGAATATCGTATGTTCATCTCGTCGTATCTGCGGGGAGCGTGCGGACGAGTATATGATATCGACCCGCAGCTCGAAGCCGGCGTACTGCTGCTAGCGCAAACTCATCAGATTATCTATCATATCTAGGTTGCAAATATGCCAATAAATTTCTATGCATATCCCTTGTAGTCATCCTGTCGTAGAACAACATTAAACTAGGCCACAATCATTATACGAACAAAAAGATGCAAGGCTAAGCCACAGCGCTGTACAACTTTTGACACTATCTCTCCCGTCCCACCGATCTAAATTCACTATAGTTTTTGCCATACAAATCAATTTTCTTGATCAGTTTGAGCGTTCTGCCAGTATTGCATGTCGTCATGGTTAATTAAGTATATACATATATAGCGGCTGACTACTTTGAGTCCGATGCAGCAACACGAAATAGTCTGGCTAAAGCTAGAGACGAAGCAATGTTTGATATTACCTTAAAAAACCCCATCCCCTGCCTGACAAGCCCCAAATAAATAGTCACTTTTGGTCCCTCGGGGGGGGGGGGGGTCACAAAGGAGCAGAGACTGAGATATTTTAGTCGAGTGTAAAACCTTAAATTGTAGCGGCTGGAGCCTAAAGGGGCCGAACGACGCCCACCTAGGCCCGGACGAATGTCATCGTCGCAGGAGATACTGAACTACTACAAGTAGTAATATTGTCATCATAGGTCGTCCCCTATTCCGTCTCGTGGAACTCTATCATCGCATCGTACCCTCCTGCTTTCCGTCCGCCCCTCATAGTACCCACAGCAGTAGTGTGCTGGCGATATCCGTCGATCGAGCGAGATGCCGAGCGATAACTCCCCCGAAGCGCACACATGCATGAATACATGACATACGTCGTCTATCGTGATTTACGGCGGTATATCCACGTACCAGAGTCGTTATCAGCGACGATAATAGTAGGCATAACAACAAGAGTAACAACAACAGCAGCAATAACGCCAACAACAACAACAACAGCAGCAATAACGCCAACAATGAACGACGACAACAACAACAACAACAACAACAATAGCAATGAAACTCACATATGAGAGACAGCCTGTGTGCATTGCAGGACCGACGCGTCTGACGAACAGGACAGTGGAGCGCAATAGTAATTGATCAGCTTTCGAACATCCATCCTACAGGCAATGAGTGAGCCACATAACGGCAGAGGAAGGAAACCATTTTCTCTCTTGTGCTTTTGAGGGTTGATGCGACATGTTTGTGAAGGGCGGGACGCAGCCGGAGATGGGCAGGGAGCGAATGGTCCTGATGACAGACAGGAAACGGTGGCGGGAGACTAACAAGGAACATCAGGCGTGTTCGCCGTCAAACGCCGTATATCAGTTAGTGTTGCTGTACGGATGTAGGAAACATGTAACATTTACCCAGTGCATTGGTGATAATAATGATGATAATTAGGATACAACAGGTGAGGCGAAAGCAATTAAGCATATTGGGGGCAGTCTCAGCGCCTGCGCCAACAGTAGCGCTGACAGCGTAGGAACTCCAGATCTGCGCGACAGCTGGAGTCCTTAGCTTTTCTTATATGCGGCCGTCGGGTGCGAGTTTAAGAGGTCTAGAAGGGCTAGCTGTACGGGCTAAAGCAGTAACGATTGTACCACGTCATGGTACTATACTAGTCATTTTGTAGGTATTTACTAGATAATATGGGACATCCTGAAACGTCGCAACGTTCGTAACAATGTGCGTCATCTCCGGACCGAACCCCCGTGCCCCTGGGTCAGAATGCCAAAATAGCTGTCAGAATCATTTCCAGTTTGTCCGTCTTATAGTGATTGTAAAAAAGCGGCAGTGACATTAGCAGCATACATTTTACGTGTGTCTCCGACGGGTCCAGAGATTCAGCATTGTTGGATTCGACAGGAGCCACCGGCGCTACTTGGCACACCCACACTGTTGCTCCTATTGGCGGCAATGAGTGCGACTTGCAGCAATAGCCGGTCACGGCAACAACTAATGCTAACGATACTCTAATTAGCAAATTTTTCATATTTGTAATAAATGAGAAAAAGAGAGCGAGGTGGGAGAAATATAAAGAGAGAGAGGTAGAGGGGAAAGGAGAAAAAAGATACGGGGAGGAGGAATAATAGTTAGGACATGCTAACATCACTGCTTTCCCAGTACTTAGGCCATGCAATTCACTCTACCTAAGTCTAGCCTCAACGAATTAACGTCATTAATTTAAGCTGAGGGAAAACCACGATTGTGCTTTCACCTTACTGCAATCCTTAATTAAATATTTTTAGCAAATTTCGGATTGTGGAGTTCGAGTAGGATTTTTTCGAGCAAACTTCTGGCGTGTCGGGACGCACGCATTGTCTTAAGAAAATGTTTTGGGACTATAAAGACAGGATTCATGCTAATGAATTTCAAATATAAAACTAATGAGTGAAACATTTGTAACGCTCGTTCTTATCAAATTGCTCGCCATCCAGTACGATCTAATTACAGACAAAGGGACTAACATACTGAGTCACGCGCGGGTTAACTAATACAGTGAGCAAAACACCTAGTGCATAATTTGTCATAAAATGGTTACTTTAAACCGTAAAATTGCGTACAATTATCGTGCTGCTGCAGCTAATTCCGTCGCTCGTCAGAAAATTAACCATATAGCCATATAGGCCGCATATATACAGTGATGCGTTTCAGAGCCCCGCTAGCGGGGGGGCGGGGGGGGGGGGGGGGGGGGTGGGGAAGAAACAGTGTACTTTGGGGGAGTGGGGAAGAAACAGCGTTACTTTAACGCGGTGCGAATTATGGAATCACATATTAGCGACTCAACAATTCCACACTTGATAAAGCGGAGTGCAAAGCTCTAACAGAGAGCAACATATATATATACATATATGTATATATATATATATATATATATATATATATATATACATATATGTATATATATATACATATATGTACACATCGCTACCATTGTATACCCTTGGTGATGATACCGCCACTCTTTGGCATTACGTATGTGTGAATTCCCACCATATCACCAGATAGCTCGAAGCACTCAATTTCCGTGCAATGCCTGAACATGTTTCACACATATGGGGATCATTGACTGCTACAGCAAGATAGATATCTCCCTTCCTATGCGGACATTTTTCAGCCATCAACGCAATTAAATCAAGCTTATATTTTGAAATGACAAGTATTTTACTCACTGAACATACGTTAAGAAAATGCACAATATTGAAGACAGCCTTGGCAGGCCACTAACATCCTCGTTCGGCAGACCAGCACAAAACAACGCATAGCAAATTCGTTGTTAAATACAAGCGTAAATAATACGTACGGATACGCTACAAGTTAATCCAGGGGAACAGCGCTAGAACATCGCCATCGTTGCAATTCGGTCGGTTGTTATAGAAACTCTGAAGGTTCTCTAGCTCCAGACGTTGTTTAAGGCCTAGCTTCGCTAAGGATGAGGAAAAGCAGGAGAATGCAAAAACTATTCAAAAACTAATTAATTCGTTCGTTCTGCTCGTTTCCCGTCTACGGCATCGTCACGCTATGAATAAATTAGAAAAATGAAAGGCGCGCGCACACGTGGTGCTTTTTTGTTCCGTGTTACGGCAATTCAAACATCAACGTGGCACAGTCAATACGAGTTGCCCGCTTGAAAACAAATACACACTTATATATATATATATATATATATATATATATATATATATATATATATGGAAGATAATTGTAGCCCCATTTGTAATCTTAATAAATATTTTGCACATATATTTTGATATGTATTTATTAAAATCACCTTTGTTAGGTACGTAGTCACTGGCCAAATAGTATAATAAAAACAATATCACTGCGAGAGGCTCCTTAAAGAGACTACACGTGGGCAAAATGCCCCGTGATACTTTGTGTAATAGGCCCCGCACCGAGTACATATACATGATGGATAAGGGTCGTGGAAGCCGTGTGTCCCGCACAGGACGTGGTGAAACCCGTGTACCGCGAAACGAGTCACTATGTGGCGGTTTGTGCGGCCAAGGTCCTTCTAAATGCTGTCTCGCATGGCACCCGTGTCAAAGATGTCCAGGTCGATGTTCGCCATCTTGTCCTCCCACATGCGGATGAAGTCCTTGTAGGCGGGAGTCTCTGGCAGGTTGAAGCGACGAACAACGAAGTGTCCGCCAGCAGATACACAAGGCGGTTCTTGCTTGAGGAGTGCAGACCCATTACACGCTTGAGGTAATGGGTCTGCACTCCTCAGAGCCGGTTTTACGCGGTCCAGCATGTCAAGTTGCTGCCGCGAGAGCTGTCTCCAGATGACCTGGATGCCGTAGGAAGCGACGGGGGCGAGTTTGAGGTCGAAGAGGCCGAGAGCAGTCTTCAAAAAAAGCAGCTGCGGCTTCTGTATCCCAACAGATGCCACTAGCGCGTTCCTCACCCGATCCGTGATGTGCTCTGTGAATGAACGGCCGTTGGAGGGGATGACGATGCCGAAAATACTTAAAGCTTTTGACATACTTGAGCTCCGTCGAGGCAAGCCGCAGATTGTCGTTGCCAGCTACCCGAGCTCCCTTGCGGAACTTTATAGCCTCGGTCTTGGACAGGTTGATCTCGAGACCGATGCCCTGCACGTAGGTCGCGAGCCTTGCCAGGGACTGCTGCAGATGGAACCTTGACGTGCTGTAGAGCACTACGTCGTCAGCGTACATCAGGACTTGCACCATATTGCGGGTGCCCTCCACCTGGCGAGGCAGGTCGGCCAGCAGCACTGAGAACAACAGTGGGCTCAGGTTATCGCCCTGTGCAAAGCCCGTCGTCTGCAGGAAGGGGTCAAGTTTGGCCACGCCGTCGTCGATCGAGATGGGGTCTTTTGAAGGATAGCGGCCAGCAGATGCAGAATGTTGGACGGCACACCTGTCTCGGCCAGCTTAGCAATGATCTTGTCGCTTGGTGCCGAGTCGAACGCTGAGCGCAAATCCATGTAAACGGCGTACATAAAGGCGTCTCGGCATTGAAGTATCCGCTGAGACCGCCCAGCTCGGAAGCCATACTGCTCTTCCGGAGTTACCTCGCGACCTTCTAAGAACGCTGATAGCCGTGTGGTCAGGATTGCGTAGAGCAACTTGTAGCAACAGCTTTTCTTTGCGATGCCCCTCCATGAAGTTGGAAGTTTGGGATTCCCCTTCCCCTTCGGTATTACCGACAGCAGAGCGCTGCTCCAGTTTGAGGGGATCCGGCCGTGGCGAAGACAAGCGTTGAACAGGCTCGTCCAGCACGGTGCCATGACCATGGTCTCCTTTAGGTGCTCGTTGCGGACGAGGTCGGATCCAGATGCCTTGTTGGAGCGGAGACGGCGGAGGGCTGTAAGGACCTCTCCGAGAGAGAACTCGGTGGAGAGAAGGTCTCTCACCATCTGGGTTGGCTCATCCCAGGCGGCGTAGTATTCCGGCACACCTCTTGGCACGGTGTCCGCTGAGGCGAACGTGCCGCGGAAGTGGTCGGAGATAATGCCTTGTCTAATCGGGCAAGTCCTTCTGCCCGACCGAGGGAGCCACTTGTAGGGCTGCTCCTCTGCCGCTTGCAAGTAGTCGGGACTCTTGAAACTGCAGGTAAAGGCCACGCTGCGAGTCATACGTTCGCCGGCACGACTTCTTGAGCAGGACGACGAGCGGCCTTATTTCGGGATACCAAACGGTCAGGAAGGAGGCGCTGAACTGGGCTCGACGGGCAATGGCGCAAATTCGGTTAAACCATGGTCTGCCTCGCCGGGTGCTCTGGGAGGCTACTGAGGACCTGATGACGTTGACCAGCGTCTCGCAGTACTCCTCTATCGCGGGATCGTGCCGGACTGGGAACAGCGCGACCACGTTCTCCAGGAGGCGACACGCATCAAGATGGCTGGGTAGGGCCTGACGTCGTGGAGTCGCAGTTGGGTGCCGGGGGAGCCACACTTCGAGGCCCACCGGCGCATGCCACTTGATCTGCCTGCCCTCCTGCAGGAAGTTCTTGTCAGCCAAGTAGACGACTCTATCGGGATGCAAACTGGTGGCGAAGATGTGGATGATTGACGATCCCATGAAGCCCTCGAAGGTGAGGGTGGCCGTGTCATTGGCCATCCAGCAGCCGAGGTCCGAGAAGGTCTCCACCAGTGCCATCGTGCGCTGTGAGTCAGGCTGATCCAGCCTCGCATTGAAGTCTCCGGCCGTCACGATGGGGGCGTCGTTGTCCAGGGCTTGGAAGCAACGGGTGAGTTTCTCCACCATCACAGTCGTTCTTCTTATTCTCTGGCCGGACATAACCCGCGATCAAGTTGAGGCGAACACCCTGTAGAACGACCAGGTTGTTTTCGGCGATCTTGACCTCTATCTCTCCAACTCGCTGCGTGTAGAACACGGAAGTTCCACCGCTTGCCCTGCCGCGGCCAGCTTGCCGCTCTGCGAGGGCATGAGCTTCGTGCCGGGGAGTTCGGGAGGGGCCAAGGCCCAGGTCTCGGTCAGCACTAAGATGTCAATGCCCTCTAGACATGAGGGAGCGAGGAGTGCTAGTGACGAGGCACCCTCGCAGTTCCATTGGACAATTCTTAGTTTCTAGAGCGGAGGCTGCTCCGAGACCTGGAAGTGCCCCGGTCTTTTTTGCTCGAAGCTCCCTGCTTGCTCATCGCCTCCTGGACGGCCTGCATGACGAGCTGCTGCAGCGTCTCCTTAGGCGGCGCGAGGTAATCCCTGAAGTCCTCCCTGGGGTACCTGCGGGGTTGCCTCGCGCCCCCTCTGTCGCCTTTGTTCCCACGACGCTGGCGGTCGCTGGGGGGCTGCGGAAAGTCTTTCATGACCTTTACTAGCGGTGCCTTCTTGGACACGTCTTCCTGCGAGACGCGGCCCTTGTCCTTTCGGCCCTGATCGGCCGCCTGGGGTTGCTTCTGGAAGCTCACCTCTAAAAAAGTTTTCACCTTGCGCGCAATGGCTAAGGCTACTTTTTCCCCCGGCTCGCCCTTGTAGGAGTATTTCTGGCGCTCCATCAGCTTACGCTGGATGTTTGTGAGCGGGAGGAAGGTGAGGCCAACCTCGGTGCTCTTCAGGACGAGCGTCTCGTTAGCTTCTTTGCACTCCAAGTTGAACAGTGGGAGGGACAGGATGTGCAGGTCGGAGTCAGGCTTGGACACCTTGAACTTCCTGGCGAAGTCCACCACGGGCCCGAGGAAGGCCGCCTTTATCAGGTTGGCACACTCCTCATAGCCGGCGAGCAGGAAAAGCCTGACGGGCCCTTCAGTCTTGCCAAGACTTTCCTCTGCGGCTTTCAGGATAGCATTTGTGTCCTTGGCGCAGGACCTCACGACCAGCGAAGTCTTCCTGGAGAAGTAGCCCTTTAAGGTGGGCCTGGTGGCGTCCATTTGACGATCTCCGACGTGTAGGGCGGTCTTTTTCGACGTCGGACTCTCCCGCTGACTCTGGGACTGGCTTCTTCCAGCACGGGCTCCACCTCCATCGAGCTCCTAGCCTCAAAAGCCTCTAGCCGGTTCCTCGGCGCGAAAATTTCGACGCAGATAAATCCAATGCAGTGCTGAAGAGGGTTCGATGTGTCGCTGGCTTCGAGCTGCCCCATCAGGGCGTGGATGTCAGTGGTAGTGGCGGCCAGAGCGCAAACATTGCACTTCCACCCGGCCTGGGTGGCCGCTGACGCCGATTCTCTCTCACATGAAAGCAAGCAGTCCGCGTGTCTAATTCTGCAGTCGGTTTTTATTAATATCAAAACAAATTAATGCATTCCTTAGTAGTCAGTACAGTTATATAATATTATTATAATTGGCTACTACAGGTTATGGCTATATTACAGCGTACAACCTACATAAATTGGTAAATTATGACAGGAATGATACTTGTAATGAGTATGTACATTTAATAAATCATATATACATACTCGTATTTAAGAACTAGAATCGGTTAAAACTGTTTACATCTGACTCGTACTCATATGTTCGATGAATTATACAGGAACGCAGTAGCGTGTGTCTGGGGCAGAGAGGTAAACAAAGGGGGGTATAGTTAGAAAATTGTAAAAATTCTCAATGAATCACTGATAACTACACTATACTACCAAATCTTTTTAGAATTGCCGATAAAAGTTCTACCTACTGCACTTGACTCCACAATCAAAGGTTATAAGCTCACTGTGTTGTTGATAGTCAAACACAGACAATGCACACGCAGTGGTAAATTGCCATCAAATAGAGCGCACACACAAGCTAAAAACAAACGTTGCTAAAAACTAGCAACATATCCTGAACTGCCGGTTGGTTTCCGGCAGGTTGGTAGCACTTGTGTTTGCGGTGGTGTATGACAAGCTCCACGCCAATACTCCACTCGAAATACGCGAGATGGGACATGAATTGACCGAAGCTCGTCATCTTTATGCTATGCGCCTTGAACCCGATAATAAATAGATCGAGACTCTTCTCTCGTAGTCTGGCTAACGCCTGACCGCAGCTCAAGTCGAGCGTGAAGATATGCGACGACCTCACTTGAAACGCCATTCATCGTATATACTGATATAGCCGGCTCGGGACGCTCGATGGCGCCGAAGACAGTGACGCTCAGCTGTTGCCCTGAACGCACGTAATGCCGTAAACGTAGCGCGACTAGAGTAAGAGTAATATTTAAAATTAAGCGCAGGCACCTAGTCGTAGATTCCCAGTAGTAGGCCAATTCCCATGGGGTTCCGAGGAGGATTCGTTCCCTCCATGCGTCCCCTGGAATTTGCCACCTCACAAGATTAGATCACCCATTCGCCTTAGACGTTCGAGACCCACGCTCTGTTTTCGCCGTTTCACAGGCGGGAGGCCGGGAGATAACCGTTACTTGGAGTTGCCTCGGACTTAATGTCTTGAACCTTAATGCCTTTAGGAAGGGTCGTTCTTCTTCCCTTGCTTAACATAGAAGTGCATAGACGCAATTTACACACACATACAAATATATACCATATATTATATATATATATATATATATATATATATATATATATATATATATTTAGGACTCTACTTAAGAGCCTTGACTAGCGCACGCCAAGTTATGTAATAACTAGCCCGTAGTCGATTGTTCCCTCTAAACATGCATTGAAGGAAGATTTATTTGTCGAACCTCCGTCCAGCGAGCCAACTACCCTGCTCCTGCGACTGACTATTCTGGCCCAGCCCCCACCCAATGTTTGATTTTGCCGCCGCTGAAATGTCCAATCTGCGTCGGTTCACGTCCGGTAAGTTTGTTTGTTTCCAAAGTTCTTCAATCTCAGCCCTCAATTTCTCCTTGGCAAAATCAAACAGACGATATTGCCCGGCAGCCGTCCACGCCATAGCCGACCCACGTTGGGCAGCCATCCCTTCAGATTAAAGATTGACATACGCATATGTATGGGAAAAGCTCGGACCTGCAGAACCTGTTTGTTCGACGGCGCATATTATATATGCACGTTTCTCATACATGCATGCATGCAACCGCGTCCAGCACACACCGTAATGCTGGAGCTTCTACTACGGATTACTACGGCCATCGTCATCGAAAACGTAACTTTTTCAGTCAAACACGCATAGCGTATATCGTAGGTGGCCGTCGACGCCCGCACCTCACTCCAGAAACGAAGCGGTGCATCTTAAAGATCATTATTTGTTGTTTATGTATACATATATATATATATATATATATATATATATATATATATATATATATATATATATATATATATATATATATATATATATACAAATCTGGAGAAAGACCCGAATCGACTCCGGCGGTATATATATAAGGAGGTACAATAAGAGATTACATTTAAAGATTATTATTTAGAGACGTTAGTAACGAGCAGATAAAATGCGTTAGGCCATTTTCTTTGCACTCGCTCGACACTTGTCAATATTGCATAACGCCATAGGACAACGTTGAGACGTGTCGCCTTTTTTTAGTAGTGTTGAGTACGTATTCAGCATGTGCCACTCTCGGCCATGATTGCACATAGACCGGCCCCAGACATTTATCAAAGCACGGTATACGAATGACCATTAGCATGTACGGCGTTGGCTGGTAGCATGAAGCTGCCGAGCCCGGTGGGCTGGTTGTGGGTGCATTCGCTTGCGCCTCGCGACCAGAAGATACACATAGGTGCGCGCGTTCAAGCCCCACCGTTGCACATTTGTACTTATGGGGGTCCGTCTATGAAGCAATGCGAAAAAAACAGTCCTGCGAACGTTAAATCTTGACCGAGGGTCAGCTCGAAAAGTAGTTTTTGGTAGCATAAAGCTAGTACACGCGATAGCCTTTCTCCCATGCTCCATGGCTGTGCTCGCGTATTCGCGTGCACTTGAACACACTGGCTGTGCCTTGCCGAAATCCGTATATATGTACACTTGCAAATATATATACATATATATATATATATATATATATATATATATATATATATATATACATATATATATATATATACTCGGATTTCACACTCGTTTGACCTGGCTTGTTGTCTCCGCTGCCACACACGCAAAATACCGCCGCCGTAGCAAGCGGGCGGGGTGGTGTGTGTTTAGCTGCTCTGTCCAAAGTAGCCCGACTGCACCGGTCGGGGGATCAGGCGGGGAACGTGGATATCTCTACTGGCGACTCGACATGAGACGACATCCTAAAAGCTGTCGGGTCCGGGCGAAATCGTTGAAGGCGTTCCAGAAAGCAGTCCTATGCGATACCCTGCGTGGTCGGGTTGCGGCCACGATAACAACGAAACTGTCCCGGGGACCGTGGGCGGGCCGGGGACCAGGATAAATTCGTACGTAACTTGTCCTTGTCCCGTCGTCATTGTGGTGCAGGAAATCGTCCTGTAGGCCGCGCAGCAGGAGCATCACACTCACAGGCGTCGTTAATCCTTCTGATAACAGCCGCACGGTTGGTAACAGTTCTCTTACGCACTGTGTGGCGACGAACTTGTGATCGCTCGCATGACCCCGCTTAGCGTCGTAGCCTGTTCAGCAGGGCCCAATTGCAAGGGTCTGCCTACCATGGAGCAGACACGCTGGTCTGTCCGAGAAACAGCGTATATAATACGCCATGCCTACAAAACGCTAAAAATAACTGCAACAACGACACGGGTGGCAAATCAGTCGCGCTAGGTTTCGGCTTCGTGTACACCCCATACGGTGTAAGGATAATTTACCGTAAAATTATCCTCCCTCTCTCTCTCCCTATATATATATATATATATATATATATATATATATATACATACGTTCTATAACACTTCACGGCACCTAGTAAGACATAAAACTCTCTGGTTATCGCTATCCTAGGAGCACATTTCCTTCGTTTACACGTTTCCATGTATAGCCAAACTGAGTTGCACGACATTTACTGCTGCAACTGTAGATAATGTTCATAGGGTGACGATTGATTAGATTATATCTAATTTTAACGCCCATAGAAAAAATCGAAGTCGATCAAATTCTGTTACAAAAATTGTCACAATTCCTCTACTCTTTTTTGACGTTTGCAACACGATACTAGACGCTATACAGACATCACTTCACGCAGATCTTCAACCCGTTTCGGCGCTGTGGTTCTTTTCAGCTATTGCGTTTGCATCAACGTTGGAGTTCGGCCGCATCAACGTCGGCATTCAGCGACCTTGAGCAGCCTAGGGCAGTCCGATGTGTATCAACTAGCAAGGACATTTTTACAACCAATTCTTCACTAATCGAGTGGTACAAAAAATGCTCTGTGTCTGCCCTAAACACGACTAACCTTAACCGCAGTACGGGAGCAAGTACTTGCTGCTTAACCTAACTGCTGAACACGTTATAAAGATAGTTAAACGATATGCAATGTGTGGAAGGAGAATTATGATCATTAATAGGGTCGTATGGGAAACAAATTACTATGATGACGATCATCATATTTGTAGCAGCATAACAATTAATAATAACTTTACATCATTATTAACGATTAATAATCATATTCAATAATCAATAAAAACAACATACAGACCAACACAATGAGAAGGAATACTGCTGCAGTATTACGAACAATGGCTACGATACGGCCGTGCCTATGCATTTCCTCTTCCCGGTCAGAGAATACCCGAAGATGCTACTTATTAATATTAGATTAGCGTTTAACCTGCAAACTGTGACTGGCCAGCGAGCATTGTTGTTGTTGTTGTTGTTGTTGTTGTTGTTGTTGTTGTTGTTGTTGTTGTTGTTGCTGGTGTTGTTGCTGTTGTTGTTACTGTTGTTGTTGCTTTTGTGGCTGTTGTTGTTGTCGCCCGGAAACCATGCATTGGTACGAGACGTGTAGAAAGACATTTCGGGACTTACCTGGTGGTTCTGTTGGTACTACTACCACTACTCTCATTGTAATTAGCCGTAATTAATCCGAAAAGAACCTCACCGTATAGACTGTAGCTGCCGCTGCTGCTGATGCTGTCGTTGTTTATTTACCCTGTTTGCCTATGATTTTGGTTGTACAGGTACATTATTGCTTTGGCTGATTTCTGTGGCGGTAGTAATGGTAGGAATGACTTTCATTTTATCGCCTTCATTGTTAATTAGTGTTAACCCGTTGACGTTATCGTGCATGTGCGAGTTATTTGTTGTCTTAACGGTTTGCAATTGTTCTCCTTCCTGTTTACGATGGCATCGTCGTTGTTGTACCTGTTGTTGCTCCTGCCTGTGTCGGCTTTTTCCTTCATTTTATTCGTATGTTTATTAAAATTGCAGAGAATTAAAACGAGAAAGTGGTAAACGTTGGCGGCGCCAATATAAGCCGTGTTTAAATCGACCCCCTTCTGCTCATGATGCCAGAGACACGCAGGCCGTACCATAGCGCTGTCATTGTTGTTTTCCTTTTTGCTGTTGAAAGCTATTGTTATTGATGCTAGTCACGGTGTTATCACGTATCTCGAACGCTAATACTTTTGAAGAGTCATTTTCTGTTTCTGTCAGTGGTTACAGATTCGACGTTTTGTTTTTGTTATTAGAGGTGGCAATGATAGACGTCGTTCATACTAGTAGTAGAAAATATGTTTTGAGATACGCCGCCATCGATGCAGCCGTCGTCAACGTATTTAAAAACAGGTCGTGCTGCAAAACACGGACGGTGCAAGCGCACAGCGCCAATGGAATCCAAATCAAGTTCACCCCTGATGGACTTTTTGTGGGGTGTGGTGGCGGTGGTGGTCGGACAGTGCGCCCGAACTATTGGACACGCCGCTCGCCAGGCAAAGTAAGGCTGGGGAACTTTTCACGTATAACCGAAAGGAGAATGATGCTACAGAGTGGCGTAGAACGCCGCCATACTTAAGGGAGACACAACGAGGGTGTTATGCCGCCTGGCTGCTTAGGACGATCGGTACTGGTCGTGGTGCCGCGGTCGATAACAATCGGGCTATTTTCAGCTTTCGGAGGCGGCTGTGGTGGTCAAAGCGGTAGACCGCGGTAAACAGGGACAGGTCCTGCACATAAAATCAGACGTGTTCCGTATTCCGTCGTCGCGTGACTGCCAATCTTTTCAGCTAACGCAAAATCATATATTATATTTTTTATAGGATTTTGGCCACACAAAACGCGATAGCAACATATAGTTGAAACAAAGCAGGTCCAAACGTTTTATCTTATACCATTTATTGTACGAGTTTACCTTACCATCAATTGGCAGCTGCAGCAATAATAATTGTATTTATATTCTTAATTTTATTTCGATTAAAGGTAGACCCTTCAGTATTTCCCACGGTAACAGAAGAAGTTTGAGGAGTGTCCGGTAGTGGACACATGGCATGAAGCTGCCATCGATATGATATACGGCAATGTGCGCGGCCGATGTTCATGTGAGCTTTGAGCATGGGGGTGGCATAGGCAGGGGTGTATGACAGGATCAAAAGTACGCACTCCGAAGCGGTGCCGGTCCACCATCATTACGGTTGGACAAACAGAGCAGATGGCGGTAGCAATTCCTAACATGTTACGTTGTCGAGCTCGACCTGTAACTGTGCACATTTTGGCCGGTAGCGTTTTTCGGGAATGCATGTGTGTCAGCGCGAAACAGAAAAACGTTTTAGAATGCCGTATGGGCTTTGGCCTTTGTTGAAGAATGGTGTGAATGGGCAGACATAGAATAAATTCTAGACGGCGTGACGTGAACAAAAAAGCGCGAGTGAAAATGTGCCTAAAGCCGGCACCCAAATGTCGACGTCCAAAGCCCCTCAAGCTGGCTCCATCCACCAGGAGAAGCGAGTTCTAAATGGGCGTCGACAAAACGGCGCGTTTCCTACTCCGAGCAAATTCCACAGCACGGAAACGGCTTGTCGCCTCCGTCCAAAAAAAAGATCGCTATAAAGCTCCCATAAAGCATGGTTGTGGCTAAAGCTCATAATGGCAATCGTTCCTGTCGGGCTCAACAAGTAAGCCGTGGAAGAGCTATTAAGCTTGCCACCACCATATGAGACGGGAAAGGTGACACCATTAGGCGTAAAGTCTGGCGCGACGGAGTGAGTCAAAAACCGCTCGACGTGGCTAAAGGTGGCGGTGAAACTTCCCTAATCTACCGCCAAAGAGGTCATAGGTTGATAGATGTTTTATATTTTCCATATTAAAACTTAGAAATCTTCTACCATTATATACACACATATATATATATATATATATATATATATATATATATATATTATTATATATATATATATATATATATATATATATATATATATATATATATATATATAAAAAGAGAAGGGCAAGCAGTACAAAGATACGCAACACGTGGTTAATTTTGAGCACATTGAGCGAGCCATCCGTATAGCTGGCATGTCTATTAAAAGTCTGTATACTGGAGCCTCGGAGCCTTGATATCAGGAACGACAGAGTCTTATGGCGAAACCATGCCCTTATCGCCACACAGGAAAATCTCATGAAATGCCACGGTCTCACGCACTACAAATCCATCTTATCGTATTCTATAGTGTGGACCACAAAACTTTATTTTCTCTCTACTATTATCTTTACTATTTTCTTTTTCTTTATTATTATTATGATTGAACCTGCGGATAGTACGAAAAGGGCAAGTACGCCGGAATCGCAACGATCCCTTCATGCTCATCGCCGTAAAAGCATTCGGACCTATCGGGAACGAGCAAGTAACATGTATCCGGTAGCTAAGTAGAGAACTGAATGTGGTACGGGAGACTAGCGCACGGGAGACTGGCGCACGGGAGTTGGGGTAACGTTGCCCGAACGACGATAGCGACTTTACACGGCCCATTCGAGTCATCCCGCGTCATGCCGTGACGATATCGACTCAAACTCGCCTGCGTCACGCGTTCGAGCGTCTGTTTCTTTACAGAATAGCGAACGATTGACTGTGTGGCGGCGGCGGCGGTTGGTCGTTGAAAAGAGGACGCGGCAACCGACCGATCGACCGACCGTCTGTCTAGCCGAGCGTTGGAGGATTAGACCACTGTATTGTGGTCACGTTTGTGTCGTCCCTCTCGGAGGTCACACGAATAGGCCTCCGAGAGGACATACGTGCGTGACCACAATGGCCTTAGGCGGTGACAGAAGAGCGACGGCACAATGCTGCAGAAAGATGTGTTGCCTGCTCCGCCGCCGTGTTTAGCCATGAATGAATGAACACTGCCCAGGCTACTAGCATCACAGCACGGCTGACGCGGCCTGTAGCGGGCCGATACGTGGGCATCTGCGAGCTTGCCGGGAGCGCTACATAAGACGCTAGCAGGACGATAGGTGGACGGGTGGGTTGGCAAAGGGCCTACCTTTCGGGCCAGGGGCAATTAGAAGCAGATGCGGGAGCACAACATACAATGTCCGCTGCGGTTGCCTGCTGATCGCAGACTACTCGAAGATTCGGCTTTACTAACTTTAATCACTTAGTTCAGTACAGTTGTTTTTTCTCTCTCTTTCTATCTCTATCATTCGCCCCCCTCTCTCTCTCTCGCGCGCTTCTCTCTTCCCTCAATATCCGTTGTATAGTAACCTGTTTACTGTAGTCAAAGAAAGGCAAATTGTGTGTTCGTTTTGCTAGCTGAAAATGTTGCCCCCCATGAGAAAAAAAACGGCTGTACGGGTCTTCGCAAATGTTTCTGGCGTCATCGCGCGATGCCACCACCCTCGCAGTTGCCTCTCAGCTAATTTAGCACTGTCGTCTTACCCTAAGAACGCTGCTGGTGGTGATTAACGTGTGTCTGTTCTATCGTATGAGCTTCCTGGTTTCTTTGCTGCAATAGCACGTGGACAAAGATAATTCGTCTCCATCATTCAATGGTCTTCCTCACCCTACAGGGGTTAATCTCGACCTCAATTTGACTCAACATATAGGGTAAAGGTAAAACAGCCATTATGCAGATCATTTTATAATGATGACCAAAGCACTCACGTAGAAAGTCTAGCCGCCCTTTATGGACCAGTGCATTGCAAACTTGGCTTGCTAAGTGCTGCTATCTGCAGGAAAAGATGACAGCAATATAAGCCTAGAAAGAAACCTGATGACCCCGGAGCTAATGGCGTCACTTGAGACAATCGCCAAGATTTCAGGCGGCTTCTTTGTGTCGTTTTTACCGCGTAATTGGTAATATACTTACTAGCTGCCTGATGCGGCTAAAAATAAATATAAATATGTGAAAGAGTTAAGCATAACATTTTGGCATGCATTTTACAAACATTTATTTTTTACACTTAACACGTTTAGTAAAAGTTATTATTTTAGTGTTAGATATAATTAAAATCAGAAAGGTTATGGCAGTTCCGCTCTTTCATATATATATATATACATATATATATATATATATATAACACGTTTAATATCTGGCTAATTACGAAGAAATATGCCGAACATAAAGTACAGGCAGGCCAGAGGGCTCAGACATAATCATCATATTAATAGGATGTTATACAATAATGTTCATACAAGTCCATACACAAATACGGATTTCAGAGTTCAATAATTTGTCAAAAAGATTTGAAAGTATGTCAATACCGCCAACGTATACCACAGGCATAGATTTAGTCTGTCGAAATCCAGCCTTGACAAAAACTCTGAATCGAATCACTGGTCTTTTTTGTCGGCGACCTTTTCAATCAGCTCCTTTCAGCATATTTTACTGTGCATACATCTAGCGCATATACCCTCAAACAAATCAGGTCATGGTTGGCCTGAACCTATAGATCCGTCTATAGATAGATAGACCGTCTATCTCAATGTGGTCAGTATAGCACAGCGCTTCCGTTTACCAATCTAAATTGTGTTTTCTAGAGCGGCTCTTGACTCCGTGTCGACGGTGTTGATGTTCCGACATCAACACGTTCGTTGTTACACTTTCCGTTAACTTTTCTAAATAAATTAAGTTTTACTTTTTTAACTTTTTAATTACTAATTAAATTAGATAAATTGATATTATAGCTACTGGATATCTGCGCAACATGACCATCTCATCTAGTTTAATGAGGGTGGCTGTTCACAATGTCGATTGTTACAGAACAGTTACTACAGCCTTCGGAAGCACAGTGAAGGGGAGGGTGTTTGTGACCGAACGAGGACGGCGTCTACTCGTCTCGTTGCACATACAGCCTACATTGTTTCTACAAAAGTTAGACCATTACAGCGAGACACGCATTGCCCGCATTGGTTAGTGGCTAGCCCTTATCCACCAAGTCTTACCGATATAGGGACTGATACATAGTGCGAGCTGCGTTCGTAAACAACGCGTATGATATACGCACATGGGACACACTTGTATATAGAATAGATCAAAGACCGCCAGTAAGGCGTACCGAAACAACAACAGGAACAACAACCACCGCAACCACCAACAACAACAACAACAGTAATAACAACAACAACAACAACAACAACAGTAATAACAACAACAACAACAGTAATAACAACAACAATAGGCATGCAGGCAGGCTTCAGCAGCCTCTAATCAAAGGCTGGGTTTGCTTAGCCTCGAGTCATCAACAACGACCTCCGTCTGTACTGACACGTTGTTGTCTATGGCATGGGGAGTGTGATTCCGTAGTTGTTGTGCATACAGGGACGATCTGTTGTTACTGTGCTGAGGATGAGCGACCAGATCGCTGGTTGCATAGAACGCCTGTCTCCGCGGTTCGATGGTTCTGTTGCGGCCGCCGCCGCTGCTGCTGTTTCTAAGCTGAACTTGGTCGAATTCTGCACGTAGGCTGAATAGAACACACGTCGCTACTTCGACACCAACCTTCGAGACGGTCGACGAAGCTAAAGCCAACGGGCTGGGGGCGGGCGTACGCGTTATTCGTGATTCTTGTTCGATCGAAGTAGACGGTGTGAAGAAAAACAATCGAGAAAGCAAACAAGACAAGGCCAAGCAAAAGAAACACGAGAGCAGGATGCATAGGGTGACGCAGAGAACACGCAGAAGAGAAACTTCCCCACGGTTTCGATGTAATGCCAAAGTAATACCGAGCCTGGGGGGGTGGGGAGGAATCCGGGTTTAGTAGGTTTGCGAGTCTCACACTAGTCACGCAGGCTGCTAGTGGCGCATGTGCATCATGCATTACCGAAACCTCCCAGAAAAAAAAAAAAAAAAAAAAGATAAACTTCACCTACTAGTAAACACTCGCTTACTGGGGTGTCTAGGCGGCTTCGACTTCACCAGACCGAGGCTAGACGAAGCCGACATGCTGTGCAGACTGTGATGAGCTGCGCTTGGCAAAAGGAAGGTGTGCCGCCGTGCCGAGAGAGAGCGATTCGGAAATTCGCTCCGAATGAGGCCGATAGATCTGTTTCGGTTTGCTTGCAATATTGCCTGCCTGCTAGCTTGCCCCGATCACACAACCGGTGTTTGTGCGAGACGAAAACCGAACGAACGACATCACATTGCCGCGGCAGACTGCCCTAGCGACCTTACGGCGCGTATCGACTTCGTTGATAGGGAGACAATTTGTCCGACGGGCGGCAGGATTGCCTGTTTGCGGCAATAGCACCGTGCGTGCTATTATACAGGCATATCAATAAGGAATAGGAGTACCAATAAGGAATGGGAGTGTAATCAAGAACATCTCGTTGTTGTTGTTGTTGTTGTGTTGTTGCTGCTGCTGCTGTCATTTAGTCAGTCCAGTATGGTCGAGTTTCAAGCAAGCCCAAGAGATGATGGTTTTGATGATCACCTTTCGACGTTCGACACTGTGGCATGCGATCGGCAGCAGATGGTGCTAAGGCAGCTTCATATATCTTTCTCTTTCTGTTTATCAGCCACAATTTCCAACGCCGTCTACCCAGCCAGCCATCTTGCCTTGTGACATCAGCTATCGCATATACATATATACTGCGGTGGCTAGTTCAAGAGCACAGATCCAAACAGTTTATGCGCATGTATGCGCATAAATTGTAAAAGCAGAATTAAAAGTGTAGTGAAAGAAACACGAAAATATTTAAGCTTGTGGGTAAACAGTTTGCTTGTAATAACTCAGTTTGCTAATAATGATGACTATTGTGGTATCGGCGGTATTGTATGTTTGTAAATCCGCTATTGAGAACCTGGAGAAAGTGATTTTAAAAAGCGGACAACGATTATGCCAAAAAAAATCAGAGCTATTGTTACCATATCGGATATTATCTCAGCCCACAGGGAATCGAACGCCGGCGGTCTCTCCACTTCCCTCGACGACTATCAATTTGAGATAGAGCCTGAATTGATTCTGTTATTTGCTGAACAAATTCGAGGTTCGCACCTGAGCAAGCACTCGCTCAAATGTAACTCATGGCATGAGACTCACTTAGGGGAGCTAGAAAATAAGCCGGATAAGACAGAAGATGCCCACTACGGCGCATTTATTTATATATATATATATATATATAAGAGCACCAATATCCTCGATTAGTCTGTCTGACAAGTCTGTATAGAACATATATATATATATATATACATATATATGTGGTTAGGCCCGATGTGTGAACACTGGTTGAAGACTGTTGTGTACTGCTGGTAGACTGCCAAAACAGGAGACGGCTTGAAGGCTGGAAATCTCTTTTCCACCCGAGCAATGAACACAGCGCCACCATAGCCAACCAGCTGGCGGCCGGACTAGTAGCATTTCCACAGACGACGACGACGAAATGGCACTCTGGATCTTGACCATTTTAACCGGCCGTTCGCTACGGCGCCGTTCATTACGTAGAGCCGTTTCTGTCCATAACGGTTGTTGTCTCTTTATCTCTCTCTCTCTTTCTCTCTGTGTTCGTGTCCATCGCGCTGTTGTTTTCGTTACGGCTGTTGTTGACGATGTTGCTATTGTTGTTGCTGCAGTTGTTGTTTTTGAAACCGCTACCATAGCTAGGTTTATGCGTCGATATTGTGCCTGAATTTACGTCTATTCTATCCGTTAATGTTGTTGTTGTTGTTGCTACTGCTGTTGTTGCTGTTGTTGTTGTTGTTGTTGGTGTTGTTGCTGCTGTTGGTGTTGTTGTTGTTGTTATTGCTACTACTATTACTACTGCCGTTGCTCTTAATGGCGTCGTTGTCATCTTCAGACGGGGGAAGAGAACAGCGGAGGAATCTGCTATTCTCACACCGACTACTGCGCTCTACGACTATCGCGTCGCGAGGTAGCAGCATTCCTGCTAGCAGCGGCTCTAAACGAGTCACAATGTGCCACTGGCGTACGTAGCTCTGTACATGTGTTATCGATACATTCCGCTCCGAGAATCGGAAATGGATCGATGACAGCTTGAAAGCCAACACAACGGAGACGCCGACTACGAACTGCGCTGCCTCCAATGCCGGAAATCCGTGTGTACAGCTTCAGTTGGTTCGGCGTATTCGGCGTAGGTCTCGAACCTTAAACGCAAACTAATTTACTAGTTGGCTGCAATCATCTTGTGACGGACGACAATGATCGTCAAGCCGCTCTTACCGAACCAATTCTGGAAAGGGTTACCCTTGAATTAAAGCGGTTTTTTAAGGGGATGGTTTTTTCGTTCAAGACCATGTTCCGACCGTTCCATGCGGGCTTGGAGCTCACCGTCAGGCATATCTCCAATGTACAGAGGGCCGGGCGTGTTGAGATGTCTTGGGTTTCCCCAACGGGACGGTGCTAGTGGCAGCATGGTCGCTGACTCTCAACGGTATGGTTTATAATCTATTCTCAATGAGCCTCCTCGTTTCGAGAAAATTCGACCAACAACAGTGATCGAACCGGCGACAACCCGGGTAGATGACAGCCATGACTAGCGCACGAGTCCCATTAGACCACGCCGTCATGGATAGGGTTACCCTGCACCGCTCTTGCTGAAAAAATATGGCAGCCCAACCGAATTAGCTAGTTCGGACAGCATAGGCATTCTCTGCCATACGCGAAGTTTTGAGTTACTAATGTCTCTTTTGAATCTTATCTTCTTCCTTTTTTTTATAAATTGTAAGCCAACATGTTTACGAAAATCCACGCAGCAGCACTTTATCGAGGTGTTAAAAGAAATTATAAATTTTTACTGCTCTACAAGTGTCGCCTACCAGGCGATGGAAAGGACCGATTTGTGCGCGTAATACCGACTTGAGCGAGGGAGCAGTAGTCGTTACAACCGCCGAATGGCCAGAGAGTACCAGCAAAAAGCTTTCGACCTCTCTATTTCATCTATTTCAACAAGTTGCTACAAATGCGTCCACCTCAGAAGAGCTTAAGAGCTGGCCGTATAACAAGTGATACGCTGTCCTACTCTAAGGAGGGTATATATCTTCTGTTCTATCCTATTTTCTCTGTCCCTATCTGTTGTATTGCCGGCCACTATGTTTGAAGATATTAAGCCGATAAGACTTTAGCCAAATCTGAGGCAACACTAGGGAAGAAGCTGAAACACCACAAACATCTCGAGAACGGCGAAGAGTGCAATTTCTGAGTAGCACAAGGCTTTTAAAGGTTCAGTTCTCCACCTTTAAACATGTGGCTCTACAACGCACATAGTGGTGCTTTGCTTTTATGGTTCGCGCTGACCGTTACCGAATAGACTCAGATGCCTAATAAGGTACCAATTTAGGTCGTAACCTCTTTATTGCCTCTAGCTGTGTTGTGAGCGGCTGGGGCTATCAGCATTAGGTACTCAACGAAAAGAGGTAGTTCCCTTTCTACTACATTCCACAGTGAATATTTGGATGGTCTTCTAACATTAGGATAGCTCGGTCTAATCTCGGTCAGTGAAAGCACTACCACCACCCAGTAAAACCACAATAGCGCCAAAAAAGCAAAGAAAGCAGCGATAGTTAGAAAGCATCAGGGTTAGACATCGCTTTATGAGTAACCACAACATTGGCAACAAACCCACCGACATAAAAACAACAACAGTAACTATAAAAACAACATACATTACAGCAGCAGTGACGGAACCGACAATACTAATTAAAACAAGCATTTCGATAGATGAATACGCTACGCTACCGTGGCTTGTTCCGTCTCAAATCCTTGGCATTTCTCTATAGGAATCGCTATCTTGGAATGAAAATGTTATCGCGAAATAAACAATATGTATCTATAAAAATCGTTTGCATAGCATTTGTTACCAGCACTCAGCGCCTGTTGGTCGTAGTGCCAAACCAGTAGTCGAAACTGCTACGAGCGAATCAACTAGAGTCGTTGCATTATGAATTGTGCTCTTAGCCTATATTAGGCCTAGCCTTACCACGCCTGTTAATACTAGAGCGGTGCTACGTTGACAACCGATGCGTAAGAAGAACGGTTGCACAAGCACGAAGACTATGACCAGACAAATTTGCATTGTCTTCCTTAGGACATAAAAACGACAAAGATACGACAGCTGACAGTATATATATATATATATATATATATATATATATATTTTGTTTTCTTTCTAGTAAAGGTCTCGACTATGCCACGCGGCTATTAATGATCCACTGTCAAGGGCTCTGAGGACGGCAGGATATCCAAGGACGCTGTATCCTAATAGACTAAGCAGGAACGACGGTAAGCGTCCCGACGGGATGACCCTCATCCCGTTTGAACGGGGGCGCACCCTTGTCTAGAAAGCCATCGTAGCCGACTCACTTTCTCTCTCAATGATTGGCCTCGGTGCACTTAGATCTCGCGGTCACGCCGTGATCTAGGCAGAGAACAGAAGAAACGAACAGATACGTCGAGCTGACCAGAGCCCGTAGCTCCAGCCCAGTCGCCTTCGAGACGTTAGCACGGCCGGGCGCCCTGAATGAAAGAGTACTCACTGAGTTGTGCGAGCGTTTGAACATAACTACGAAGACAAGCGTGTCGCACAATACGTACGTCAAAGACGTTCCATTGACGCTCACCAGACGATCTCGTCTCAATTCTAGCATTGCTTACCGAATGGTGCAGATCAGCGTAAATCTAGGTTTAGAGGTGAACATGTTCACATAGACACAATTCAGCAAGCTGTGTCAATATAATCAATGAGAGAATTAAAAAAATAATAATTAATTAAATATATATATATATATCTATATATATAAATATATATATATATATATATATACTCAAACGTGCGACTACTTAGCGTCCATGTGTGTATGCGATCCGGTCGAGAAAACCCTAACTAAACTTTTAGTAGTGCAGAGCAGAGAGAAAAAGCCAACCCTTCACGCGGAATAGGGGGCCGTCACTGCTTGCGGAGGAGGACTCCATCAACAATGAATCAATACCATTTAACCGCCTACGGTGGGCGGTGTGTCAGTCACCATCACGGGCGGAGTGTCAATCGCCAACACAGCCGTTATAGTTGCTGCTGCTGCTGTAGCTATTGTCGTCGACGTCGTTCAGCCACCTCGTTGGAACTCGGTTCTCAGCCCTCGCCGAGCCACTTTGACCGAGCGTAATCGATAACAAACGAGCTTCGGCCGTAACTTGCAGTCTCAAGGCTCTCTACCTTAAAGCTAGGCCAAACTTGACGACCCAGAGGAGCTCGTTAGACACCAGCCACCATGGATCAGAGGCCGGAAGGCACGCTCGTTCTCTTGATGTTAGATACGTATATATATATATATATATATATATATATATATATATACACGTTGTTGTATATGTATTAACTATGAACCTCCCGCCGTGGATGCTATTGATCGATATTGATCGATATCAACTGTTTCGTGAGTGATCCTGCTATGCGTCGTGCTCGCATTATTAGTAATCTGCTATAACTATAACTTTTAAATCTATAGTTCCATGTCTCAGTTAGACAGGCCAGTCGAGCTTTGGATCATTTGGTGCTTTTGTCGCTAGCACTTCTACTGTTACCACTATTCCTCACTTTCTGTGGGCAAGAATGGGAGTAAATTCTCTATTTTTAATAGACGATATGGAAAGCACCTTCTTGAAACTAAGCACGTAGTTCTAAATCATCGTTGTTGTGCGGGTTTGTTTCTAGTTGTTTGAATGTCGACACGATTTTTCGTTCATTGCTTATCTTCGAAAACTAGGCAAATCTGCATCCACGACTTGTGTACATGTTTTCCCGTTGTTTCATCATTAAGTATTGGAACTGGATACATTCGTCTGTACATAGGTCAGTTGTGTTAGCGGAAGGTTTGCTCCCCGGCTGCGCAGAAGATGTGACACCAAGTCGAATACTTTTAATCTTCAAACGTTCTACCAGTTTTCTGAAAAGTAACTTCATGTGCGTCCACTTCAGTTGCACACTTCACTGGAACAACTAGTCATCACACGTTTTTGGAATGCGAACATCGTACGTCTTTCAAGTCGTTAATAGCAGAGCTCATTGGTCGTCGTCGAGGTCCAGAAGAACCTGATTCGTTAGTCGGCTGCTGAATTTTCAATTAGCTGTTAGCAGACTGAAAAGTTTCTAGAGAGAATTATTTTACGAGTCAGCATGCGAACATCAAAACGCTGCCACAGCAGCGGCAACAACTACAATACTGGTTTGTTTCAAGACGTGCTCACGGCCTGCAGGCAATCATAGAGTTAAACAAGCAACAGCATAACTAATCGTAACTAGTCGACTTCTGATCCATCCACTCCTCTACGGCTCGTCTACGGACACAGGGCAACTGGCCATACTCTCCTCTCTCGACGTCGGTGGTGTGGCTTCTAACTTAATGCAATCTTCCCACTCGTCGTCGCCGTAGATCGTACATTGGAAGTCCGATATCGCGGGCAAACGTCGTCAGGCCTACATTCGATTAGGCCTTAAACCACTAGGCCAGGACGAGACAGCGGATCAGGCCACACTTGACATGCGCTCGTAGTTTTTCAGTTTATACGCCTGTACTTCACGAGAGACAGCACCTTTTTTTTAAAGGCTAGCCGCTACGCACTTACAAACATGCACACTATAATATGTGCACCATACACATACAACGCAGCCGTGTGCGTTAGTAAGGTTGACAAACCTCTAGAGTGACAAAAACGCCAAAGAATTAAAAGTTTCACACCAAAAAACGACAACCCGGAGTAGATGTAATAGATCTTCCGACAACTCTAGTTAGGTCTAGCTTTAGGTTGATATATAGGCTTTAGGAGAATGGATTTAACTTAAATTCTCACAGCGCGTATGACTTTATTAAAAGAGCTTTCTTTTAGAAGCCACATCCCAAGACTTGGTGCGACTCGATTCCCAAAAAAATGACCGTTCATTTGCAAATCACGGCATATCAATTTGCAGGTCCGCTTTGTGTTCGGCTGCCTCATTCGGTAGCCTGCGTGTATGCGCAAATAATCGCTTTGCTATTATTGTACCCTACTTACAATAGCGGCTTTGCTTACGGCTTTTTATTATCGCTAGGAAGCTTGGTGGTGGCATAAGAATGCGTCATTTACCTCAGTAGATGCGGACAGTTTACTGCCCCCGAATTTTGCGGAAAAAGGTCAATGGTGACTTATGATTATCGTGGTATAATTATGATGATCACATATTGTTTACGAATATGTGAGTAGATACATTTCTTGCATGTATTATTCAAAGAAGGCGGGTCATTTATGAAAGAAAATTATAAAAGGAATCGTATACAAAAAATATCAGAGATCCCAACAAGAAGGCGCTGCTTGGCTAAGCAAAAAGAAATCATATTCGAGTAGAGGCTACCTTTTTTGCAGTTGATAGGTTAAAATTATTAGGCTATCTATTGTATTGTTTTTGTATGGACTAGCTCCCTTCCTCGTTCTCCTTTTCCTTCGTCACGCTCAGAAAGATTTTTTTAGGCAAAACGTTTGTAACTTTTAATCCACACATTAACTTATTAGAGCACTTTAACTGATGTGCCAAATACATACGTCTGGATTCCGCTGAGGAACATAAGAGAATAAGAACGTAGCACAAAGAAGACATACTGGATGGAAATTGAAAAACTCAAACAACAATAACGGTGGAAAAGGTTGTAGAGGTACCGTCAAGGCGGCCAGGGGGGGGAGATTGAAACTGTCGCAGTTTAAGTAGAATCGACAAGTATGACGCCCACTGAAACAATGACACAGAACGTAGGGTCGAAATGGTACCGTGAATGGCCCCGATGATTCTAGGAGGGAGCTTAAATGCAAGTTAGAAGTAGCTCAAAAAGAATTAAATCATTTTGGAGCATTACAACGCAGATTGCATGCTGGTTAGTGAGCGAGCCAGGACTAGTTACCGTCGAAAGCAGGACTGAGGCGTCAGTTATTGACGCTTCTGTCACAGACGAAAACGGAAGTAGCAGCTTCTACAAGTAGCGGAGCAACAACCGTACAAAAGGCTAGATCAGCAAATAGAGCAGTGCCCGGTGGAGACTGGGCAACTGATCAAGTACTGTTAGTGTGCTGTGGGAAGCCGACACTACCCAGAAGACATAACATTATACAATGGACCTTGGGACAAAAACACAAGATCAGCACGGGAATGGGTAGTTCGTGCAATCACAGTCGAAGGAGTTGTGAAAGTAATAAAAACACACACCTAGAGACAAAGTGGCCTGAAATGAAGAATGAGCACTTTAGGTAAACATTGGCACTGGCACCGTGCTGGAATGCCGAAAATACGCTGAATGCCTTAGGCGTAGAACGAATATAGCCTCATTGTTACCCCAAGGGAAATGGCATGTAAACACAATCAGAAACTTGGAGGCTAATAATACCAAGCGTTGCCCCTATTGGATACTCTCGGGGATAATTTCAGATTCGAGACTCGAGTACTTCTTCAAAAATAGAAAGGCAGTATCAGGGGAACAACATGGCTTCAGGGAATCGACCTATACCGGCCGTATCGGCCATACGCTAATTGCTAGTAGAGAATTGGGAAAATCTGTCCGAACCGAGGATGCCGCTATTCGGCGTATTTGTGGATTTCAAGGCTGCCTTTGACCTGGTGGCGAAAAGGAAAGATATAGAGAATTTAGCCATGGAATTTCGCCTGAAACTTTTAAAGAGTATTCTTATGGAGAACCCAGCACGCATCGACAATTGGGAAATTGGATTATACGGGATCTGTGGGAATTGTGAGGCCGACCGAGACTAATTGTTTAGAGTATTATTTGTTATGGTTTTGTTTTGCATCAACTCGCAAACGAACTCGCAAAACAGTTTGGACGTATAGTTCGAAACGATGGGCAATTAGTTAATTATTAGATACGCGAGATGCTTAGACCAGTGTGACAAATTCCATGCTCCAGGTTGCCCAGCAGTTTAGTCGATAGCCGAACTAGAAAGACGGCGGAAGATCTAGTAATGTGCAAGAAATGCGAGCCGTATCTAATGTTGCTCAACCAGGACGTTAACGAACTACAAACGAAATATTCAATTATTAAATGATTTATATTATGTTTCAACGGTACTAATTGTGGTAGTGATTCTGCCTTTTTCATTTCCATCATTTATGGGCAGCAGAACTTGTTATAATTTTACATCATGTATCTTTACTTGTAGCCCTGCATACGACTTGTACATTAGCTTTTTCCTCGCCATTCAAATGCTGTTTTTATTAATACGCCACTCTTTTCTCAGATTTCACAATCTGGTATAAACAGATTTGCATTTAACACGTTCAGCTTCCCTGAGGTGTCGTCAATCATTGGTGAGCTGTCTATTAAGAACGGCTGAGCTTCGTCTCATAGATTGAAGCGACATATTTCGAATCTGATATTTAAGTTCGTTGCGTCGATATCTTCGATGACCACAACAGACTTCGTTATAAGCTCGCAGTAGTAGTATCATAGCCATTGTATATGGCAAAGACAAAATTAGGTGTTTGTCGCCACGAGGACACTAGTCGTACAGAGGAAGCAGAGGCGCGTTCCTAATGGGCACACCTATAACCAAGAATCTAGAGTTGATGAATGTAGGATATATGAATATATATATACGTATATGTATATGACCTTGTTCCTTCTTAATCGCATGGATACAAAGACCAAACAGGTAACAAATATTTTAATGTTCGTAGTAAAAACTCGTTCCATTCTTCGACCCTTCTCCATGATCCGGAGCTACGAGTTACATGTGCACCGCTGCAGTCGAAATTGAAGGTCACCGAATATCACGCTTTCTGAACGGGCTACTGACCTAACTTCGTTTGTTCCTGTTGTCTCCTAAATGTCACACGTACATGGCGCATTTTTCCTTACCTGAAAAAAAAACGCAAACACAGTACTTTAGTCTGATGTCTACTAAATAGTTGTCGTTTCTAGATTGAGAACAAATAATATGACATTACGGGCGCGGAACAGTGTACCCGTGGTACTATTCAGCGGAATGCTAGAAAACAACGTGCTCTAAGCATGCTTAAGTAATATATACACCCTTATATTTCTAACAGGAGTCTTATATGCTGCAAAGCCACTTACTGCCGTGAAGTTAAAAAAAAATATATAATGGAATACAACTTAATACACATTTTCAAGGAGCCGTTTATATATGAACAGTTGTTTAACTAGATATCATTATCTGCTGCAAAAGAATGTACTGCTCAATAAAAATATGCATGTAAGTGCATTTTTAAGCTCCACTGTTTTTATACGCACCCGCTTTTATTAATATATAATATATATAATAAATTGCTTATCAATATATATATATATATATATATATATATACTCGTATATACATGTACTAAAAAAATATAGGAAGACGCTTTGGTTCACGCGAATTGTTGCCTAAAGCTTAAACAAATCGTTTTACCGCTTTTAAAGCTGCGCTTCGATGCATGAATCTACCGCCTCAATAAATATGCAGATATTGCTGTAAATTACGTCTAAATTTCTTTCCGAAGAAATTTTATAGAGTTCATCTGCATTCTGCCATACACATTTTACAAACTTTTCTAGGTTCCTGCGTGTATATATATATATATATATATATATATATATATATATATATATATATATATATATATATATATTAATGTCTAATAAGACTGTTCTCAAGATATGCGAATTTGCGTCTCTTTTCCTGTTCGGCCTACCCATCCTGTGCTAACAGAGCAATGACTGAGATACGAAAGAGCCACAATGCAAAACACTGTAGCATCGCAGGTCGTCAGCCGTAAAATTCCTCTAGAGCTCTTAGACAGTTTAATGGGTGTAGACCGTATGTATCGATCTCATTTCCACATGCTGCGCAAGATAATGGTTCACTTATTGGGGCTCCTATTCTGATAGCGGCAGCAATGCAAAAATGGTTGAGCCCAGCCTAGTGTCTAGATGTGGAGATGGCAGGGCTTTAATACAGCTTCCACTAAGAGCATCTCGAGCGGCGCTAAACACCGCCTTTTTACGGCGCGTGCTCAAAGAATCATGGATATCTATTGCTAGTTTTTTGCTAATAGATCCGTCTAGTTTGCGCAGAGATAGGCGCTCTTCCAAATGGCCGGAGTCTAGCTTCATTCTGATTTTGCACTCCGCTTTATGTCTGTAAATTCGTTTTTGCAAGTCGTGGCTTACCAACCATTCTGACAGCATACCAATCTAGTTTAAACTAGCTACGTAACCTACTGAAGTCAGATCAATCGCAGATATTAGGCCAAGTTCACTCTCTCTGATAGGTAAACTTGCCCTACCCTATATCTCGCCGTTCAGCTTGATGTTCAGCACTTCGCTCATGATCCCTCTGGTGGAAGTATCATATGCTCCAAGTTCTCCACAGGCATATTGCCACTTATGGATGCATTTCCTTGAGACAAGGAGATATGCCTTTTATACAATTTTTGGTCGTTTAGTACTTGAGGGACCTTTTTCTGACTAATGAAGTCATTAGTAGATCCATACCGCCCTTGACTAGTTGATTTGCTAATAGCAAAAGATCCAGGATCGTGCGTATTGCACGTGTCTGTCTTCTTGACATCCGCGTAAAGCTACTAACTTCGCATTATTCCGTTTTTTAAGATTTTTTGTAAGGCTAAATTTGCCCGTGTATAGTTTTTTTCATGTCATGGCTAAATTTTTTATCCACTCCGGCATTTACCTTGTCTAAATTGGAAACCATGCAAACCAAATTAAGAGTGGCCGGTCTAGGTCTCGAGCCCAGTCCTCCCGAATGCAAGGCAAAGGCTTTGCCACTAAACCATCTTGCGCGGTATGGTAAGGGATTGGCCTTCTTGTTGTTGAATTTCTTTAATTTGGCGTATGTCCGACGCTACGATCTCTGCCGGTCTTCTAAGTGTTTCGTCATCTAGGTGCCAAACATTAAATGGGCTTCGCATTTGAGAAACTAGGCCTTTCTTCGTATTGTATGGAATGCATTGCAGCTTGCCAATTATGCGCGCAAGTACTTCTACTTCAACGTGACCCCGAGCGGCGTGAACTGTCGCTTCCAGTCTGCCCTTAATTATGCCCTTAATATTGCTACACCGACCTGGTGCGGTTTTATCGCCGCTAATATTTGCTCCGTTATGTATGTATAGTATTGCTCCCTTATGAAAAGATATCTTTGCTGCCACTCTCTTCAAGGTCAGTCCGCATACAACTGGGCGTATAGAACCTGTTTATTATTATTTTTATATGTTGTTTTCATTTACATGTAATTTTTGATCTAGATCAGAAATTATATTGAGCTAGCTATTATTGCTTAATTTCAGCACATGCTTCCCCGCTACACGATCCGGATCAAATTAGCACGGCACCCATGTAGCTAATGAGAAACTTGGACTAAATGTAACCATCGGAATAGGCAGATCTTCTTTAAACGCTCTGCCCATAAGTTTCACATATAGCTTGTAGTTTATTACTTTGGTGAAACCAAAGTCAAGTCAACCACTCAAAATGAACGGACAGTGTTTAAATTGAACGTAGTATTTTGTTTAGCAAACGTTGAGTAAGTATTGTCTGCTTTAGGTTAAGATGTCTGCTTTGGGCTAAGATGCTTGCTTTGGACCAAGATGTCTACTTGGCGTTCGCGCAAGAGGCAATTGTGTTTAATATGTTATACACTCTTAAACTTAATACGAAGAGGGCCTGGCACTTATAAAAACCGAACGTTTCGTGTTACCTCCCAAATGTACACCGTAGATAGCATACATACATTAATATGTCCAAATGCTTACAGTACATATTTAAATAAAGGACTTGACAGCCTTCCGTCCTCTACTTGCTAATTGTTCATCTGCGGCAGCCCCGATTTGACAACAGCCAAGGACATCACAACAAAATACATCCAGAAGTCTCTATACAATCACCCAATCTACGGCTAATGTTCAACCGACCAGTGGACGATATCCTTCGTAGTGGATTACGTCTATAGATACTCGTATATGTGTTATATCCTCTTAAACGTTAATCCTGAGGGAGTATACATATGTATATATATATATATATATATATATATATATATATATATATGCCTTGAAAGCACATTGTAGCTGCATCCCATGGACGCGTTGCACTGCTTTTTCTGCAGCTAAGATCCCGATTTCCCGTTAAGCCTGCCGTGGTTGGCTACTGGAAGAGTTCGATATATGTCGCACGTGGAGAGCAACAGTGCGGCTAATCTTATACCGAACAGATCGTGATCTCGTGCCGCTTAATTAGCGACGGGCAGCGTTTGACGGGAGCCATTCGAGGCCGTACATTTCATTTTCTCGTATACTATCATATGTCCTGCATATAACGGAGTATGTCATATATGATAGAGAATACGCAGATACGCGTTGAACCTCTTTGTGGAGCAGGTACGTGTTGAACCTTTTGTAGAGCAGCCTTTAATTACCCTGTAATTAGTTCAGCCAGCATGCAAGACGCATCGACAAACCCCCAGTAGACTGCAAACCCTTAAACCTTCTTGAGTCGAGCTGAACGTGTAGTTAATGGCATGTTCTCACGTCAAGACATCCTGGTCTAAGGCCAGCTTTAGAGTAGATGGTGTCAAAATCTAGCTATTTTTTTTATGATGGCACAACCTTTTAAAACGTTCGTAATACACTCTGATCTGGTCTGTGGCACTGCCGAACACATCATCAACATGCTCACGGCAACGTCGCCTTTTCTTCAGCCAGATTCGCCAGCACCGGCTTTAGTGGAGCCGAGGATTCAAACTGCCACAGCTAGTCTGCTATTCATGGTTGCATCCTTGGCCATGCACCACCACTACCAGAATGATATAACCGCTCAGGCAACGCCGCCACAGGAAACTTGTTAGTCATCACTCCCCCCTCACCGTCATCACTACCCCCACCAAGCACAAACTAGCAACAGAAACAGCAAGGGGGCATTCTCCCTATCCATGCGCCCTCGCTTCCCCACAATCCCCCTTCTGGGACTTGGAGCTTCTGAGCGGTGAAATGTTTGGCTGCCTGCTGAGGCCAATCGACGATAACGGTGGATTTAACGACGATAACGGACCCCCAGCAGACGATCCAGCATTTCGAGCAAAACTGGCTGTACCAGCTGATCTGACGTTATTCCCCACTGCCTCAAATGGCGTTCGACGCCTCTCTTCTGACGCTAGAGCTAGGCCGCTCTGCCATTAACACCGAAGACGTCGAGATGTTCTGCTCTGATGGCATAGGTCGTGGGTTTCGCCCGATTCCAACGACTGCGACGCATAATGAAGGGGTAGATGCCAAAGACTTGTCTCTGTTGTGTGACTACGATTAGTCTATGTCGACCATTCTCGTCGTTGATTTGTTTGGGCGACTTCGGAGTGGGGGCACGGAAAGTAATACTGTTATCCGGTCGGGTAGCTCAACGACCAGATTTATTTAATAAGAACTGAATAGCCGGCTCGTCACGTTAGAACGGTGCACTTCTTTTTTGGGTTACGTTGTTGCGACGAGCTCTGCTGCTATAAAGACATATGTAGAGAGAGGGGAAGCGAAAGAGAGAGAGAGAGAGATAAAGACTAATGCAGAACATTGATCCATTCGTAATTCAATAAGATGTTTGCCGAGTAATAGAATAGCTTGGACAGGATACAGTCTTTGTGACGAGTTGAACGTAATTAAAATATGCACTATCCGTTAAGTTGTACAAGCGATCTAGCTGTCTAAATGATCACTGCATTGCTCGTTGAGCAATATCTAGTAAAACGTGTACGTAAGTTAATAAGAAAAAGTGTGTGTGGAAGGTCCATCCTCTCTATATCGATATATATGATAGAAAACTTCAACATGGAAAGCATACCTACTAGCGTTGCTTGTCTGAGGAAGTTCTGCTTTTCCAAAGACTTGCAGATGTATCTGAATGGAACTATAGTTTGTGCTTTATAGCTTCTGCCCCTCACGAAACTTCCAAGACAGGGAAAACACCGACGCACATCATGGACGCACAACCTAGTGACGCCTGTTTACATCTAAGAATCAGCTAACTAATTCCTTGCATACGTACATGTATATATATATATATATATATATATATATATATATATATATATATATATATATATATATACGAATATATGAATCAAAATGAACAACCACGATATACAAACCAAAACATTCCCGTATCAATTTCTAACGGGAACATCTTGATGACATTTGGTCGATCCTCTCTCTCTCTCTCTCTCGCTCTCTCTCTCTGTGTCTCGCAGTCGGACGTTTCTCCTATCTGCTATAGGCGGTAGTCAGTAGTAATGAGAGATGTTGAAGCAAGCAACACGCGATGCTGTACTAAGTCTCTCGGTGAATCCTACTTTTTCCGAAGCCATCGAGCTCGACATTCGAAATCAAAGGGCAGCGACGACGGCCGTGGCGAACGAGGCCCTAAACGAATAACGAACGGCCCGACCAAGCTTCTGTGCTTTAAGCACAGACGCGTGTTTTGGTTTTAGCATAGACTATGCCAACTATGTCAAAGTAGTAGAAGAAATAAACTACATAGGCCGGAAAATTCCCCCTGCCTCGCTCGCTCGCTAGCGGCAGCGTCCTGGCTTCGCCGCTAAGCTGAGCAGCTGGCTTCCTCTGCCATTGAGGCGACGCTGCTCGTCTTGGATTCAACCAGCCAGCGCCGCAAAGTCGGTGGTGGCCCTCGAACTCGCGTTCCACCGCCAGCCCCGTCTCCGGAAACCGGGTGGTCGTGAGCGCATTTTTAACCACCAAACGGAGCGCGGTCCCCCCTTTAAGGACGTCTAGCTGTGCCGCCGTAAAACAACAACGTATGCGTTTCCAGAGTTAACAATTTTCAAATGACGACGATGACGATGGCGACTACAAAGCAAAGCATGGGCATTGCTTTATATATAGATATACACAAATATACATATATATATATATATATATATATATATATATAATATATATATATATATATATATATATATATATATATATATATATATATATATATATATATGCATACATATATCTAATTATTAAGCACACGCTAATAAGATTCGTAACAGTTTCGAAGCACTGGTACGCGTCAGGCGTACACCGAAAAAGACTTCGAAAAAGGAGATCCTGGCATCAAAGAACGTCCGGCTTTCGTTTACAGCCGACGTGTTCTCTCATATAGGAACAAGTACACGTACATAGACAGGCCCAACAGTAGCAGTAGCAGCAGCAGCAGCAGCAGCTAGCAGCACCATCCCCAATGACAAGGTCTAATGTTCTCGGTCGGAACAGCCGCGGACGGCTTCTGCCTGCCGTTGGCATATGCGGCGTCCGGCAGATAGGGCTGCATACGAATAGGCTAAAAGTTTGATTCGAGAGCCATCTGATACTCCCGCTTGCCTTTCTTAGGCGACCCGGGCCGGTAGACGGTCTACCGGCCCCGGGCCGGAAAGAAATCAGACAAACTGCTGATTGATACAATGTAAACATGAGCTGAAGCAAAGCTCCGAGATCTGTGCGGCATTAGCGGTAACGTACGCTCCGAAAGGCAGTTTGAATGCCAGCAGAAACTCACTGCCATGTATCAGACTAGTCTAAAGCGTAGCATACCGAATACTTTGTCACTGTGTCGGCAGTGGCGGACTTTCCTGATAAGAGAGAAAACGTGGCGCAATTTTCTATTAAGCCACAAAGAAGGCTATGAACACAGAAGACTCTCTCTCTCTCTCACTCTATATATATATATATATTTATATACGTCACAAATGTATATTTTGCTACACATAAATAAATAATGACTATATATATATATATATATATATATATATATATATATATATATATATATTTATAACTCTTCTGTAGAATTATTCAACAAAGCATTGTGAGTACGCTACGACAGCCGAGGCGCACTGAACAACCTTAACAGCCGTTAAGCTCACTGAACAACCTTAACAGCCATTGAAGGTGCAAAAAGCACTGGAATCTATTAAGTTGACATTCGCAGCCTCGTGTTGTAAACATAATTACTAGCGGTCATAAACGAATGTATTCGACTGTTCTGTTTGGTCCCGTTTGATCAAGTGTAGGCTCACGTACATCAATTGTATAGTGTATAGTGTCTAAAAGACATGTTCTATATATAGCTAGCGCTTTCCAAAGCTTGCGTTCAGATCGAGAAACTTTGTCCAGGGAACGTGCTCCACCCGACAATTGACGTCGCCCGGCTAGGCAAAACCCTACCTGTCGCAGTGATGGGCTTTGTCACAAAAGCCTCGATCCACAGCCGCTACCTTCTTAGTGCAGTGAACTTTAATTAATGCGTGCTGGACTAAGGATGCTCAAGCTTATTAGTTCCCTGGATCAACGCCTAATTTCATGCTTGCATACTTGACTGTCCTTCTATACAGGATTTTGCTATTCGAGTGGCCATAGCTACAGAACACTGTCACTCTACGCGCTCCTGATATCAAAGGCTGACCTGTGTATCTAGGCATAAATGTCAAGCAACTAATAAATCAACCCGTCGAACAACACGTTTTATTTCGTTATCTTTTCCGTTTATTCCGGTTTATTTCACTTTTATTCGGCGTCACTTTGTTTGACCGACAGGCCCGTGTGCTGCGAAACATCCTGCCCACAAAGGTACTAGACTCTAGGAGACAAGCAATCCATTAAGGAGATCTAGAAGTGAGCTAATGGTAGGTAGTCCAAAAAGCGGTGTGATAGACACAACGTGTTGTCGTCCAAGACATACGTAGTGCGGAGCCTGTTGTCAAGGCTGTTTGTTCTAAAATTTCATCAATCATTGGTCAAAGGTCATTCAGGTAGGCTTCATTACTGGAATCTACTTAACTGCCTAACAAAGTGGTCCGCTACCCACAGCGTTCGATGCCTATTTGGGTAAATAGCTGCTGTGTGGAACGGTGCAGACGCTTGCCTCAATATACCTGCGCTTCGTCGCATTAATGGCCAAGCAATCAAGCGAAACAAACCGGCAATATTGACACAACGATACCTTTATAATTCGATGTAGAGTTCATATAGTGTTTCGGCATGCCTCCCCACATTAGGATACGTGACAGATCACGCAATTAGTGTACGTGCTAACGAGGTGCTCTTATTTTATGCTTGAATCTATGAGAACGGACGGTAGTGTATTTTGCGGCATTGCCTAAACAGATTTATCATGGCAAATACAAGGACAGATGCGTATATAAGGAGTACGCACTAACGATATACACTCATTTTGTAATGATGTGAAAATAGTTCAGTTCGCGGATGATACATGCATTCTTATTGAGAGTGATACCAGAAATGAGCTAATAAAAAAGGTAACAAGTACTATGGCGAGGATTAATCTCTGGTTGCGAATCAACAATCTATGTCTTAATGTAAAGAAGACGAAAATTATGAAAATCAAGATGGGGTACGCTGCTGAACCACCACTCAACATTATCTGCCACTCATGTGCTTCCTTAGGTTGTTATGCTAATACGAAAGTCGAAAACCTGCCGTTAAACGGATGTTATGATACCAGGCTGTGCTTCGACTCTGTTGCCGGCTCGAGCTTAGTTCTTGAGGCAAACTGCAATTGTCCGATAATTGGTGAGGTACACGACTATAAATACCTTGGTCTGACGTTCCAGAATAACATCAAATGGGAAATTCATATTAAACATATGATAAACAAACTTAGGACAGGTGCTTTACTTTTGCATAAGTTACGACATATTGCCTCCCTTGAATTTAGGAAAAACGTGTATTATGCATTTATTTTTTTACACTTAAGATATGGTGTTTTGTTATATGGTTCTTCATTTAAGTCGAATGTCACCCAATAGTAATTCTCCAGAAAAGATGCATACGAAATGTATTTGGATTGGCCTATAGGGCAACCACTGAGGACATACGGAGAGATAAAAATCTATTGCACTTTTATGGAATATACATATATAGCATTCTGACACACTATAGCAGGAACCGTACCCCGTTTGGAGCTACTTCTAATAATGCTTATCCTACCAGAAGTGCTGTAAACAATGTTGTAACACACCCATATACAAGACTTGTGACAAATTATTCAATGCTCAGTTATCGCCTGGTAAACATAAATGCCAGATTGCTTCATCTGCTTAGATGTGTATTAGAATTATCTACAAATGAATGCACAACCAAACTTAAACAACAGATTTGTTTGATTTCGCCGGATGTATTAAAATCATGTGTATTTGGATAAGTCTTCCAACACATTTAAAACATTTAAAAAAAATTACTAAACACCGTTATGCAATATGAAGGATGTTGACACACTCACAAGAGCGGGCAGACAAGGGCGATAGCCTTTTATGCAAAATTACCTGAATAGTTATAATTGTTTGAATTTATGTAATAATGGAAATTTGGAAACAAGCTCAGTGAAAAGTTATTGAATTTAAATAAATTTGCCGTCCGGAAAAGACGGTCCCATAAAAAAAAAATATATATATATATGTATATATATGTATATATATATATATATATATATATATATATATATATATATATATATATATATATATATATATATATATATATATATATATATATCTCAAGTAATTAAGCCTTTACACATTCGGGGTGGCCAAACTCGCTCTAGCTGTAATATTTTTGGCGCATTTAATGAAGACTTAAAAGTTATTTAGGTCTTTTAATTGCGCATGGATTTTTGACACCGACTCGATTCGGCTACGGCAGAAAGGGGAGCTGCTTGCCCGTGGACAATGAACCAATTATCGACGCAGCGTTTCCGCGTTGAATTTCTACCGATATCCTTTGCAGCAAGAACTGTTATGCCCTCCTGTCACCGGTTGACACAGCGACTCTGGATTCCAGCGGATAATCTGTAAAAGAATCCCGGAGCGCCACTATGAGCGAAGAGCTTTTAGGATTTTGCTACTATTTGTGGACCGACAGATCGAAGGCAAAACCCCCGCCCTAACTCAAAACAGCCTACGGAATCTAGTTGTTCACGTCTAGGAGGATGGGAGAACAATTCGAAAATAAGACGATTCTCATAGTCAATTCTGGCCCTTAAGAAGTGCAACTTGCACTCCTGGAGCAGGCGGCCGTTCTGGTAGTGGCAGCCTTGCGCAGCTAAGTAAAGGTTTAAAAGATCATGAGGTTTATATAAATCATCAATATAGACACCGGCGCTTCTATTTGCTGTACTCTAAAGTGTAGCAGCGATGTTGGTTTTTGGTTGTGTAACAGTATAGCCAATTGAATAGCCTCGCAATTAACTATCATGCTGATTATGGCAATAATACTAGCGCTTAAGGCTGCTAGCCCTCATTGATGCCTCTGATTTTCTTGCTCCTTCTCGTTTTCGGCTGGCAGCACGAGCCGTCTCACGGCTAACAATTACCATTAGGACAGCCTATTATAGAGATTCATTAATTATTGTTGCATCAATCATCGGCAGGCGATCCGCCGAACATAATACACCCTAGTCTTAGCATTTAGGCCGGCAGATCCAATACTCCGCTGGGAAATCGCGCTCGAGAGGGCGCACTCTTCCGCCGCACGCCCTTACACGAAACGCTTGAGGCGGTCACGCCCTTCATCGGCTACGGCCTACTGCGAACAAAACGGGAAGCTAAGCGTTGCCGGGTAACAACAGTTAAACGGCTAACAGAAAGAATCGCTCGAGGGGGCGACTGACATACACGCCAAGGAATCGCCGTTCTACAAAGCTTTAACATCATCGTCACCATCATCATCATGTCATTTTCAAGCCAGTCAATCTATCGTAACCAGCAACCTTCAACTGGCGTTTAGGAGCGCCTGCCTGATGTCAGCCACGCCTGTGGACATTCCCACACTATACGGCATTTTATTAGTTTAATATATATATATATATATAACGTAAGCGAAGCACTAATCGACAACTAGCTAAAGAGCAAAACGTAAACGAATGTTAGGCTTACACAACTGCATGGAATTTTGTTGAAGAAGTCGTCACTGCGTTGATCACAGCGGTCACACGCATGATGGCCTACGTCCTTTAAGAATGTGCTAAACACAGAGAGAGAAAACATGTTTAGCTCAACATAGGTGTACTTGTTTTTGAATTTATAACATCTCACATTTCGTAACACACCCGTATCGCATGGTGTAAGCACATTTATGCATCCACTCACTCGCGACAATCTTGCATATATATATATATATATATATATGATCGCGATGAGCGATAGTTAAAACAACTAGATGCTAATGTGTTTTCCAGAAAAGAACCACGATTGCAGTTGATTGGATACGTATATTCGGCTCAGGGGGAAACTCTTCACGTAAGACAGGAACTATGATCAAATTTCGACCTTTGTAAAACGAAGCTAAAGCATTACTACTGTTCATGAGGAGTCACGACGTATGTGGTGATATGTTTCCATGCTAGCCTTAGCTCGATGTTGATAATTTAAATAATAACGCAACGACAAACTATAAACTAGCTTAACATGACAGCAAGCCAAGTGACTAGACTAAATGTAGTTTTCTTTAAAAATTGTCACTGTGATTCTGCCACTTCATGTACTGTTTTTAAATTTAATTACCTTGGCCTCCTTCACCATTCAATTTTACCAAAAAATAACATATTCAATAATAAGGAATAGGTGTAATTTGCTTTTTTTTGTAATTAAATTTACTCTGACGCAAATATTACTTGAGGGCATAACCTCTATAAGGAGACGATACGGAGGTCACCGCAAACGCCACTACGCGCCTGCTTTTATGGAGAACTACAGCTTCGCCAACGGCCCAGCAGTGGCGATCAAACATCACTTTTAAAACAGCCAGCGTCCGTTCTTGAGGCCTCCGAGAAGAGGCCTTAACCAGAGATTCCGCCTGGCCAGGCAGTACGGTTCCCGGACTCGGATTGGGTTGCGTGCAGCTATTCAATCGAATGCATTGCGCCGCATGGCCATAACAAGGCCTCGTCAAATCTAGAGCTCAGATTGTGTCCCACAGCCAGAAATACGCTTACCTGTGGCGGCCGTGCGTGTGAGGTTTCTGCCCGCATTCTAGATGCGCCCCCACTACCATGTGTGTTGCGCGACATATTGAGAGCAGGCACCGGTCATGGCTGTCGTGTCAGCGTTTGAACCCTGTCTCCTGATGCTTCTTCGGGCTATCGGTCTGCACCAGCCGACAGCAACAAGCGGGGCTAATCCGTTCGAGCGTACACAAGTACAACTGCTATGCCCACGAACTGCTATGAGCTATTTTCGGCAGAATCGAAAATCGGCCTCCCAGGTAGTTAGCCTGCTCGAATGGCGCCGCCGTTTGAATCCGCCGGTCGCTCGGATACTGCCGGAATCGGGAGCATCTTCGACGTACTTTGACGAATTTGTCACAACTGTCCTTACTGGTCGGATCTCGGGTGTAAGCAAGCGTTAGCAAGACGATGTTAAATCTGGCGTTACATTTTGGCGTCACGTCCCCGTATCCACCGACAATACACCATTGTCCAGCATTACTTGAAAGCCTATTTTTGTTTCTACTAAAAGGTGGGAAATCTCGAGGTAAAAATCGATGAAGGGGTTACATTACCTACCGAATGACTTATATTCATATATATATATATATATATATATATATGCATGTATATATATATATGTATATATATCAACCAGACGCCACATAGCGATTCTCTTCTGATTTGTCAAGTCGGGTTGAAGTTGCTATAATACAAATGAAATGCTCATAAATAATGACATAGACACACAAAATCATGATACTTTTCTACTCTTTCCCCGGGTCTGTAGGGTACGTCAGCCTAAGGGAGCAGATTGCTTCTCCCATAATTAGTCTAGGCCTCGTTGACCCAGCTGCTGATAGTGCCGGTTTTGGCAGTCGTGGCGACCGTGTCGTTTTGCAAAGGTGCCGAGTAATACTAACGTCAGAGTGTTTTGCTGTATGGGTTGCAGGAGAGTGTAGCGTGTGTTGCCCGTCGGAATCGCGCATGTTCATACACACATTCTCAGGCAAGATGGTTTTGGTAGTCGATCGAACGCTACGAAGCACTGCGATGTCTGCCAATCATGCATCTTCTGTTACAGAGATACGCAGGACATATTTCAGAAGACCAACCACAATGCAGGCATGTAAGCACAAGCAGACGGCCGGCGATTTCATCGTCTCAGCGTAGAGTAACCAACTAAGTCAATTGCCGCTCTGTCTATGTCGATATGAGTGCGCGCACGTATTTTAGGCGCGTCCTACCGAGTCATACAAGAAAAAAAACGAGAATATGCCGTTGCAAAGCTCAATCCATCGACAGGACATCTCTTGCTAGCAGGGAATACACGTGGCAGTTCGCGCTTTATCCGAATGTCTCATTCAAGTAAATCCGGTGTACCGCCGGTGGGAAAACGGGTGCGCATCAAATGTAAAAGTCCAACTTCCGCCAATCGACGATACGCGATACGACGTTCTTTACTGTTCAATTCCGAGTGGCTTCTGTACAAATATTATCCGCAGGTGCATGTATCGGACCTAAGTCTATGATTAATTGCTTGCTAGTGATCGACGATAACACGGTCCTCATTCTCTATGAATACATTATCCCTATAAGATATGTGTACATGTAAGATATAATATATATATATACGTATATATGTATATATATATATATATATATATATATATATATATGTATATATTATATATATGTATATATGTATATATATATATATATATATATATATATGTGAAATAGTCAGAATCAATGGTCTTGGATCTACAGTAAGCAAGAGCTGGAGCAGCTAGATGGCTAATGCGCGTCGCTAACGAATACCATGCCGACCGCTGGACTCGGATCTTTACATGAGGCTCGAAGAAAAAATGCTCCTCCTCCAGTGGAATGAGGGTACCTATTACGGTATTCCCGGTATTCCTATTCTTTGGAAAGGGATGCATAAACATCATTATTGTTTGCGACCAATACCGCTGACGTGCGCGGTTGCCTGCTAGTTATGCTAATCTAACTATTTGCTGCACGCCATCTCGTACATGTTTACTGCAAAAGTAAGCGTCCCGGGCCGGCGGTGGACTGGCGGGTGCAATATGAAGTCTGCAAATTTTGGTCGTCGTCTGACCAGCAAACGAAATGTTCGACATGAGTAGAAAATAGTTTTGCTATAGCATTACTAAAAACACTTACTGGACTATGTATGTATAATATTTTTATTACAATAGCTTATATATATTTTTATTCGCTTGGCATGTATACCTATACACATGTCACCCTTTATATCAGGGGCGCTTAGAGTGGCAGCATAAGTGTACATATATATATATATATATATATATATATAATTGAAGAAAACAGGTTTTACACGTTTTTTTTTAATGGAAGTTTATTAGGAGGTTTAAATGAAACGCACTTGTGCACGAAGTTTGGAACACGCACGCACTTGCTTAGCGGTCCCATTCGTTCCTCTGCTTACTTACGTGACGGCACTGCGTGAAGTAATACTTCGTTTTGTTGTTCTTACGCCACGTCGTTTTGGTATAGTCCCTCCATATAGTAACACTTTCGCCACTTTTTGCCAGCAGTGAGCCGTAAGTATGCATTCCGCCGGTAACTTTCTTTAGCCTAATGGGAGACGTTTTACGCCTCTAATGCGTGAGTAATCACCTCCAAATTGAGAGAGAGCTAAACGCACTTCTCATGGAAAATTTCACTTCCAATCTAGATTGTTCATTATCGGCTTAGGACGTTTGCGTTAGCACGTGAACAGCCGCGGGTTCATTCCCCTTTGGGCCTTGTGCCTGGTAACTTTCTGCCCCGCCTTCATTATTTCAATACTTGTTATGGGCTGTTATGGGGTGTTTCTTTATTTTTTTTTTCATATTTCTATAGGTTGCCTATGTTTTGCAGTTGTTCAGAAAATAATCAATCTTATAATGGATATCAGTATGCACTTGCGACCCATTTTGTCTGTATAGGGAGCTTAGTGATGAGCCGCTCTATGCATCCAATGGAGCCTTTTTGCACAGTTCTTCAATTTGCTCTAGTCTCTATTCACATTTAACAGAAGGTCCCGGCAAGCGCCTACAGCGTATCTGATATGATGGTACTGCCTCTATGTCTTACTGAATCTTTCGTTTATGATAATGGGCCTGTCGTTTTCTTACGTCGGCCTTTTTCCCAAAGCCTGGTAGCCTATTTGCCGGCCTATGTCCGCACTTCGGGCCTCAACAATCATTTTGTTTTACCAGTATCTATCTTAGACTACGGTAATGCGGAGCAAGAGCTGCCTTTTCACGCACTGTGGCCTGTAGCCGAAGTTGTGGCCTAGCCCGGCTGTACTTCTAGCCCCTTGGCACGCCTCCATATGCTCCTCCTCTAAGACTTTAACATAAATCCTTTTCCCGACATCGCATTAGATGCGTGGGAACTACTTTGCGGTCATCCTTCGATATGAAGTTGACCTAGCGACAGTCGATCTAGCTTTGTTTTCTAGCCCACACATTGCAGTCACTGAGCCTCCCAGTTACCTTTACTTTAACACATAACTAGATTTATATAAACGCTGTTTAGTTACGTTGCCCGGATTTGGGCCCACTTATCCAGTTTGCGCCGTCCAGTGTATCACAATATTCTCTGCAGGTAGTGTGTCGCTATCTCACAGGGCTTCCACGGAATTGATGTCACTCGTAAATATATATTTTTTTGGGATTCATAGGTCAGCGCAATATCTATAAGCTGATCCCAAAAATTGACAAACTCTTTCTGAATTATGTTTGGCAGGGAAGTAGTGATCGTATAATTTTACTGCCGATCCATTTCAACCAGAAGAACTGCGACCGGATGACCCTGAGCAAATAGTATTATTTCGTTTTCATTTCGTTCCGCCCGTCATAGTAGATTTTATATTTCTCGACTACATATCCATACTTCTCTATCTTCTTGCGAGTACTCTTTTTAGGACTCACTCATCAGGCAAAGGTCCATCTCCGTATCGTCGTGAATGACGGTGGGTTCTGCAGCAGACCATTTGCCTGCCTTACTGCAGGTCACAGCTGTTTATGTTCCGCCATTAACTAGAATAGCTAGCTGCGACATCTATCTTATCTCCAAATCGCGCAAACTGTGCATAAAATGTGGCGACAAAGTTTTAGTAATAACGCCACTTTAGTTCAACTTTGCAAGGATAATTGAGTTTCCAAGAGAATTTCCAAGTAGTTTCATTCTAATTCGGTTAGGCTACTCAATGCCATCAGCTCAACATCCCGCCCCGATCAATTAATTCCTTACTGTAGTGACAATAGTTCAGCCGTAGTCGAATTCTAGTGATCGTTGTGCCGCTACCGACAGAGGTTACTTAGTGCTGTCTAAGTTTGTGCGCGTATTAAATATAGGAGTAGCACTTCCTTCGGCCAGGTCTCCCCCTCGTAAAGTCGCTATTTGAGCATGGGATCTGACAGTACTGAGATCTGGCATCCATAGACAACGTCAATTCAGGTCAAAGCAGAATTGTAAAAAAGTTCAAGTCACATACCAGGCAAGTCAATAAGTAAGCGCTGCAACCTTGCAGTGAACGCAATATCTTGTTCTGCCATCTCTTTCTTCGCGCCCTCTTGTCCTTTTGAGTGGGCGGTCGCAGGCTCCGAATGCCCCTAGAGTTTCGTTGTATACGTATTATAACAAATATGAAAGTTGCTAAAGTAAGCATTTTTCCCAATAGAACTGGGGGGGCCGGCATGAATGCCAGTGACGGTAATCTTACAAAAAAGAGCTATATCGATGTAGCCACATTGGACCTAGCTTTACAAAATGTGCAATTGCGAGGAATATAGTCGTTCCAAACATAAACCGAACATACAGGCGCGTTCGAAAGTTCTGTGACGTCTGGAGAGGGTCTAACGTTGGCTAGCGAATGGCAGTCGTATTGAATAGGTTCTCGCAAACATCGAGATTCCGTGATTTCTCATTTTTGAGCTTTCACGTTCAATACCGCAACATGTTTCCATTGCGCTTACAAAACGCATTCATTCAGTGGACGTTTGAGGCTGATGTACGGTCTGTGTCTGGTGGCCGATAACGTTCCCCTGTGGTAACATCCGGCGCTATGAAATTGACATCCCGGGAGGGCTGATGGTAATCATATCGAACCAACCATCATCGATTTTGTACCAAAATAATTTTGAAAAATTCGATTTTGCCCTAACATACTTGTGTTATAAGGGTAATGTCAAAATGTTGAGGACGTCGTTGTGAAAGTTCAAAAAGATGACATCACAGGATTTCGATGTTTGTCAAGTTATTCAATACGACACTTTTGCTAGCCAACGCTGGGCGTCTTCCATGCGAACCAAAATATTCCTTCGAATGTCGATCTCTCGCAATCGCCGTCGGTTAAAGCTATATCCGGTCAGCCACATCAGTAAAGCAAATTCTAGTCATTTCACTGTTACTCCTAAACATGACAATCCCCTTCCCCTAAGAGGAGTATCATTGTTAGGGAAACTTCCTATTTGACCATTAGGGGTTCCTTAGTCCTCCCCAAGTAGAAGGCTAGAATTTTTATAGACACCCTGTATATACATTACTCGTTGAGACAAGGACCTGGTGCACGACCCCATCGTACGTGATTTAGAACAAGTGGACCTTTTTGTGCGGGATCCTCCTATGCAGCAAGAACAGCAGCGGTGGTAGTAGTTGTAGTAGTAGTAGTAGTAGTCGAGCACAGTTACTGTGTGGTTCGCCTGGGCCATCCTTCTTGGAAGACCAGCCGGCTTCACCATCTGTCTCCGTGTCAGCAGGCCAAAAGGTACTACTATAGTTGCGGGCTTGGTTGGCACTCCTCGACGTCTGTAGCGAGTTTGTCGCTCGTCTCGACGATCAGCATGCGAGACAGATGAGAACGTGAGCGGCTGGCCTGCAACACGCGTCCTGCAATAAAGGCCGAGAGTCGGCCTCAGCTGAAGTAGCAATTGCTGTAGGCTGCCGTCGGTAATATCCGGACGACGTCAGGGGACACTGAACTAGAAAGAAGGACGGAGAGAGACGAAGAGAGACAGCGGGCACGAGACGCTGAAGTCGTGAAGCCGTCTGAGTTGGCCGACTCACCCTTCCCCTTCTCCTTCTCCCCGTTCTCGTTGTATTCTTCCGATCGACCTCTCGATTCGACTCAGCAAACGCAAGGCGAGCAAGCAAAGGCACACGCTCAGCACGCGTAACCAGTGTCGTCGTAGGCGTGACGGCAGCAAAAACAGCAGCAATAACTACAGTGCGTGCCGCCCTCGTTAGTAGCTGTAGAGTTGTATAAGTAATCGTAGTAGTAGTAGTAGTAGTAGTAGTAGTAGTAGTAGTTAATAGTAGTGAGTAAGGGTAGTAGAATACGCAGTAGCACACAAGTAGATGAGCTCACAAGTCGAGCCCGGTGGCCTGGTGATGGGTGCATTCGTCTGCACCTTGCGACCGGAGGAGACACATAGCAGGTGCGCGGGTTCGAGATCCACCGTTGCACCGATTTGTTTTTAGGGGGGGTTCGTCTATGAAGCAATGCGAAAAGTAGTCCCGTGGACGTTAAATCTTGGCTGAGGGTCAGCCCTAAAACTTTCTTCAATAGTAGTAGTAGTAGTAGTAGTAGTCGTTAGAAAAAAGAGTAGTAGCAGTAGTGAGTAAGGGTAGTCGAATACGCAGTGGTACATAAGTAAGTACTACATGAGCTCACAAGCGTGAAACGCCAACAACGGCGTCCAAGCAGATCAAGCCGGAGCAGCCGGAGACAGCAGTGCCATTGCATGAACTGCGCTGTACAGCGTAGTATGTCTGTGTTCGAGATCTAGCTAGTTGCCCCCAGGCGGGAGAGTTCTCGAGGACGCGCATCTATGCGTCCGACCGTCCGACCTCCGATTTCTTCTCTTCTACGTCGGCTCTTTCTCCTGCTCAATTTGTTCGTCTTCTTAGCGACAATCGGATGCAGCATGCCGTCGCAAGGTTCATCGGACGTCGCTTTTGTATTCCCACAATCAGGGTGGGGAGTGCGGGGGATGGGGGGGGGAGAGGGGCTATAGAGCCCGTGCTGCGGAGCCCGACGCGCGCTCTTTCAATGTCACTCTCGCTCGCGCACGTTCGACGATGCATGAGGTTGTATTGAGCAGTCGTGGGGGACAACGACGTCGACATGACCGACGAAGACGACGACGTTCATGTCAAATGAAGGCTGAACGAACCAGCCAGACGCTCGTACACAATCCGTCGGCGGTTGGCGGATCACCTCCTCCAATCCTATACGAACCCGCATGCATACATACGTACGAATGTGTACATTCCGTACACATACACAGAGCGAGAGAGAGAGAGAGAGAGAGAAAGATGGCACGATACACGAGCTGCATACACGACGATGTGTGTACCCCCCACGCACATCTTGTCTACGCAACTGTACTAACTAGAGTGAAACGTCTGTTGCCGGCACCGTATCATCAACAGTGGACATCGCAGCCTCATCATCATCATCATCATCATTAGGTCATCGATGTCAGCGATGGCCCTACCGTGCCTGCCTCATTTCTATGTTTGTCTGTTGTTCTATATACCAATTTATATATGGAACTATATTTATTGGTTCTAGTCTGACGCACATTTGTCTACCCTTCCGTCGCTACTTTCCAAACGCCTAAGAACAGAGTAGACGAAAACGTGTTCTTCTACACGCGTCTGTATGACTGTAGTCTGTACGACCTGCAATGTCGGGGGGTGTTTGTTGACTAGCCTGCTGCGCTGTAAGAGTTCGACCCGTATTGTCATCCCCCAAATCTTTTTCGAACCGGTTTTTCTTTAGTTGGTCGCACTGCCCGAAACGCGACAAGCGCGAATGCACGCAATGTATTTGTGTATAGTCAAGAATATGCTTAGGTTTCGAACAACAAAGACGGGTGCTGGTGCCAAATGACACCAACAACTATTCGTAGTTGAAAGGGCGTCCAGACTTTGCGAGGTATTGCTCTTGCCTAAACCTTGCTTTAACACACCGAGCTCAACTATATAGAGAGCAACGAAACAGGAGAGTATATATATTAATATGCACCAATGCCCGAAATGCAGAAACGAGTTTGACAAATTCCATGGAGCAAGCTGTCCAGCCGTCAAATGAATATGTAGCTGAATTCTTGCAAAGTAACAAGACAACGTACTAGTTCTGACGAGCAGCAGTTCCCGGTTGCGCCAGCGGTAGTCTCGATTGCAAAACTCGCCCGCTATTTTGAAACTCTCCGTGTCTGTGTGCTGCACAGAGTGTGGACATTCAATGATCTGCCCTAAGGCAAGGCTCTTCTACTAAGTAGTCTACTGCCGCTGTTAGTTTCACCGCTCGGAATGATTTTGTAGGCGCCGGTTCAGTCCTGCGCGAGTTTGTCCTTCGCTTTTCCATGGACTTCCAGTCATTTACAGTCGATCGATGGACTTTTCCGCCAGTAACTATCCCTGGAGAAAGTACAACGTGGGAACACGGCCACGTCATTGGGTACATTGTCCAGGTACACAAGACCTGACCTCGAGATCTAGCAACACTCTTTTAATGCCTATCGAAGCGGGGAGGATCCACTTAAAACTGCCATTTACGGTGCAACATTTTGCTGATTGTTATATATATATATATATATATATATATATATTTACTTCGTCAAGCTTTATCTAGTCTGGGTTTGCATGCTGGCATTGTTTCTACTCTCGAGAGCTTTTGTACGACTTCTGCAGCAGAAGCTGCATCATCCGGACCGTAACCTTTGACAGTGTACAGAGGTCCTAACGGTTCTCCGAAACGACTTGCTTTATATATATATATATATATATATATATATATATATATATAGGTCGCATAATCCTCCTAGCGCGAGCCCCCTATATATGACTCACCACCGCACAGTTTTAGCCATTTCTTTCAGAGTGTTAGCTGGGAGACTACTATAAGCGATTACTTCGTCTTTAGCTTTTTAGCCATCATTAGCGTGCTCATACTGAACGTACGTTTTCAAGCTACGCTCAATTATTGAACGGAACGTCTGAATATAGACCGCAATGTGTGCTCTTCCTACGCAACGTTAACGTACAAATAATTGTTAGAGTCGTATCAAGAAGCGGTACTAATCCCTCGCCACGCAAAATTTAGACCAACGCGCATAATTTAATTCGACCAAGACTTTAGAACGACCAGAAATGAGATTATGCGAGAAGGTAAGAAAACAACAATTATGACAAAGACGAAAAACAGAGACATCGGACAAGCGAGGAAAAACTCTAACTAGTCTAGTGCGATTAGTCTACGGAGGGGCGGTAAGTTCCACTCCACGCAGAAGACGTCTCAGGACTTAACGACCGACACGACACCGCCTCTTTTTGTGCTGCAATTAGCTGCGCGCGGGGGTAGGTGCGGCCCCCTAAGAAACCCCCCGATGTGAATGCCCCTAAGGTGCCCCCCGGCTAGATACAGCCAGAAGCCCATCACGGTGGCTACCGATGGTGCGAATGGTTGCAGCGAAAAATCAGCTGTAGAAAACAGGGCAACCAAGGGCAGTCTCGACCCAATCAGTCGAGCGTTGTCATGCAATGCACACGACGCATAGAATCTCTTGTCAGTCTGTCTTCAACGCTCAACGTCACGAAAAAAACAAGTTTTTAGATTTATTTATATACCAGTTCCATTCAGTGTGCTACAGCTTCGTTATAAGGATAGGGTAAAAGATAGGACACACGTCTGATACAATGAAAATGTCACTTAATTTGATGCTGTCGGTTTAACTTGTCACATTGTTTGAACAACAACATGAGGAGCCTTACTTCATATTTAGATTAACCAGTTGTGCTAGCTACACTATTTATTCAAGGTCCCCACTGCCAGCACCGCGATCCGTTTGCACAGATAGCAGTTGAATAAGGCAAACAGGTAGGCAATACGAAAACGGAGCGCTGAAAACATCTACTACATATCCTATTATCAGAGGAAAAAGGCAATCATCTTCGTAGAACAACTTTGTGGCTTGCCCAACCGCAGTCTAACCGCTGGACCTCTTTGGTCGCTTTTGCTCATAGAGACTGCCATCGTGGGAACAGGCCAAGCCGCAAACACGACTATATACGAAGCGAACGAAGGTCCAGATAGATAGATACTTAGGAGCCCAATCAACTTGCCGTCGTACGGAAAGTTGATAAAGCGAGCTCTTGTTATATATACATAGGAGGAAAATACCACATGGATGCACGCCGTTACAAACGATCCCGCAAAGTTGCACAATTACATCCGTCTGCCGAATTCGTTACTGTTTTTGCTGCCAATGCTGTTGCCGATAGCGCTAAGATTGCCTAAAGCATTCGTTGCAATGCACCCGCAATCAAAATTATTACACTGATGTTGGTAGACATGTTGCTTGGTATGCAGTAGTAGCTGTCATTCATCTTCTGAAGACCAACAAGGACGAGAAGAAGATTTTTGCCATTTCATATATGGTAGCTTCACTATTAGCGTCGGTGGAATTCCAGCTTGGCGTTCGCAACGATGCCGGGAGTACATTTTACACATCCCACGACGTCGTCGGAGGTACAACAAGATTATATAGAATAGAATAAGCAAAATAAAATGGCGCTGTAACATGTATATGTATATATATATATATATATATATATGTATATATATATATATATATATATATATATATATATATATATATATATATATGTATATATATATATATATATATAGCGCTTGTGCTACAGTATAAACGAGTAGAAACGGAGCCATGCGAGAGAAGTCTGAGAAAGAACGGCTGCCAGAGGACAAGCGGCGAGTCAACGAGGCCCGGTCATTCTGGCTGGAATTAGGTTCGGTCCAGGAGCGACGCCATCCATGCGATCGGGGCGGAATCGTAGAGTTCGCGTGACCAGATCTATTCGTCGTAGGCCGCCTCACCAGCCAAAAGGATCATCGCCGCTTCTTCACACTGCCGAGATCACCTCAGCAGCACACTGCGCTGAGGTCGAGAACGAAAGCAGTCAGACTCGGCATAGACCGAGAGTCGGTCGCATGGAGTCAGATGGAGGAACGCGAATGAGTGTGGAAGAGAAAGAGGAGGAAGAACGAACAGGAAAATATGGCGCTCGGTTCGTAACTCCGGCAGCAGCAGCAGCAGCAGCAGCCGCTGCAGTAGTTCTAGCCGCCCAGCAGACAGCTTCCTAGACCCTGCTACACCTAGCGCTTGTTTCGCGACACAGCGCACCGGTCGGCAATATCAAAATGTCCGATCTTTGCCCCTGAAGGCCGCCATCGACAGGAAGGCTGACGAAGCCCGAGTAAGCACCGAACACCGATGATAGTGGTGATGATGATGACGATGATGATGCTTGCGGTGGCGATAGTCCTAGTAGACAGACCAGGGCGGTAACGACAACAAAGACAGCGGCCTCAATTTATGATCGGGGCTATATCGGCCGGTGGCGACACCACAACAACAACAACAGCCACAACAACAACAGCAACAAAAACAACAATAACAACAACAGCAACAACAACAATAACGTAACCGTGGCATTGGTGGTGGTGATGGTGGCGGTATGGCCACAAGGTCCTGGATGATGATAGTAGCCAGACCTCAAATGTAAACGGCGGAAACGATACACACAGCCGAACGACAGCAAGCGGCCGGGAACCGTTGTTCATGACGATCACCATCGTGATTATGGATGAGCAGAATGGCCAAGAAAAAACGCGCTAAAAGATGAGGGAAGCAGAGAGAGAGAGAGAGAGAGAGAGAGAGAGAGAAGGTGCACAGGGGGAGGAATAGAAAAAGGGCGGTCAGTCCGCCGGTCCCAGCCTCCCAAACAACCATCAACCCGTCGGCGAGAACAGCTCCCGATCAGATGGGAAAACTCAGTACCCACTGCTGAGGACGATCACGAGGGAGCGGTCGGTGAGCACTAGTACAACTACACCCTGGCCTGTTCTGCTAGGAAAGCAAAGCCCACGCCAGCGGCCGTCGGAGGCATGGCGGGCCTCGGGGCAGGTTTTACGGGAGGAGATTTGGGGATATGGGGCTACGCGGGAGAAGATAGGCACACCCAATGGCCCTAGTGGTAGTCGTAGTAGTAGTAATAGTGGTGGTGATAAACGTATATACGCACAGACACACGCGCTCACAGAGAGATCGGAGCAGGTGGAAGCTGGAGCACACAAATCAGAGCTCTGCCATCTTGGGGTTTGCTCGAGTGTTTCGAGTGGCGAGGTACAGCGGCTGTAGGTGAAGGCTGTTTCCGTTTTGTTGATCTCGTTGTCGGCAAGGCTGTCTTCGTCGTCATCGACGACGGAGAAACGTAACACCTCCATTCGTGTGTGGTGGTGACCCTTGGCACGCTATCGAGTGCCATAATCCCACTGGATGGAAAGTGGTGATGGTAGCCCAACTCGATTGAAGGCCACCTCGATGTCGCTCGCCCCCCGTCGGATGAAGGCCGTCGTGGCAGAAGACAGAGAGCAGCAGCGGCAGAAGCAAATATAGCAGCAAGTGAAGAAGAAGAAGAACAACAACAACAGAAAGAAGGAAACAGACATAACATCGCCAGCAGGTAGACACTGCGGTGTGTTTATTCGACGCGCGGTCGCCTGTCGGAAAACCTGTTATATTGCCGTCGATTATAAATCACCTCCACCTGGGGGTTCAGCGAGAAATGAATGTGGAAGAAGGGGCGGGAAGAGATTGAGAGAGTGTGAGAAAGAGACTAAGGAAAAAAGAGAGAAAGAGCGACATACAAATGGTCCTTTCCACTATCTTGTAGCTTTTTTCGCTTGTAGCACCGGCCGACCATCGTCGCCTGTAGACAGACACATTGGCATAGCTAGGCAAAATGAACGTTACCTAGATATTCCATGAAGATGAGATGTCATGCATCTATAACATGTAGCATGAGTTTACTCACATGTGCAATCGTATGATGTCGTATATATATGTATATATTTATACATGTACATATATATATGTATATATATATACATCTATATACAGGGTCATTCAGGGAGTATTGTACTTCTTTCGAGGCTTGCTAGAGCTCGGCAAGGAAATCATTTTCCCTATGGAGGGAGGACGCGGAAACGTCTTGTTTAGGAGAGAGAGTGAAGTTTATAAAAGTAGTTATTCAGCTTTTTCTCCGATTTTGTGCGAAATCTACGTTTGCGGGAGAACCACCGGCGTGTTCGGAGGAAAATTCTGCATAACGGAAGACACTTCACTAGCTTGCGTAGCAAAAAGCGAATAAACAGGTTGAAGCTCTCACGCAATAGCAAATTTAATGCCCACCACTTTCGTTCCAAAGTGATGATGCTGCGTTACGTAGTTGTCAAGTCACTAAGCTTTTTCGATAGCCATATCGAAAGCGAAGACATGCATATTTGCATAGGGCGTATGAGAAAGTTAGGTACATATTTTGAGGTTTGGTAGAACTCAGCAAGTGAATAATTTTGCCTAGTGGAAGGAGGGAGCGGAAACGTCCTGGCAAATGTTTACGGTTCTGAACGTGAAAACTTGCACGTAAAACATAACAACTATGACTGTCGAAAACGCGTAGTTACTTGACAACTACGTAACGCAGTACCATGACCTTGGTACAAAAATGATGGGCATTACATTTGCGTGAGAGTGGTCTTTTGGACGTACATTTCGCAATGGAAACATTTAACGATTTTTCATGACAGGGGTGTCTTTTGTCTTTATAGCCTTACAAAGGCGCCAATGATTTCGATTATGGTCATCGATAATTAACACAATGGCAGCACGACAATTGTTTGGTTCTGCCTCTTGTTGACGCCTCGGTTCATGCCTCTTTGCCGTCGGTGGCAGTCGCTACAAGCACGTCACGACAATCACAAAGCCAGGCTAAAGGCCGAATGTCGAGCGCGTACCTCAAGCACCTCAACTATCAATAGCGGCAACAGTGGCGACTTCTGTGAGGTTTCGGCGACGTGTTGTTTTGTTCTTTGGTTGGGTTTGTCCTCGAGAGAGAGAGAGAGAGAGTGGCTGCTTAATAATAGTTATACTAATACCGAACGCACGAGCAAACGACCGGAATTGCTAGATCACGTCGTGCAAGCAAAACAATAACGACGAGTGCCAGTTGTAAACCTGGCCCCTGCGTCGAGAACAAAATCCCCGTTGTTTCAGTATCAGTGGTAATGGGTGTCGTGTCCGTGGACAACTAAACAGTTGAGCTGTAATAACAACGACATCGGTACTAAAACAACCGCGGGCCGACGGCAATAACCAGACAAATAAAGCTAACAGCACAACGACACCGTAAAAGTAAGAGTTTTTTTTGTTTTGTTATAACAGTCGATGGGCCGGAATGGGGTGGGCGGGGGGCAAAGCAGCAATTTAAGGCACGGAGTCGCAGAGTAGATCTGGTCGCGACAGATCGTTTCTCTTTCGAAGCAGCGATACACCTTAACGTTTGTTCGATTTGGATTGAAACTGAAAATCGTAATTATGCAGCAGGGGAAGCTCTATTTAGAAGTATTTACATTCAAGTCTACAGCGTGAGTGAAATCCACAAACAAAGAAGCAGGTGTATTTCTGCTCCAGCTTTAAAGCAGTCTATGGGCATCCAGCGGTGTCGGGCCGGGGGTGATAACGATTCCTTTCTGAAACAACTTCTCGCCCGGATTTTTTGCCTAATAAACTTCAAGAATTCTTACTTGAGTGACTACTTGAGTGGGGTAGAAGTCACCCGGACGTAACGAACTCACTGATTTATTTCTGTTTTACTCTTTTTTTTTTTGGCTGAGGAAACGTGCGTCGCCGAAAGTGTTTTCGCAAATACTACGACTAAGCCACTAAGTACGCATGCAGTTGTGCGTGTGTATATGCATGCGTATGCGAAGTGCAAACAATGGAAAAAGTCATCCAATTGAGATATAGACGAAGGGACAGTCGTGCCCGCGCTACTCGGCTGCTAAATCGGTTAAAGCAAATACAGCTTGACGTGTGTTACCTATGGGACGACTTACTGCGCGAAGTGCTTTTGACAACGGCGGAACGCTCGGAGAGCGCTCGCTACTAAACCCGACCAAATCGAATCTTTGTTGCGGCCGGATCCCGTCGTCCCGGCGTCGTGGATCCGGTCCCTCTAACCGCTGGCACGTTCCGGCGAGCTAAGCTCGTTTTCGCCATTTAGCCAGCGCTTAACGCAGTTATAGCTCACAGGGCCGAACTGCTCGAAGTCGAGACCTCGATATATAATCAAATTATCGCGCCCGAGCAATTCGCGCAACAAAAGCAATATCGGCGATTCACGTGCAGGCTAATCGGGCCGCCTTCCAGCAGCCAAACACACATGCGCCAAAAGAATAACAGTTCGACTCTATAAAAAAAAATTAAATTTTATATATATATATATATATATATATATATATATATATAGATATTTCATAACCGCACGCACAAAGAGCGACTAACTCGATACCGCGCCACGTCTATATATATATATATATATATATATATAGACGTAAAAAATATTGTGATGATTTATTAATAATTTACAATACGTTTGCACACTCGGCAGTGCTCGCCGACATATATATATATATATATACGTGTGTTTGTGTGTTTCGATTTATTTATGATTTGAAGATTTTCTTCAAAAATCTTATTTCGTGCCAGCCGTCTGGACGCCGTGAGATGCCTGAACTAAGTGGAACGCTGGACACGTCAGACATTCGATTCTACTGACGATTTCTTGTTCCTTGTGGTGTAATGGTATTCGTTGTCGGGTTAGGGAAGACGCGACAGCAGCAAAGCAAAGCCCTCTGCCGTTCTCATATAACTTAAGTCAAACAGTTTGAGGGGGCGGTATCGAGTTCGGAGCTCTCTGTTCGTGCGGTTATGCAATATATATATATATATATATATATAAATATATATATATATATAAATATATATATATATATATAGAGAGAGAGAGAGGGGGGGACTTTTTAACGCTGTAAATGGAACAGCCCGATGGACAAACAGAAGCTTGCTTTGGATAGATGGCGCTTTAGATTATATTTTGCCGACGAAGAAGTTGCTTTAACTGGCACATATTTCGACAAAAATGAACGGAGACAAAAATAAAAAGCAAGACCATACAAGTCAGACCGTTGGCGATTTTACACGAGAATTAGCTCATACTAAGCGGTTTGAGCGAAGCGTCAGAACAACGCGTGTATAAGCACAAAAATTGAGCCCACAAAGTTGTGCAAACTCAGCGTTTATTGCAGCAAACTGAAATATATGGCCTCCAATATCTCACCATGTTAGAGAAATCTAAACAAAACACACAAGTTTTCGCAATAAAGAAGACACCCGACGTACTTTAGCTAACGCTGCACCTCTGAGCGACAGGGATCAAGGTGTTAAAGTCTTAATTATGAAAACACAACAGATGAACAAGTCTTCCAAACTTTGCACGCCAATGACATTGGCTTTTGGCTCCTGCAGCTATCCGTTAGGCACTATTTCAATAACGGTGTTTCTAATCACGTTTGGATTGTTCACCGATATAGCCTCCTCGCAAATACGAGGCGCCACCTCTCTCCATGCTCAATTTGCTGTCTATATCGAATAGTAGTAGTTCTTCAGTCAAACGTTCACACACATAGCGGGCTTCCATGCGGCATTACTATCGTTTCAAGGACCCTTAATTAGGACAAACGAGTTCGTATTTGTTATGCTCGAATTTTACTCGTACAGTAAGTGGTCGTAGATCTAATCTCGTGAGGCGTCGAAGAGGAACTCTATCAACACGAAGCCAACCCTATACACCTTCGACGCTTCGGACTGCGGAGGCTGGTATTTCGGAGGTATCTATCTATCAGTGCACTTAGAGTCGGACTATCATTAAGGAATAGTGGTGTATTATGTGTCCATTCCGGAGTTTATTGCCAATTGCGTAATGGCCTCACTCTAGCCTCATTGTTATATGGATTGCCCACTAAACGACGGGCGAGTAATTGCCTATACGTCGGAAGCTCTTTGATTGCATAATGCAATTAAGAAGCAGCCTCGTTTGCATGTAGATAGCGCGGTAGTGTGGTACGTTTCAAGGTGACCCTACCGAAATGAGTAAAGTGGCTTTCGTTCGCATCGCATTCTTCATCGCATAGCGAACGGACGTGTTTAGTGAGCGCACCGGGATAAAGGGTGATAGTGGGAGCCTGCCGTCTCTGCGGCAAATGAATATACCAATATCTCTCGACACCTCTGGTCAGCACCGAGTTCCAGGCTACTCATCTGTAGCAGCAAAAACCCCTCGGGTGAGAAATTTCCTATATCGTACTTTTAAATACCTAGTGTAACAGGCAGCAATTCAAACGACACCCGTGCGACAATTCGAATGCCGTTACGGGCAAACCACCGCCACGTAAAACGATTTGAAACTTGGCCGCGTGCAGCAACTCGATCGCGGACTCGGATCGAGTTAACCGACAGGTTGACCCCCTCCCTATTCCACACTCACCTAGCCCCTTACACCTGTTTCCACCCTCCGAGATGATGCCTGTCGACTATTAAGTCGCAGAGCCCTCTGCTAACCAATAGTCGACGAAAAACTCGCTAGCATAGAGACTCGCTGCGTGAGAACTTAGCGAGCGTAACTCTCTCACGTAGAATCGAGTAAGCCTCTAATCGAAACAGGCTAGGGGACAGCTGCCCCTACCAGTAGCAAAGCCTGCGGAAGTAACACTCTCAGATGATAAGACTCTCTCCGAACGCCCAGAACGAGGCTAGGTCTGCCTCCCTTAAGAAGAGGAGCTACATGGTTGAGCGAGAGAAGTTTCGATAGAAAAGCTAGTCGGTCAACACTGGACTACGCAAACATTAATATCTAGAGAGTACGAGTTGGTTAAACCCTCCCCCCTCCCCACTAACCAAAGGGACAGCCCGTTAAGATAAATACCGACCTCCTCCTAGAGCTCTCTCCTCTCCCATCACCGGAGGAATTTGAAGCTGCAGAGATACAAAGCCTCCCCCTTCTCCTAAAAAAAGCTAACAAAAAGAATGCGCATACCTTATGCAAAGAAGGACCAACTAACCCTTTTTCGGTCCTACTCTCAGCCAACATTTAACGTCCACGAGTTTGCTTCTCCAATGCTTCGTAAGACGAACCCCAAAATACAAATGTGCATCGGTGGGATCGAACCCGTGCACCTACGTAGCCTTTCCAGTCTCGAGGTGCATGCCATTGAGCTAATAGAAAAGGTAACAAGTACTATGACGAGGATTAATCTCTGGTTGCGAATCAACAATCTATGTCTTAATGTAAAGAAGACGAAAATTATGAAAATCAAGATGGGGTACGCTGCTGAACCACCACACAACATTACTGTGTATTAACCTCTCCAAAAAAGATGCATACGAAATGTATTTGGATTGGCCTATAGGACAACCACTGAGGACATATGGAGAGATAAAAATATATTGCACTTTTATGGAATATACATATATAGCATTCTGACACACTATAGCAGGAACCGTACCCCGTTTGGAGCTACTTCTAATAATGCTTATCCTACCAGAAGTGCTGTAAACAATGTTGTAACACACCCATATACAAGACTTGTGACAAATTATTCAATGCTCAGTTATCGCCTGGTAAACATAAATGCCAGATTGCCTCATCTGTTTAGATGTGTATTAGAATTATCTACAAATGAATGCAAAACCAAATTTAAACAACAGATTTGTTTAATTTCGCCGGATGTATTAAAATCATGTGTATTTGGATGAGTCCTTCAACACACTTAAAACATAAATAAAAAAAAAACAAATTTACTAAACACCGTTATGCAATATCAAGGATGTTGACACACTCACAAGAGCGGGCAGACACGGGCGATAGCCTTTTCTGCAAAATTACCTGGATAGTTATAATTGTTTGAATTTATGTAATAATGGAAATTTCAAGCTCAATGAAGAGTTATTGAACTTAAATAAATTTGCCGTCCAAAGAAGACGGTCCCATAAAAAAAAATTGCACCACGACACCGGGCTCGACAAAATGGGAGATGGGGAATAAGCTGCGCGCACCTAAACTGCCCAAACCTTAGCAAGGCAAAGCTGTTGCGTGACAAAGCTGCACCAAGAACTTTATTGCCATCACAGAGGTCCGGCAAGAACGATCACCTCATCGACCGATTGTTGCTACAGTTATCCGGACTGCCAGATGCATTGCCGCGCCTCGATGAATAAATGGACGTTTTCCTGCAGAATTGGAACATCCTGACAATTAGGGGGGTAAAAATGCCTCAGCTCCGCCACAAGTACTCTATGCAAGGATGACCTTTATGTCGAAGAATGAAAACGAGTTCTCCAGTAGTGGCTATGTTGACGTAGTTGGAAGCCCTCTATCCGTCAGAATGATACAATATACCTTTAATTCTATGTATTCTATTGGCTGATAGAGGCGTCTTGCCGGCCTAGATCGGTGTAGGGTTCGGCGTTATGTACGCTGTGCGTTATATATATAGCGTTGGACGGCCAGCATACAAATACCAGAAAAACTCTTATTACTTGTTAGTTACCTTATTATAATAAGTCGTATGTTGGCTCAGCGCATAGCGCCTCAATGAATTCTTTCCACATCACGTGTCTCCAGGGCAACAGATACAAAGCTGTAATTTTTGAACAGCTCGAAATACGTTCGTTGCTTCTCTAAGTCTGCATGTTCTGCTGCCCATTCAGATTCAACTAAAAGGTGCCGCAGATACGGCGACGTCTCAATATAGGAGACCGTAACGTGCTAGACAAAGCTCTTACCGTATTACCATAAGGGAGTAAGCTCTCACCGTGTCTCATGAGATCGCAGCTCGTCATTGCCAGTATTTGTTTCATGCGTAAAGAGAATTTTCTTTTTCGTCAAACTCTTTTAACAATGCTATTGAATTCTGCTTTTTATCACTCTCCCTGAACATACATATAAGACAACTTAGTCTGTGTAGGCTTTCGGGGTCAAGCAGTTTGATTCGCACGATGCACACAAGGGCTCACAGAAAGAAGCGTCTATGGTGGTAGCCTACGTCACGCGGAAGGGGTGGAATTCACCATTGTACCGAGCTGGCCGCACTTAAAACCCCCGCCTGAAGCACTAAAGGGATGCTGTGCCGACAGAAAAAGCATATGTTGTTTCGCCGATGCGAGGCTCTCAAATGATTTTGTATACGTCGAGCGTATGCTGGCTCACCTGTCCTCCTAGAAGGTTAGGCTTAAGCAGAACCCTGAAAGTCTCTTTTAGAGTTAATGCCTTTTTATTTTGCTCTTTAGTGTGTCATTGACAAGCAATTCCGCTGGCTAGACAAACATATAATAATATTAATCCCTGGGAGAAACATCCTACGCGGCATATGCTTGACGGTTGTGGGCGTCAAACGATCGCTCGCATGATCTTAGATGACGTCCAATCTCCGACAGGGAGAGCCGCATTTACAGCCGCCCGTGACACCTTCAGCAGTAGCTCCCTAAGGGCACTTCCTTCACCGCAGCTAGGCACCATGCTGGACAACACCTTCTTCCGCATGGTGGCCGCCCTAAAGATAGGCGCTCCCATATATAATCCACGAGTGTAGGGCGTGTGGAAAACAATAGATAAGAACGTACTGTACCCTTTGACCTGCACTAAGAGCCCCGGTAGGACCCTCTAGGCCATATCGGAAGACACCAAGCTTACTTGGTGTCTTCTGAAGAATGTTCAGAAACATTGGACCTTGACGACCAGGTAAAAAAAGCCTTAGAAAACATCCTTGATCTAACGCTCGATGATAAGGCATGGACGCAGGCAAGCCTACTGGTCCGGCTGGGTAGATTGTGCATTCGCTCGGCCTAGGGCCTTGCTTTGTCCGTCTTTTTTCTCGTCATATAGCTGCACCTCTTCAGTGGCCGCTACTACCGGCGGACTCATCAGCCTCTAACAAGACGCCGTTCGGATCTGGGACGCGCGCCAGTCAAGTCGACCTTCGGAGGAACAGGTCACTAGACAGAAGGGATAGGACCAAATCGCCACTCAGGCTACCCACTTAACCCTTCTGTTGGCCTGCGAGATATTGCCATGTTTGGCAGTGAGGAATCTCGATGTGGTGGGGCGGTAGACGAACGCAGCCTGCACCTGCTTAGCTGCAGTGAGTTGGCCGGGGATACGCAGGGCCGCCACAGTGCCCTGTGACATCCTCGGGCGCGTCAATAACATCCTCGGGCGCGTTTTCAGACCAGCTGGCTACCGAGTCACATTGGAGCCTGGTGGACTGCAGAGAAACAGGGGCCAGGCGTCGACCGGATGAGCTTACCAGCCAAGGCAGGGGCCATAATCGGCAGCTGGCGTGGAACGTCACTGTTTCCAACACGTACGCCCTCGGCTAACGTGCGCAAGCCCGCGCGCGCGTCGACCACGTCATTCACTACACTGCAAACGACGCCTATACTCGCATATCTTGAGGGCCACGTTATAATGGCGTTCGGTCTCTGGCGTTTGAGGCAAGGCCGAACTCAAACTGGCAAGAGAGCTCTTTAAGGCCACAGCGGAGCCAAGATTGACCGCTTTCCTCCGACAGAGGGTGTCACTGGAACTACAAAGATGCAACGCCAGGATGATATTGAGTGATCTCCGAAATTCAAGCAATAATAATATTATAAGCAATACTGTAGATGTTATATAATTCATATATTAGTGTTTCCGAGACATGCACGTCCTGATAAAGATAAACCCTTGTTCCAAAAAATTATTCATATTATTGTGATCATCATCATCATCATCATCATCGAAATACTCATAATAATCTAGTAGTATATGCAAGACGATGGTTACAAAATGTACATAAATAAATTACTAACAATCAAAGAATTAAGAGCATCCGCAGCATGATTGTTCCCGGTGCTAGCAAACCCATATGTACTAGGAAGGATCGCTTAATCTATACCCATATATGCATACATAAAGTGCCTTTTAGGTCCATTACAGCCTCTAGAATTTGATAAATACGGGCCTCGATTTGAATAAACACATATGGCGTAGTTTTGCGTCCCGAGAAAGCCGTTGGTAGGCGAAGGAGGATTGGCAAAACAAGATAAAAATTTTAGTCGCATAAATATAATACATGTAAATAAGGTGATATATATGTGCTTAATCCACACAGTGCACGACTATAAATGTCTCTTTAGCGCATCTGTAAGCACGGTGTTGTATGGGCTCAACGCGTACACTTTAGCATGCAAACCACGAAAATGCCCATAATAAGCGTTTATTAGAGTTCGCGTTGCTCACGATCAAGGCGTTCCACACCCCCAGGCGACCTTGCGCCGTGCGAGAAGGTCATCATGTGGTCGTGTTTGGACGTCCTTATCGCCTAACTCGCGCCTGACTCCAATATATATATATATATATATATATATATTGAAGTCAGGCGCGATACATATATTTATATATATATATATATATACATGCACCTGTTGACCGCCAAGCTACGCTAGTGCTGAATATGAGACGGGACACGCGAACCCATCGGTCGCAGATAGTGCATCTACCTGCCCTATACGAACATAGTAGCGAGATCATGAGAACTATTTGACTAACGATCAATATGCAGGGCTGCTTTGTTTGCAGGCCGAATACGTTGCTCGCGGCCCTTGGTGTAACGATAACGAGTATTTGTCATGCCAGCGCGTTGACAAGCACGACCTTTAAGGTGCACACCTATCTCCACGCATGCCGCAAGCTTGAACCCTTCGTTCGCATAACGCTGCCTATTCAGGAAGGCACGGCGAGCATCCAGGCTAGCGGTTAAGAGAGTTGCTGACGAAGCTTTTCGTATATTTCAAGAGGAGTAAATATTTTAGTTTGAGGTATATATAATATATATATATATATATATATATATATATATATATATATATATATATATATATTATTAGTATTATTATTTTTTGCCTCGTTTGATTTGGAAGAATGCGGTGTTAAACGACTGTTTTGTGAGATTTAACTTCGACGATCGTAGTGATATTGGTATCAACGCATGTGCGCGTAGTGAGGACTCTACTGGTGGATAGTGCACGCTGTTCGAGAAAGTCGTCGGCGGAGGAGAATTGGCAAAACTAGATAAAGGTTTTAATCGCATAAATATGATATATGTAAATAGTTTGATGTATATGCGTTTGATCCAAGTGGACGATAAATGTTTCTTTAGCGCACCTGGAAACACAGTGTAGCATTGCAGACTGTGTTCTATTTACTAATGTCATCGCATCAACGTGGTTTATACCTAGTTATGGCAAAAAACGTTGTATCTTACCGATTAACGTGAGCCAGGAAGTCGCTGTAGCCTAGTGGAAGTGTCATCGACTGCCAGTCTGTAGCACTAAGTTCAATTCTAAGGTTCCAAGGTTCAATCCCAATGCAGCTGTTTGTTTTGTGTTTTGACGCTTGTCGCAACAAAAGCATGCTGAGGTTAATCCGGTTAGAAAAAACTATATATATATATATATATATATATATATATATATTATATATATATATATATATATATATATATATATATATATATATATATATATATATATATATATATATATATATATATATATATTACGATACGGCAGAGGCGGTCGATGCGAACGCTCTGCCCGATAAGCGCGGCCAGATAAGATAGGCGCGCTACCGCTGGCAACGACAACGCTAGTGATGTATTATCTCATTCTTGCGCTGGCTGCAAGCGGTGCAGGCAGTCTGGTATCGCAGAGACAGCCGAAGTGTTTTCACCAAAGTGGCTTCACGGAAATAGGCCACTGTCCTACGCAAGCAACGACAGCTCGATTAGCTCCGGTGTGACATCAATGCCTAAACTAATTATTTATTCAAGGTTACTTCTTGAACAAGCAATCATTGGGTCGGATACTTTTTGAATTTAAAGGTTTAATGCTTACAATCCTCCGCGTGGAGATCTACGCCGTGTGTCAGACTACAAAATTGCCAATAATCCCAGTCAATTGCGGCCTTGGTGAAAAATGGCAAGATTGTAGATACGCTGCTTAGAGTCTCAAGCCTAGCTGAGTGCCCCGTATCGGCTGCCTGCCTTATTTACCGCTTGGATCGAGGGAATCAGCCGAGCGTTAAACGAAGGCGAGGTTGGCCGCGAAATGGCGGGACTCGGAGTTACCCAGTCGCGTCGGCTATATCGTTCATCCCCAGGCGGCAGGGTGCCATTGACAAAGGCAATCCTAGCCTTTTCTAGCAAGCCACCGGCGCCTGTTGTTCCAGGCCATGAAGAGATGCTTTAGCTCCTCGAGACCGGGGCACCCGACTGGCAGGTGTCTGGGAAAAGCTCTCGAAGAATTGCGGAGGTCCGGATCATATCGCTGATTCCTGTCGTAACTTCCTAAGGTGTTGGAACTGCCAGGAACTTCACCGAGTGGGGTCCACCCTTTCGCGCAAGAAAAACAGGATTATGCTGGAGGATGGCGTGGTCAAGCAGGTGAGAACGGATTACTCCGAGGCGGTAATCGATAAGATGTGCGTTTTTCCCCGACTTTCCGTTTGACGGCACCCCGTCGCGCAATGTACCGGGTCTCATGTACGCTGCCGTTGTTAGAGAGACTTTGCTAACAGCGTAAGCTGACTTTCAGGTAGTGGTACCCAAGTCTGAACGAAAACCGTAGTTTCAGAAGAAAAGACGAGCCTACGAATAGCCTATTGGCGGTACCAACTACGAAGGCAAACAAAGGCGACGAGAACCAGTAAACCTTGCCCGACCGGCGACACCAATTTGTCGCTCTCTGGGCGACCTCCTGCAAGGAGTCAGACCCGTGCAATTAGACCGCGAACATACACGATGTTGAGGTCTCCGGAGAAGACATTGCGACCTTTAATAGAGCTGCCTTCCGTGGGAGTTTAAAGAGGGCTTGCCTTGTAATGCAAAATCACGAAGAGAATCTTATTGCGAGCTCGCTAGCCCGCGGCCCGCGCTGTCAAACCCTTACGGAGCTCGCTGCCCAACTTGTGGATTTTCGTTTTCAAAGAGAGGCCTGCGTCGACACATAACGGTCAAGCACGGAGGAGCCGCTAGTAACTATGATGACGAGTCGCAGCCCTCGAACTCTCAGTTTGCCCCGGGTGGGTTAGTCAGCATGATTCGAGATGTCTCCCGCCGCTGACGGTTGATCCACATCTTGCCAAAATCAGTACATAGACAAACAGTAGAGGAATTCACCGAAATCCTGTGCTCAGTCGCAGAGAACAACGACGACACTTTCCTTGTTCGCGTGTGCGGCCGTTGTCCCTCGCCTCCCCGATGGTGGAAAGGACGATCGCTCATTAGCGGTAATCGTCCGGAAGAACCTCCGCGACTTCACTGATGTAAGGCGGCTTGACGACGGTAGCAGCACTCCTCCAAACCTACTTCCGGTCCATAAAGACGTTATAGCGTGGCTCAGCCGCAGGCCTTGATTTCATCCGAGTACGCCTCATGCTGTTACTCGCCCTGGGGGCTACCGCCAACCGGCTTTCGGCTGCCTTGGCCAAAGTCGTTGATCTTTGTGACTGGGGCTCGCCTCACTTCGAGCTTGACTTCAGGGACGTCTTTAACATTCTTTAACCTGTTTGGAGTGTGGAAAATAAACGTAAATCTTTGGGTGTGGGTGAGGACTAGCTTGTAAGGAACCTTGCTTGCTTCTCCCGCATGACGTGCGATGCACGCGAACTGTAGCAGGGCGACTCATTGCCCCCCCCCCCCCCCTTCTGTTATTGTAGGTGGGGAGCATGTCAACTGACAGAGGACTGTCGTGGGATACATATGCAGTACTTCGATGCGGCTGTAGCTTCCAGGGGGGAGTTGTATATTAATTTAAATCACATTGAAAATTGTGATCTAAAGCTAGAGAGTGGTACTGAAGCTGTCCTTTGAACATGCTTTCCAAATTTAGTTCAATTAGGGATGTTTGTTATCATGCGACAACTGGCCCCTTGCTGTGCGCGAGAAGCGTGTAAAAATTAAATGTGACGTATTTGACTTCATTTGTGATACAACTAGTTCAGTTCTAACTTCTGAGGATTTCAACCTTCCAGGGAAGCACTGAAAGAATGTCACCCCTTTTAGATTTACAAACCATGGTGTCTTCCTTTGTTAACGCCTGCATCACCAACGGCTTTTACCAATCAATAGACGAGGTTACTCGCCCTAGACTGTAAAGCCATATTAGTGGTTCCACGCAAGACAGTTCCGGTATCAAATAGATTGCTCGATCACCACTGTAGGTCATTCTGAGATTCGCTTTGCTAGTCAATCGAATGACAAAACATATCTAATAATATTAGTCAATCAACTAGTCACATCAACCACTTGACTATTAGCCATACTGTTAGTAGCATTGTCACTGATAAAAGAGTATTAGGTATATTAGGCGATGGTCATGACAATACATCTAAGTATTACGATTGATTTTGTTCTAACCTCAGGCTCATCCATCATTAAAGATATTGCGTATTTCAGTTGCCAATCCCTTCCGACCATAATGTAATTTCGTATTCTATTCTATTTGACGCTAAATATTCTACGATAGACGATGGAAGTTAAAGTTTCTACAAGGGGTACTATGAAATGATCTGCTGTAGACCTGCTAGCACAAATTCACACTTGTTTTTAAATTGTGATATTGTGTGAAATTAAAACACATGTTTTTAAATTGTGATACCGTTGACTCGATATATATTAGCTTTGTAAACCAGATACACTGACTAAAGAGTTTGTGCCTAAACGAAAAGTTAAATATAATGCAAATTTAAATAAATATGAAAGCTATCTAGAACAGTTGATAGACAGGATCTGACAGCTGATTGTCAGTGCCAGATATGCAGTACGCAAAAAAATTACAGAAGGCAACTAGAGGACTTCGTATAATGGAAGAAACTAGTCTTGATTTTAAGAATACAACGTTGTATTTTACCTCTAAAAATAAACGATTTAATGGAAAAGAAAACACTTTGGCTTTAAATATATCAGTCAGTCTGATAGACGATGCTTCTAAAGCATTTAAGGATTTCTTCTCGTCGGTTTAAAGGACTTCTTTAACGACGTGGCCTGAAAAGGCAACTGTTCATATTCAGAAATATCAGAAACCCAATAAGTATAGCTTTAAGTCTGGTTTAATCCCATCGCCCATATATTATAAAAACAGTAAGGGCTGTGATAAACGAACTCATTTCTTTAATATTCAGTAGGTCTTAAAAGGATGGTACTATATATGTAGCATCACTAGTTATCTGTACAAAGTTCTAAGTTCGCAACAACACAAGCTTTAGTATGTGTGGTACGCGCCCCTCTGGCGTTCCTCAGGGATCAAGCCTTGACTCACTTTTAGTTTGTTTATTTATTTTAAATCTCAGAGACGTTATCCCCGAATCGATAACCTATAAGCTTTATGCGGAGGATTTGAAATTATACAGGCCATGCAAAGCCGTCGACAAAACAACCAATAGATATACAGATAAGGAAACTACTATATCAGTGCCAAAGTGTGCAGTTTATGTTAAACAGAGGACCAGAACTACATGCTACATAGGGAGAATTCCTAATTCAAATAGCATTAGAGACATCGGGGTTACGGTGACACCGGAACAGGATTTTTGACACTTATGTCACACAAGTCATTCGTTCAACTAGTCTAGTACGTATCACCATAGTTCGCCGTTTTATAAATATTAATTACAATTTTTAAATGAGGATTTAGAATAGTTTGGTTGTTTCTGAATGTGCCTTGTTGTGAGGCTGGGCGGTCTCATTTAAACAAGCCCATTGAAACAATGTTACGTGTATAGAGGAAATTTCTCTCTCGTCTCTTATTAAGGTGTAGCATTGTCCGTACCTCCATTGTGATAAGCCCTATTTGAAAGCTGCGGTCTAGGGCAATTTGTCGTAACTACAATTGTATTAATTATAAACTCATTAAATATATCAAACTAAATATTTTAGCACAGATGGTATAAATAACATGTTTTTGTGGCGGATGACCAGGGCGCTGAGAACTTGAAACGCTCGAAAACCGAAATAGTTTTAGGTATCGGTTTGGGAAATGTAAATATTGTAGAAAATGTCCCCATTGGACAAATTAAAGGCGCATCTGAACCGAATTGAATACAAGTAATGCTAGCATTGAATCCATTGTTTGCAAATAAACAGTACTTGTAGACCACGATTTTTATAAGTTATGGCGCGTGCTTAGTCACAGTTTTTTTCCATAAGCGACTGCTAGTATGTACTCGCATGTATGTATGTATATATATATATATATATATATAGGGTAGAGTCAAAAATAAAACAAAGACTGGCAGCATGTAAAAACCCTGCCACAGAGAACCAAGACATTGCTGTGAGACAACATTCACATGCTTCCTGTCTCTCTTTGCCAATAGCGCATGCCTGATGTTGTCATCTCGTCCAGTCTAGAGACTATCCTACGTGTTGTCCTTCGGATGACGCACACAATGACGTTCTCGCATCATCGAAAGCGCTCGACGCGGAGTGCTGGAATGCAACTGCTGCAACTATTGAGGGAGAATGCGACGCGTCAGCATGCTTTTCCGGCATCTGCTCGAACATTCAACCCAGTCGCGCCCCTCCTGGCGTATGGTGAAACCCGACGTCGACGCTCGTTGGTTGTCAAACAAAAAAGCGTCCACACTCGATAAATAATACAGCAGGGTATATTTGGTCGCCACAAGAGTCGAGTTTTCTCCTTGTTTGTTTCACGTTTTCTTTATCACGCAAAGCGATAGTTTCATGCCAGCAGTCAAAATACGACCGGTTTACAGCAGCTTCGGCGGCTAAGAACAACTTCGCTCCTCGGAGGGCTGCGCTGACAAGCAGAGAGTGGGAGTTCGTACTCACTAGATGTTGAGGAGCATATATGTACTACTGTGTACTACCACCACCACCACCAGTGCCGAGCTGTATGTCTGCTCACGCGCAGCTCCGTCAGGGCCACTATGTTTCAATGAGTCAGTACTGCTGGTGCTGCTCGTTTACGAACGTCCAGCCCCGTCCCTCTTCATCACGCCAAGGCCCGCCCAGACCAAAGTAAGTATAGTGGTCAAGCAACCACCAGTCACATCGAGTTTTGCTACAGCAGTGTGGCTACACTACACTCAGTAGCAGAAATCTCGCTAGAAACCTCAGTGACGGTTTCTATCGAGGGTGTAAATTCACAATTTTGAATGAATGTACTGTTTATCAACCAATATTTGGTTTATGCACATATGTGCTACAGCTCTCCTAAAGAACTTTCATCAGCGATGTTGCTTTTGTACACTGCTGGAGATGATGCAGATCACATGATTTTCCGCATAGGTTGCATTCACACCCGGTTGATCATGCCACCCATTTTGTATGCATACCTTCATATGAAAGCCATGTATTGCAAACCCAGTAACGAAGTCGCTTTAGTCTTATAAAAACGCCAATCAACATCCGCAAATTTATACTCCTATTTGGGAAAATGATTCTTAAAGGCCTCCGTTCTCGGTAAAACATAAGTTGTTCTGAAATCCTCCACAAAGAGTGGTGTCGAGGCCAATAGATAGACAAGCCGGTTGCGCCTAGTGCGGTGGACTACTAGCACTATTTTTTAGAAAACTGGCTCTAATTTTGTCACATACTTCCAGATTTGCTTTTGATAGGTGGGGCCATATGACTTGTATCCCGTAAGCAGCGGTCGGCGCAATCTTCATGTTAAAAAGGTTTAGAGCGTCCAGCGTCAATCAATAAGGCTCTGGGATATTATGAAACGATAGAATGCCCTTACGAGCTCTTACCTCGATATGTTTAGTAATATGTAAACCCTGCGTTGAAAAGGTTATTCCGAGGTATGAAAAATTTTAAACAAAATTTATTGGTGCTGAGGTCAAGCGTAATTAATCTTTTTAGAGTCTACCTCCGCGGCGAAACTTCATTGCTTTAGTTTTTGCTACGTTTATCACTAGAGCATTTAGGTCAACAACCTTTTGCATTGAAGCAAGCGATTGCTGCAGGTGAAATCGACTTCAGGAGTAGAGGACGGTCATCAGCATACATGAGTATACTAACTTGCGGTTGTCGACGCTGGATTTTGTCCGGCAGATCGCTCACCAATATTGAGAATAATAGTGGGCTTAGATTATCGCCTTGTACAACTCCTGTAGTCTGAGTAATTGGGGTATGTTCAGTTGCCCCGTTGTCGATGATTACAGACCCCTCCTGTCCGTCTATGCTTCATAGACGGACCCCCATAAATACAAATGTGCAACGGTGGGGCTCGAACCCGCGCACCCATATATCTCCTCCGGTCGCTAGGCGCAGACGAATGCACCCACCACGCCACCTGGCTCGACAAAGGCAATTAACATCGAGATGCTTTTGCCACTTGTCTTTTAGTTTTTCATCACCACGTGTGCCAAGTGTCTGGCCAGTGTGATGCTTAGCTGAAATCAACGTGCCACATGCGTGTCACGTCTGCCATATTCTTCGAGAATAGAATGTCTTTGGACTATCTTTGGATAACGGACTTTTCTCTCCGCATATGTTATATTGTTTGGGCTTTGGCCTTGTCGAGACCGTACCGTACTATAGTTGTGGGTTTCTCGGTGGGCATTGCATCCTGTAGCAAGACATGTTATATGTACCTGTATTGAATGCATGGGGAAGGTGAGTGTGTCAGGCAATCTAAAAAATTTCTCCCGCTCTGCCTGCTATCGCTCTACGAGAACACAATTTGTTTCTCTTTCGAGCAGGACAAGCGCGACGCGCCCTCTTTTGTTCTCTGCAGTAATCTAGGCTCAGTCACGGCGCTTTAACTCTAAGTTTATTAAACATTGTGAACAGTTTCGACCTATATAGAACATTCTAGTGCTTCTTCATCACCTTTGTCGGTATTGTTTTCCGTCATCAAAATCGTTCGCGTGTGTAATTTGCAATTTTCCATATTGTGTTTCGTGCTTTTCAAAGCCTGCATCACCTTCCCGTTGGATGTGCCGGCTTTCTAAGCTAGTCGGGCTGGAACCTCTGCTACTCTGGAGTACTTCCAACTTATCTGCACATAGTCATCGACACGGCTTCATGGGTCGAGCTGACTACTGTGGCAACGGCGTGACGGAAACGTCAAAGGCTACACTTTCTCTAGATAATGCGGGCCCGTGTAAATGCCTTACATCCCCTGATGCGCTCTTAACACGTCCATTACGTTTTGCAGCGTGATTTTGGAGTCCCTCCCTCCACTGTCAACATGTTCCCTTGGATCTATGGAGATCTTCGGGCACTAAGTTCGCCGTTAGTATAGCGTAACTACACTACAATTGTTCAAACCAAGCTTACTATATTGGTAGGCGTTTCTATTTGCACCCAACAACCCTGAACATCTCTCGAACACCTTTCCGTGAAGTACATGCGAGTCACCGTATACACACCACCATATGGATATCAAAAATAATTATATATATATATATATATATATATATATATATATATCTATATATATATATATATCATTATTACCGTCACGATCAATCACAACACGCTTACAATGAGATCACCACTAAGATTAGGCATCGGCGTTCGACAAGCAAAATAGTCAGTAATAAAAAATAATAGATAGGCATGTATCCATTAAACGTGGGCGCATATGTCGTAGTTAGTCGATAGTGCTTGCGACGTCCAGTGAGGCACAATTGTAAAACCAGAAATGGTGCAACCAAGGATAAATACAAACAAAAAGTCCCACCTCTCTGTAAAGCTCGCGACCCGCTCCGAGGGCGCGGCGACCCCTTGTGAGACCGCGGAGTCTGCGTGTCAGGTAAACGTTCTTAGCGCGGCCGCAGCTCTTGGCTGGCTACGTCTAATTGCATTAATTACTACGGCCACTAGCTCCGAGTATGGACCAAGGAGATCGCGACGACTGTGATTCGGCCAATTAGTCGTGCACCGTGCACGAACGACCCAGCCAGCGGCACACCCCTCTTTGGGGTATCACCTACGCGCGTGGCGGTGGTGTTTGGGGGTTCTTTTTCAACAACCTCTGCGTAATTTGGCTACGCGTCAGTTGGCTAGCGGGGCCAGCGAAGACATCGGCCGCCAACCCCTCCATTTGCGGCCATCCGTGACTTCTTCTTCTGTGCTTGCTTACCTGAAATGAGTGAATACCACACACAAGCACCCAATCAAAACGTGCGCATTTCGTTAGAGATTGTTGTCGAAGTGTTAACACGACGTAATAATAGTCTTCTAAAAAAATGTGTTCTACACGTCAATATGTTCGAATCGCGTGCATTATATAGCATTGCTACACGAATGAAGTGTGTGTATGTGCGGAAATCGCTGCGTTGATTTTCATTCCACTGGACCTTTAACTACTACTACTACTACTCCTACTACTTTTTTTAATTGAATATTTTTTACAACCATTTTTATCGATCGGAACTACTTTCGTTTTACTTCGCCGGAGGTTCTTCTTTGCGTTCCGTTTGTAATTGTTCCCTTCCAATGTTGGTTTTCAGCCGTCGTTCCGTCTCTTCGTCGGCGCATTCTTTCAGCTCGTCTTTGTCTTTCCAGTTTGTTTTTCTTCTCATGAAACCTTTCACCAATCGGATGCCCTGCTTCCACCTTATTAACTACTATTACTACTACTACTCGTAGTAAACATAGGTGAGCTAGAGCATCGAAAAACAAACAACGACCATAGCAACAATCTCACTCCTCGCCCCCCCCCCCTATTAGTGAGTAGGAACCAATGGGGTGAAGAGACGTCGATGATCAGAAGGATAGATACCCACTTATCTGAAGGCTGGCCGAAATCTATGTCCAAACGTGCCTACTCAGAAAAGGCCCCTGCACACTGCTTTTAGCCACCAGCAGATGCCCGCTATATCACCAACGGGCAGGCGGATGCATAGGTAATGCACACGATCCTGTCGCTCTAAGGGGTCATTGCGGCTGACAGCCCAGGTTGATACTTCAGCGAGCAGAGCACACGGTAGAAGACAGCTGTATCAAGTGTAGGCAGCCAAGGTGTAGGAAGCCTGCTGAAGACTGCACGTCCACTCAGGTCGCCAGGAGGCTAACAAACGAATTTTGGAAATACAAGAGACGAACGTAGAAGAACTAAACATTGCGAGACATTGAGGCATACGGGCGAAGAAGGGACAGTGTAGGGCATGACAAAAAAACTGGAGACTCGTTTAAGTCTGTGGCGTAACTATGAGGCCAACGTTTGCCACATTGTGCCAATTGAATCATCAAGCAGTCTAGTTTTTGGCCTTGCAGTGTGAGAAAAGCGGGCATGTCTCTTCTCGATATGATTGTATCATGTTTTTTCGTTTTAATGTCAACATGTCCCAGTTTTGCTGGTCGTCCCACACGCCTCTACATCTGTTGGACTAGAAATGCCAAACGCCACATACGCCCTTCACATTGTTTCTAACGAGACAAAACGATGTGCTCTCTCGAGCGCCCGAAGTAAATTGATACGAAGGCAAAGGTGCGTACATCACATTCTATAATAGGCCCTTCATTGAAGCTACGCGTGAGGCTTTTACTAAGGTGTAACACCGGTCTAACGAGTTGACTCGTAGAGCCGAGCAGTCTGTCGACTGCACAACGTCCTTTCTCATACTACGATTACCGCCATCATAGCCAAGGTTTTCATACAAACTGGCGGCGGCGGCCCTTGTCAACGATAAGGACCGCCCTGTGTAATCATGGAGGCAGTCAGGCTCTTTTTGAGAGTTCATTGAACAACAACTTCAGAGTTCGTACACACAGGCCTTGAAAAGGAACATCGCCAGCGGCTAAAAAGGTTTTCCTCGAACGCTCTTCGTTGTCGTTGAGCTTTCCTGTTGCTCATGTTGGTGTTATCTTTCTGGCCGCGCAGCTCAGAACCCTTGGAACACGCTGGCGGCGTGTGGAGAATGTTATTACGCTTGCGCCCAACTTATCTTTAATGCAGCACAGTAGGGCTGTCTTCGGCCTGGAATACGATGTTGTTAGCGACACACAGGGGGGGGGGGGGGGGGTGCCTCTAGTGAGAGACGGTACTCGAAATGTTTTTGAGTTCACAACAAGTCGTGGCTCGTTTGTGTCGTCATCCCAATCCGGTGTTGAAAGTTGAATGTGAACAATGAAGGTGTATTTCCCCACTCGCCTCCGTCCCTCCAGCACGGAAGGGAGTGGTGTCATTCAAAATGGCTTTATGCAAGGTAAGCAAACGTATTTATTTGCTCGTAATACATTCGGCTACTGTGTAGTCTGTTGAGAAATTCAGTCTGCGCACAATCTAGCACAAAAGTGAGCTCAGTACAGAATTGGCTGAGTAAGTTAAACCGTTGGATGTATTTAAGAATTTGAATTTATTAGAATTAAATTTAATTTAAATTTTTGTTAACGGAACGGAACCCTGCCGCTGATGTCAAAGCCGCATCACGACTCAAGCGACACAATCAGAAGTATAACTAGTAACTGCCAAAGAAGTAACTACTGGTACTGTCAATATCGAATTAGTTCGCTACTCCCACAACCACATCCCTCAAAAGTGAACATATAAGAAATAACTTAATTCGCCAATCTAAGTGTAAAACATACTCAAGGCTAATCCAGCTGATAACGTGGCGGCCTGGTCTACGGGACTTGCGCGCTAATGGTGGTTGTCATCTACCGAGGTGTCGCCGGTTCCATCCTCGTTATTGATCGAATTTGCTTTGAGCGATGCTCGTTGAGAGCAGATAATAAACCACATACCGCTGAGAGTCAGCGGCCATATGCCCAAAGGACTGTTGCGGAAACCCTAAATATCTCAACTGCCCAGCCTTCGGTGCATAAAATATATGCCCTGCCCCACGGCGATGCCATGTCCACAGGGGACGGAGGACTTGTAATTAGAAACAATCTTCTTAAAATATATTTTCCAACTTTAAAGCAACATGTACAAGTACGTAGTAGCTTTTGCCAAGCAAGTCGAAAACCGTTGGCTTTCAGTTGTATGGTGATTTATCACCTACTCCTACGGTGAGCATCGCTCAATGAAAATTCAGCCAACAACAGGAATCGAACCGTTCTCATTTGATAGATGAGAACCATGACCAGCGCACTAGCCCCGTTAACTACCATATAACTGTGATGTCACAACTGCCATTGTTGCATGGATGGATGAGTGAAGTGGACAAAGTACGGCAGGCTACAACAAACTTTTCGAGCTGACCTTCAGCCAAGACTTAACGTCCATGGGACTGTTTTTCGGATTGCTTCATAGACGGATCGCTATATACATAAGTGTGCAACGGTGGGGCTCGAACCCGCTCACCTACGTGTTTCCTCCGGTGGTCGCAGGACGCCGAAATTAATCTAGTTACTTATTCTTATTCTTATAGTTAACCCCTTTTCAGCAAATCGAAAACAAGATCGCCTCAAAAGGCAAGCCAGCTGGCCGGAATCGAACCCAAAATTCCTAACGTCAGAAATTCCGGCCATCCTCCCTACGTCGACCTGTGAACACTCAAACCATCATATCGATATGTCGTGCCTTTGAACAATCTTCTCGGTGCCGCAGAGCGACGTTCGAACAAATCAGGCCGCCCTCAAATGTAGTCGCTGTCGCCTTATTTCTTGCTGTGCTCCCAAATGTTCGGACTCAGAAGGGAAAGATTTCCGTTAACGAAAGTCACTGGTAATGCGGAGACGTCGTCGTGAGTATAGTTACAAGAGACCGTAATATGAAACGAGACAGGTGTCCCTAAGAATCGCACGTCTTCATTGTCCGCCCTCTTCCCTCCTCACTATGTGAAAAAATATTACGCGTCCGTAGTATATAATAAGATAGAAAACAAAAGGGAACGCAGGTAGTCTAAGTAGATGTATTCAAAAGTAGAATTATGATTTACACTGGGAACAATAATACAGCAATTTTTCGTTGCTTTATTGTAACAAGCCAGAACACATGTGCACATTTAAAGACATTTGCAATTGACCCTCTGGTCCGTAATACGACCTGTGCGCTGCGCACAAAGCGCCCAAATCTTAGAGATTAAACCGCTGCGAATTGCGTTAGTGTTACACCGAGCGTCAGAGTCGCTACTTTGTTCCTATAACTATATAAATTTTAAACTATATACAACCAAAAGAAAATATATATATATATATATATATATATATATGAAACCCGACTCTACGCATGAGGCTTTACCCGATGACAACAAGGTGGGAACGTGAGTCAAGCTAAGACTAATAATGTCCCTAATTAAGTATGGCAATTAGAATAGAACCATGCCCTACATTATCTTGCCTAGATTAAAGTTCAGCGTAAACATATTCTGTACTAAGTGCTTTTATTATCACGAACATAAAAATCTGGACATTATTTGATTTAAAAAATCAGTTCAGTTCAGATTTATGCATAAATGCACAGTTTGAGGAGTGTGGTTTAAGCGAAAATTGAAGCTAGCAGAACTAAACTATACAGCTATATTATAGTCAAACCCCACAGAACCGTTAGATCTAAGCCACTATATATATATATATATATATATATATATATATATATATATATATATATATATATATATATATATATAAATATATATATATACATTTTTTTTATGGCTTCCGTTTGCCTCTCCCGCCGTTCCGCGCCAGTTCCACCCCCCCCCCCAGCTCAATTGATCGAAAGAAATAAGCTGAGTGAACTCCACACATTTAAAGGCTGTCGCCTTTCGCCCATCTAGCCGACCTTTGTGATTAAACTTCAAACAGCGATAGATGTAGCAAAAGCACTGTAGCCCAAGGGTCGTCGAAACGGGGGAACGCGTTAGTTTGGGAACGACATTTGGAAGCCATAGTTGGGGGCATTTATGGTCATAGAGAGCTGCCGATTGCTCCTTACTGCTCCTTTAAAGACTAATGGCCTACTAATTCGTCGGATGACGCGATAAAAGCACACATAGCTTGCCGGTCCGAAGTTACATGTATAGTAGTTGTTAATTACCCGACAGTTAATGGTGTCGTTTATTTTCCCGTTTGGGTGGAAACTAGTGCACGCATATCACGATATACACGACTCGGCGGTGGCAGCGACGGCGGCAGCCGCCGCACAGAACATGACTTGTTTTTTTTTTTTTCGGGCTGACCCTCAGCCAAGATTTAACGTCCACGGAACTGTTTTTCACATTGCTTCATAGACGGACCCCCATAAATACAAATGTGCAGCGGTGGGGTTCGAACCCGCGCACCTATGTGTCTCCTCCGGTTGCGAGGCGGAGACTTAATCCACTACGCCACCGGGCTCGACAGAACAAAGAAAAAAACGTTGGCGTCCGCCAACATTGATGGCCTCCAACAGGAGCGAGGTTAGACCGGCGCACCTACGAAAGGGATCCGGTCACCCACCACCTCCGCCGTCATCAAGATATGCAGCTCATCGATCGCAACACTCAATCGGGCTACGACGCTCCCTCGTTAAATTCTGCAAAACGTCTTGTAATTCAATGGCCAGGATCTTTCTAAAGGATCGTTGGTTCATCAAGTCGACGCCCCATAGCGATATGACGGATCGGCTCCACCGGATAACTGTGGTAATTCTAGAGCTCACAATATATATATATATATATATATATATGATGTTTGTGTCGGTGTTAAGCACCAAATATGTGTTTTGAAGTGATAGAAAGTTACAAATTGCTTATGGTGATCAAGCAGTGTCCCGAAACACTGTAAACGTGGCACCGTTGATTTCAAGAAGAACGTGAAGCGACAAAAGATAACCTTCATACGGGAAGGCGTTCGACGTCAATAGCCGAAGAACACGTTGAAAAGTCTGTGGTATTATACTCAGCAATCGCCGATATCAAGGTAACAGCAAAGAAATTTGAGATATCGTATGGATCAGTTGTGACGCTTTTGATCGATATCTCATGCGTCAGAAATCTAGCAACAAAACGATTTCCAAAAAATATCGAATTATCAGCAAAGTACGCCCGTCAAGAAATATCCATATTAAATCTCCAGGCGGTAGCAGAATATATGGCTACGACATCAACACTGAAGCCTAATGCTTCCAGCAGTGCTTCCATGGAGAAAGTCGTTCGAAAAAATTCAGAGAGATCAGATCCAAGATTTTGCTGACTGTTTTTTTTCGACTACAAGCAAATTATTTTTCATTAATGTTTGCCACCTGTTCCTAAGCATCTGGCATAGGATGTAACTGAGTCGGGGTGTATGGTCCATCGCAGCGAATGTTAAACAGGGCATATAGCACGGTAGGCTAAGAAGACGAAATATAGAAAGTACTTAAACGTGTGTGTATAATCACGTTGTTAAAGCAACAACAAATTAAAGCGCTGTGCTCAGCATTCCATTACCCTATCTAATGCCACCTCTGTTATCGCGTTGCAGATTTACCACTGTGTATGCATATAGACCATCGCGAGGAGCTGCGTTCCTTTTCCTTGAAACATAGAGTTACCGAAAAAAATAAATCTGCATATATTATCGCTCGCCCCGGTCCCAACCCAGACGATAGAATAACAGTGACGTATCTGTGTTTCAGGCGCGTGGTGGCCCTCCAATGTCTCTAGCAACTAAGTGGCGGCGTGGTGTAGGGGAGTCAGTGCGCTAGCCATGTCTGTCATTTACTGGGGTGTCGCCGGTTCAATTCCTATTGTTTTTGAAATTTTCTTTGAGCGATGCTTATTGAGGATTATTAGTGATAAATCATACCGCTGAGAATAGATCATAAACCAAATACCGCTGAGAATCAGCGGCCATGCTGCCACAAGAACTGTTAGGGAAACCCAAGATATCTCAACATGTCCTGCCCTCGGTGCATTGAAGATATGCTTCATGGCGATTTCAATTCCATGGGGAACAGATGATAGTCTAGAAGTAAAGGCAGCAAATCCATTTGGATAGTCGTTGCTTTCATTGACCTTGCGATCGTCACAAGAACATCAACAAACAAGAGCTGCGGCAACGGCAGCAGCCGCAGCCGCAGCAACAGCTTGTCATAAATAAGGACACTGCCATAGGAAAGACACGCCCGCCATAAGGGCACGGTGGTCGAAGGCGTTACGCCAGCCATAAGGGCATTATCGTTGTTGCTGGGTCCATATTCCTCACGTATTCGTAAGGAGAGCAGGATGTTCATCATCATTTTTGCCTGCCTCTCGTCTGTCCTGTACTTCGTCAGTGCGTGTATGTGTGCATCTTGCCACACCACCCAATGTGTGGCAATATACCGTACCCTGGACACATACGCCCGTGCATCTGATCGAACACAAGCGTAAAACTCTGCTCCAATAGAGTGCTGGCAGTGACAGCGGCGCACATTGAGATGTGTTCATACAGAGACTGAAGAAGATACTGACACCTGGTTCCCACACTGTGGGAAACTGCTGCGTAAATACGAGTGCATAGTTACGGTCATAAGTAACTCAAGTAATCATTTGTATAAAACCCTGATCGATCGACGTCAGCAAGGCCGAAACGCAACAGACAGTCGATTTCGTTTTCTTGCACAGAGTAGCCCGGCGTAACTTGGATGGCGACGGTAATAGAAGGTAAACCAAAAGCCGATCATCAAGCGGGCGTACAACGAAGTAAGACAATGGTGTGGCGTGACTGAGTGTGCCACGCTGCGACATACGACGCTTAACACTCTCTTGATATTCTGCTCAACGAGTCTATTAATAGGAAAACGTGCGGATCGCACATGCCATTGCTTTTGAGGCTATTCTCAGGGGGAAAGAGGAGAGGGATCTAAGAGGACCCTAATATCTGCAATTAGTATTCAGCAAGCTTATGGCGTTATATGTACAACGGCCTCAGAGAAGATGGGCTGGCTCTACGTCGTCGAAGCAAGCTACTAGGATTACTACACTGTAAGCAAGCGTGAACGATGGTCGCGAACATATCCACATACACCCACAGCGGCGGGCGACTACTCCACCATTCTTGCCTTACCTCTGCGAAAGGAACTGGATTTACGCTATTGGTATCTGCACCTTTACGAAGAAGACTCCCTGTGACATAATGGAGCAGCTTCTTTGCCGCCCCAGTGATTCCTCAGCCAGCTTCCGAGATTGTTCCAAATGTTACTTTTTATTATACGTTCGCTTGTGATTGTGCACTGTGCCAGTTTCTGAGTGTGTCCCTACGTTCCCTGCACGATTATGTCGGCAAGGCCACAGGCAGCAGACATTCCCGTATGCTTATAAGCTTTGAATCAAATACGTGCTGCAAAAGAAATCGCGAAGCGAACATCGATACTTTGTTGCATGGAAGAATATACTATTATGCAACCAGATATAGTGTAACAAGGCTCCTCTATATTTTCGTCAGAAGGACAACAACAGTAGAAAGCGAACACCCGGTAAAGTAACCATTGACTTAGAGCATATTAGCTGGACGAGTGGTAAAAACACACCTCAACACAGCACAGGTAGGGCTAAAATTGGCACTTCGACAGCATTGACTGAACTAATGCAATTAGTACCGCCAATGTTTTCGAAGCGTTTGATGTTTTTGAGTGCCACCGGCAATAACTAGAGAAACCACACACATGTCTATTGTGCCAATATAAGCATGTGAAATTCGGAACTGACGTTGTAACGAATAGTGATCCTTCCCATTAGCTCGCCTCACGCCCTTGTGACGGCTGCCACGCCCACCCCGCCTAACGGTTCTAGTAAAAGATCGACGTCTAATCGTCAAACATCGACGACACATAAACACACATGGCTTGAAATCTCTTTACGCCTGACAGACAACTTACCAATACCTACCTCACAACACTTGGACAGGGTGAGTAGGGTGAGTTTTCCCACAGACTTTCGGGCTCCGGTCCAACCAACAAGCGGAACATTGACAGTCAGTTGACGACAGCTTCTTGAATACGGTCATTTAAAGTCTAGAGCAAACGCCGGTTTAAGAATATCTTAGGCATTTGCCGCCAGTCTAAACGCTAGTGGTCGAACGAAAACCGCGAAGCATGTAGATGTCGCTGGTAGAGACAGCTTCGAAACAGTCCGCAATAGTGCATCTATCGAAGTACAAATAAGTTTTGTGTCACGCTCGTCCAGGTGAGGCAGGCAGTCTTGTCGTCGTGTCCACAATTTAAACATCATTCTTACGACGATTTTTTTTTATTTGACACTAAGCAACGTTTCTACGACCGACTTTCCTGTTTTCCCTGCCCTGATGGCCCTTCGAATTTAACAGCTGTGCGTTTGCGGCCATAATCAGGTTCATGTAAGCCTTTGTCGTATTGGCTGGCTGCCTGCGAAAGCATGCTGTAAGCAATAATTAGTACATTGTAAGCCTGTGCCGCCGTAGGTTTGTTACTGCAGACACGAAGCATAGCTATAGCAGCATAACAGCACCTGAGGGCATCGTGTAGTCATCCAGCCATAACCGGGAGCCCTAGAGGGCTACGGCCAGTAAAGCTTGAGTAACTCCGCTCCTCGTCGCTCCCTGCCGATGATGTGATCGCCGCCCTCCAAACGGTGGCCGGAGTCTTCCCTCTTCGTATTCCTAACGCGTGATTTTCTTCGCCCTTTCTGCTCGGCATGTGCCTCTGCACGATGGCCCGGCTGTGCTGGGTTCGCCGGCAGCTTCCGGTCCGGCCGCCGACACTATCCGAACAGAATCTCCCCATTTCGTTGTGATGCCCCTCCTATTCGGAGAGACACACACTCGCGCACTGTTCGAGCATCCACTCAGCAGGCGTGGGAAGTGGCAAACCAGCTCGCAGGCAATGCCTCAGCAACGCCCTCCACGCAGGTAACCAAAATAAGCGACGTCGGTCGATCCGCCATCGATTCGCCCGCAATAAACTACACGGCCTCCCTATCCGGCAGTGACCGTAGCGTATTCACTCCCCAGCCAGCCAGCCAGCCAGCGGTGACTCTGACGAGTTCATCTCCCTCGAGGAGGCTCTTAGCTCCCTCCCACAGCGGAATCTAGTGGCGCACAGGTCATTTGCATGCGATGAGTAGCTATAAAATGTTTTTGCTGTTTCCTTTAAGGGGTACATCCTATGTCTAAGATATTGCTAGTAAAAAATCGTTTTAACCTCAATAGAAAAGACCATCAAATATATATATATATATATATTATTCCATATATATATAATATGTATGGAAATTATATATATATATATATATATATATATATATATATTCCATATATATATAATAGTTATGGAAATTATATATATATATATATATATATATATATATGGGATCGAATATCAGCTGTAGTATCGACAATCCTTTACAAACAAGAGCTGTGTTGTTAGCATGTTATTGTTGCTAATATTTTGCAACACTGTTTTTTCACACTTTTTATTTTTTGTATGAACCGATGTTGAGATTGCAATAAAATCAACACTATACTCATGTTTCGTCATGTACATCATGCGCTTAGAATTTCAAGCCATTCAAATAAACCAAGCCGAAATTATCACAAAAAACATGAGTTGCTAATTTTTTTGCAACACACTTTATATGGAAATTGGAGACCACTAGATAGATTCAGGTTATTTGTTTAGAAAGGGCTCCTTTGAGTCACAATTGTTGGGATTTTGGAGAAATTCCCTTAGAGGCAATTCAGCCGCGGGTTGAACAAAAGAACAACAGTATTTATCATAGTGCTTGAAGACGAGAGTTACGATGGTTTTTTCTTTTTTCTCTCTCTGTTTCCCAAATAGACGCGGTCACAACACGCGGAGCGTTTTTCTGCTATCTTGCTCAGGTCTTTGCGATGACCGCACCATGTTTCGGCGTTATTTTTCCTGTTGTTATCCGCATTTCTGACGTTTCTAGTTACCGGCAGGGAACAAGGTTTTAATGGCAGGTGCGGTTGATGTGTCGACCTACACTGCAACCACAACCACAGCGCTCGAGACAGCCGTAGAAACGGTAGGTAAAGCCTACTTGGCCCAGTACAGTGGCCAGCAAAGAAAGACAAAAGGCTCCATGACGGAGCGCACAGGGGTGACATGGGACAGACTCGGTCGGTCGAACGGGCGGTCCGCCATCAGGTGTAATAGACGTCCCGCCAGATACGGAAGCAGAGCGAAGCGATCGATTGGCAGATGGCGATTATGTTGCGTTGTTGTCGTGGCTGATGGTAGCAATCATTGTGATGATATCTACCTCGTTCACTTAGACTCAGTCTAGCCTTCTTGTGTAGTCGAGGGAGGGAGGGAGGGAGACGATGCTGCACGCACGTACCACCAAGGCGGAATGACAGCAAATCGATAGCCGACACAGAAGACTAGAACAACTATGGCTAAGGGGCGAGGCGGCGAAGAAGATTTGGAAAATAAATTCGAGGGTACGTTGGAAGTGACTTCCAATTCCTACCACGAAACACTGCCACTATCAACGACGCCGACCACACCACCAACGTCAACAGCAACCTAAGGAACAACAACGATAACAAAATCAAGAATAACAGCAGCCACTGCCTTCCTATAAAGGGTGCCACACGGCGGATACAGCCGGCGACAGCTGATCTCGACACAAGGCCGTAGAGCATGAGCTACCGTGTGTCGTGACAGCTAGGACCAGCTACATGGAAAAGTTCCGGGAGGGAGGAGTTCTTGAGGGTCGTTCTTGGTTAAACGGTTAGTTCCCACACAGATAGGTACTTCGCAGGCATGAGCAAAACTGTTTAGCATGACTTGTTTCCGTTCATGGCTTCTATGTTTCGTGTTTAACTCGTATCGAAAAGAAACCCATATATGCCACTTCATATTGACCATATATACGACCAGTATCATGATACCTACATCGATTTTCAAGCAATCATAGGTGTCCTTAAGTGTACAAGAAAAAGTGACGGCAGACCTCTCGGAGGTGAGCAATCCCAAGGCTCCGTGAGGAAACTCCTCAGTAAACCATGGGCTCTGTTAAGGTCGTCTAACCTCAAAGTGTCATGCAATTCAGTCTGGCTGACATCCTTCTGCCGTGCCCGCTACAGCTAAACCGTTAGAATAGACGCATTGCACTACTTGGCTCTATATTTATTCAATTACCTACCCACTAAAACTACTGTCATATTGTATATATATATATATATATACCCTTCGTTCGGGGCACACTTTTAAAGTGGTCTCGGCCTGGCCTCATCGAATCGGACACGTGACAGTCACAGTACACGCCCGCTAGGCACATTGGATTAGCTAATCCTCTGTGATATGTGTAACATATACATAATGTATTGTACTGCAAATAAATTATGTTACATGTAGCTACAATAACCAATCTACATCTGCGGACACTGCTGAATTTACGGCCTCCAAAAAACCTTTTTATCTATTCGTTCGGGTTTCGTTCTTCGGTACTTTTCACTTTCCCGTGGTCATTCCCTGTGACTGAAAGAGGTGAAAGCTAATATATGACATTCTATCCTCCTGCCCTGTAATAACAGTCCGGTAAATTTCATCGGCTGAAGTTTGCAAAGAAACATATATACGAATGATGACTATATATGTATATATATATATATATATATATATATATATATATATATATATATATATATATATATATATATATATATATATATATTTGTTTAAATTTCCTCTCCCCACTCGCCAGGGCCCGGCTGTGTGCAGACCAACGTGAGGCATTCCTGATTGCGGAGAGCGCAATCGAAACCAGAACCACAAGACGTCCTTCGAACGCCGCTGCATGTCGGTGGTTCGCTGCAGCGCTTCCGTTGCTTCGCCGTGCTACAGCCTCGAGGGACAACGTCCAACAGCTTCTCTCGGCCCCAAATGCATTTGTCTCACTCTTCGCATCGGACGCTTTCGGAGTGTAGGCTTCCCGGCGGAACGACAACGCTGCTGCTGGCAACTGTTGTAGCGGGCACTTCAACACGAGATCGGCCCACTTCCACCTGAAGATGCACAAACCTGTGCGACCTGACGTGCACTCGAACGCATAGAGCTCCTTTTTCTCTGTTTCGTTCTTCCTTTTTGTGTGCACGTTGGCGTATAATCAGCAGGGCACGTACATCGTGTCTAAGTTGTACAGGTAAAGCAATATTAATTTTGAGTCGACCCCCTTGAATTGAGAAACTCTGCATCTGTTCTCTGTTGCTACCTGTCGCAACTGCGGATCAGACCAGCCAACAACAGGCCAAATAGACTAGTCTAACCGAACAACCCACCTTGGGCCTTATCGACAAACGAGGTATGATGATTTACCTCAACCGCTATTTCGAAATTGATTGTTAAACTTGACTGTAATCATGATGATAGACGTGACATATGTGCTGCTGATGTTTGCCAAACGTTCTTAGGGCATAGGCTTTGTATACTTTGATACTATATTTAGATACAGATATCAAACCTTCGCAAACGACTAATTTCAAATAGCCTACACTACTCACTCAGTTGGCGTAACAACAAAATTCGATTTTAGATCGATTGTTGAAATATTAATTTTGCTCACACAAAATGAATATTCCGACTATTGAAATAAAATAGAACACCTACATGGCCGTGACAAGCTACGTGACATATTCAAATAATTTGACAAGTTAAACATACACCCACATCCACACCCACATATATATATATATATATATATATATTAGCAAAGTTTGATTACATATACATCTGTGCGCGTGTAGGCGTAGACAAGACGGTTGCACCAGGTAAACTCGAATTTCGATCTGTAGCGTAGGTGACCGGCCATAAATTAAACGAGCCCTACAACTCTAATGAAACCTGTTGAGTTCGACGCGATGCCATCCATCTCCGCTGGTTCCACCGCCGCTGCCGCTGCTGCTGCTGCAACCGCTGCACTGTTGATGTATTAGAATAATTGACGCTATAATTTATGCATTCATACATTGATCGATTCATGCATGCGTTTATTCATATTGGGAATTTCATCGTTCAGAATTCATCTACCGACGTGTTCTGCCGCGTTCGTAATCGATAGCGATCAGGGCGTGGATTCGGACGACCAGGGGCCATCTCGCGATCAAAGGGGGGGGGGGTGGGTTTGGGGGCGGTGGTTAGAGGCACCCTAGCGACAGGGGGTCAACACTCGTTGGGGCAGAGGCACGTATCATGCGTGTCCACGAATCGAAACGAGACGGACTCGTACGACAGACAGCATGGTGCCTGATGATGACGCAAGTGGAGAAAGGAGAAGCAAAAGACCCGGTAAAAATTGAAAACCTCGCCAGCATCGCGCTGCGTCGAGGCCCTGTAGCCTACGTACTACATTAACACGTCAAGTCCTTGATCATGAACAATGCTTGTATGTCCTCGTCTCTCCCTGCCTGCTCCCGAATGAGTTTTGTTGGTGTTATTTTTGTTGTTGTTGCTGCTGCTGCTGTTGTTGTTGTTGTCGTTGTTGTCGTTGTTGTTGTTGTTGTTGTTGTCGTTGTCGTTGTTGTTGTTATTTATCGCAGTCATGTCTAATAGCCATTTCTGACTTAACTGCTGTTGCTATTGCTGCTGTTGGGTAGCGGAGCAGCGCCCGAGTCTGCCCCACAGACGATGGGAGGAATGCAATGCAATGCGACAAACCGCGACCAGAGACCGCCAAGTAATGCGACCGACAATCGACGACGAACTGGCGGCAAGCTAATTCACGTCGGTGGTTCGAAACGAGGCCGTTTAAGCAGAAGCCATCCAACCTTTGTCGGCTTTGCCGGCGTGGTTGCCCTTGTTGTTGCTGCTGCTGTTGCTGTTATGTCTTCGACTAAAGCAGCGATGTTGCCCTCGCCGGAAACAAACATGTCGACGAAAAACAAATTCTGCAATCACGGGCCGGCAGCCGACCTAACTTGAAAGCGTTGACGGCCACGACCACAACGGTGGCAACAACAACAACAACAGCCACAACAACAACAACAGCCACAACAACAACAGTACCGCGCCCGACATCCTCATCGTTGTCAGCTGTGTTTCACCGTTGGCTTTGCCGAGGCTAACGTTGGCCACTAAACCTATTGGCTGACAGCTTTTACTTCTGACTTTGTTTAGCTTGATGATGTTCTCCTGTCCACTCCGCTGTGACAAGTGACAAGCGACCGAACAACTAGCTCTGCTGGTATATAAGCAAGTGCGTACACAGCAAGCGGAAACGAGAATACGTAACGAAAACAAAACGTGCGAAGAACAACGTGGGAATGATCTAAGCGCGTACACGTTGATTGCGATTAACCGACATATGTTCCCATCGAGATTGAAAAAATACCTTTCATATCAGCGAAAAGGGGAAGCGGGCATAAATTAACTCACACCTAGCTAATTAGTAAGTCCATGACAAGTGATTCGACGGAACTGAATGTGCACATGCGGTTCGGCACCCGCAACCGCCTGCGATGCGTAGCTCTTTATTATTATTATTATTATTATTATTATTATTTTCACTATCATTATTACGCCAAATTGGTTGCAAAGCCGTTAAAGTTTAGTCAAGAGAAAAGTTACAAATGATGCCTCAGCCAAAATCCGAAGACTGTATGGAATTCTTGTCGGTTGACAGAGTGGTGGCCGTAATTTGCATGTGTACTTTTATTATTATGATTATTATTTGCTAATCAAACCCAATGCATTTGCTGTAAATGTAATTAGAAGCCCATGCTAGGCTACGTTATTGGCAGGGTTAGTTGCCAGCAATTATGGAGAGCCTGCCCACCTAACTGCTTCCGCTGCTAGTCGACAACGGTGGTGGTTCGGATACACCTCGAATTGTCTCTTACAGTCAGATGTACGCCATGCTATGGCTATGAAGAAACAATTCGATCGCGCTCTCTCTCTCTCCCGAGAAACAGAAACAATGTATTCGGCACAGCGTATTTTAAAGTCCCGGGGGAGGGCGGTGGAGGGAAGAATGCTGCCCAACTTCTATTGTTACGGGCTTTACTGTTATCACGCTGCTGTGTCGACCAGCCCAGCGTCACTATCGCGTCGACCGCTGAGTCTGCGACCTCTATCCTAGAGATCTATACAACGATGGCAAGCCGATGACTTGAACGGCAAAACGGTCGAGCGAAGGGGCACCGTGGGCACCAACCATACCGGGCAACACAACGAAGCAGATATTCGTTCAGCAGATAGCGGCAGACATCAAGCTGCACCAACATCACAAGCCGTGACTCCACAGCTTTATTATAGGCTTGGCTCGCCAGAAGTTGAGTGTTTGTTTGCCTCTACTCGATGTCCACGAGCGGCCACGTCGGACAAGGCTGGTCTATATTGGTTCGGCTCGACCAACAATAGACCATTATTGGAATAGAAGAGGTAATGCCAGCGAGATCGCGTCGTCGGGCCGAGGTTTACTTCGCCGAGAACTCGATACACGAAACCAGACCGTATATGTATAGTGTATCGGTTTCGTGTATGTGTATATGCATATATAAAGAGCGCCTAGCCAGAAAAAGTAATGCTGTGCTCGCCAATTTGAGCCTCATATAGGGGATTGCGACACGCCACGCATAAGGAGGTAGTGGCGCAAACAGACAGCAGAGAAAGCGAATATACATATATACTCGCATATAAAAAAAAACTGTATATACATATGTACTCGCATACAGGTTTGGGCAGAAAATAAATGGTAAAAGTTTCCAACTTTGAAATCAATCTAAAATGGAACAAGCTAACCGATTTTAGTCATTCAAAAATTAAACTTTCCATTGTTAGGCATAGCCGTCTCTCATCTCTAGACCAGACTATCAATTCCTATGGCAAGCAATTCAGGTCGAGCTGATCACAGAAAACACCCATTGGTTCAGCTTTGACACGAAACCAAGGGCGCGAAAGCGAGTAACGATGGTTGTTTGACACGCCCCCAACCTTAGCAAACTAATTGTAACACAAAGTCGTTAAAATGCTGTCCTCGCCGAATATGCTTCTACTATATTTTAGTCTGTCTTGAGCTCATACAGAATCGCCGGCTGTAGCTGAAATCTTTCGCTAACACTTTCGACAGAATTCATATAGCGAAAATGAGGTCACTTTATTGAGATCGCAAAAATTCTACACGCTTTCGCGGTCACCTAGGTATCTGTTTTGTAAGCATATCCGATTTTTCAGAGGCGTAGCGGACAACAAAAAATCAATTATGTTACCAATAAAAAAACGTCGTAAGCACGGGGCCTGAACTCTGAGAAAACAACTCTCGGATCCTCCATCAAAACAATGCACTTGCGAAAATTCATTTCGCCGGACCTGGCTCCGTGCGACTCTTCCTGCTCCCACGTATAATAATATAAATTGAAGAGACAGCGTTTCGAGAGTATAGAGGAGATAAAAAAAAATAACAAAAAAAGAGAAAACATCGGAGAAGCAACTCAACTAGATTACGAAAGACGCGTTTAAAACGTTTCGGAGAGTGGGAATAGGAGATACAAATGCACTGCAGTGTGTAGGGGCACTTTTAAATAGAGCAAAAACACTTTGGAAGACTAAACAAATATTCTTTCTTACGAATATGTACTCGCACTTTTCGAGCCGCCTTCGTATATACATGACAAGCTAAAAGCATATATGCATACAGTTATATATTTCACAGTTTAGGGGAATCCCGCAGATGCTGCATAACATATAGGCAAGAGTGCGCCAGAAATAAGAATATAATTTTTAAACAAGGGTCTAATATAATAATCATTTATTTAATTCATACTTGCGTTACCAGCATACAGCTGTGAGATTTGAATGTGTTGCCTCGATTTAGGCAAGTGCTATTGAGCTGCTCATCCCATGGCGATTCCCGATTAGAGAAGCGGCATTGCCTCTGCATCTTCCTAGGGGCTACGTGAGCCCCTACGGGCTTGGAACTCACCATGAGGCATATCTTCAATGCTCCGAAGGCCGGACATGCTGAGATATCTAGGGTTTCCCCCACAGTTCTAGTGGCAGCACAGCCGCTTACAATCAGCGGTATATGGTTTATCATCTATTCTCGATAAGCATCGCCTACAAAAAAACTTGATCAGTCACAGGAATTGAACCTGTGACACCCCGGTAAATGACAACCATGACTAGCGCACTAATCCCCTAGACCACGCCGCCACAACAGGAGCTCCTGTTAGTACGAAGAGTAATAATCGCCTGACGGTCCTCTACAGTGCCTTTCATGCCACAAGTTTCAGGCTGCGGTGTGCAATAAGAAGCTAACCCAACATGTAGGAGATGCGTCGGACATCAAATGTGGTCAGTACCAGGAGATTCACTGCGCGAACTGTGGGGGTGCCCACTCAGCCAACAATTCCAGATGCTCAGTAAGGCAAGTCTGCAACCAAGCTCAACTACAAAGACTGTGACGAGAAAATGTCTTCGTGCATCAATTGAACATCGATTGAAGATTTTCCCGCAATGAATACGGAGAGTTCCCCGTCAACAAACAGCTCCGATGGACAGAAGTCGTATGCTTAAATAGCAATACCTCCCTGCAAGCCTATTATGGGCAAAAATTGGAAGACGGTTGTGTGTTATCTTTCCGCGCCTACAAAATCAGATCCGGTCGACAACAAAACAAAACAGGAGCGCGGAGGTGAATACAGGCGCCAATCTCTTAAAGGTGCTACAAAGCAACAAACGCCGCAATTAATCGACGGCATAGTGAGGACAGTGGGATTAATTAAGGGGGGGTGTCCTTTCCGATTGGCTAACGAATAACCCAGTTGTCGATAAGTAACTTAGTTTTCTATGGTCTCTAAAAAGGAAAAGCGTTTCTGATCTCTGTGTTTGAGGGCTCAGACGCAAACGCCCTCCCCCCCCCCCCCCCCTTCCAGAATCTAAGCCAACGACTAATCAATTATCACCAAAATGACCAGCCAACCTTTACGTCCTTCCGAAAGCATAGGCAACCTGGAAGTACAGCAAATTCACGCGCAACCTACCCATACATGCGCCTGCATACCTCCTTCCTTCCTTCATCATGTATGTAGTCGTCAATCCTTTCGCTCGAGTTGGCGCCAATTGGAGTGTATACACGAGAGCGATTTCGTCGTGAATTTGCATGCAACAAGTAGCAGAAATTCGATTTGCAAAATGGCAACGTCTACTCCCCGCCTTTTCCTCACGCGGCCATTTAGCAATAAGTCGTTGCCGTCCTACGGCGCAACGTAAAACATGCTCATGCAAGACATACCATGCAGTGATGTCCAATGAAGTGGAAAGCGGTTCGTAGACGTTGAACGTATAGGTTCGAAGCGGAGGGACACTCACATTCAAGACTTCAAAAAAGCCCACGCGAGGCTAATCTTGCACAAGGCTAGACTCTTGCGCAAGTAGCGTGTTACAAGCATGATAATTTGAACTGGACTCAAGTGCAACATCAAGCGCGTGCACAAAATCACAAGTTTTGCACAGGGTGCATCGCGCATAACCAGACAAATGCCCTGTAAAGGCAGATCGTAACAGAAATGGAAGTAGTAAAACGACACCTTCGTAAATGTAATTAAATAATTGTACTAATACGGTGCTATAATAAGCTAATAAGAAAAGACCCTAACTAGAACAACGGCCCCATAAAGTCGTTGAGTCAATCGTTACATCGCGCAATCGAAATAGCGGATATCGTGCATGACTTGTAGAATGTGTAGTTGTAATGGTAACATTAATAAAAATCATCATGCTTAGGACCACGACAATGATATGAACCTTTTATTTACCAAAGACCGAGCTACAAGCCAGGATGTATATATATATATATATATATATATATATATATATATATATATATAAATGTATATATATATATATACATATATATATATATAAATGTATATATATATATATACATGTATATATATATATATATATATAACTATATATATAAATGTATATATATATATATAGCAACAAGATGTAGAAGAACACTTTACGCACCCATATGCAGATACGAACTGTCGTAGGTGACGGGGAAGCTATCACCTTTATAATCAGCATCAAAATAATTGTTATGACTATTGCCATAATTGCGGCAACAGTCGTTATTATCATTAGAGTTAGATTGTTGGCATCAGATGTCCGCGAAGGTCTGCGCTAGAATGCTGAACTGACTGAAGGCAGCTATCTCCTTCTCTCGTTAGCGCAGAGGTGTTGCTAGCGCCGACTTCCACTCAGCGCGGGCAGACGAACGATGAATAACCGAAAGTACGCAGAACGGATGAGGCGAATCTAAAGGGCTCGAAGAGTACGCCGGTGGTAAGGCGAGCAGAGGAGGTTGAGCTGCTAGCTTGGCGATGGCTGGAAGGTGCCGCCGCCACCACCGGGGGCGTTCTTGGCCTGGTCACAACAAGCATACATAGACTCAGTCCCAATGTTTCTTGTCTACTTCCTCTTTGACTTTGGTTGCATTTGTTATATATTTCTTGCTGATGCTCCTGCTGTCGCTTCTCCGTTCATCATCATCATCATCATCATTGTTGTTGTTGTTGTTGTTGTTGTTGTTGTTGCTGCCGCCATGTTGCTTTTATTGTTGTTGTTGTTGTTGCTGCCATGTTGCTGTTGTTGTTTCGTTGTGCGCTTGCGGTGGAGAAGCGGATTTCGGCTTGTCTTCTCGTCGTTAAGCTTATGGCAGCCGCCACGGTCACCATTCTTACCGCTACACCGCACGCCGACTGGATGGTACGTACAGCGTAACATCCGGACGACGTATCGACGACATTTGCGTACGATAGCAGCGACGTTCCTACCGTGATTACTGTCACCTTCATAACAGGCAACATGTACGAACTGCCCCACCACTTCCTTCCTCCGTACGTGGCGACGATGAATGGTGATCTTTGGTTGATGACGTCGATGGAGCTAACGATTCCGATGTTGACCGTGCCGCTTGCGTCCCTTGCTGTTGATGTTGTCGCTTCACCCTTCGCCCAGATACCTAGCTACCACCTATACGTCTATCCTATGCCCATGTATCTACCTATGCACGTAGGGATCTATCTAAACTCGCCCAGATACCTAGCTACCTATACGTCTATCCTATGCCCATGTATCTACCTATGCACGTAGGGATCTATCTAAACTCGCCAAGATGGCTGCACGACAATACGCCGGCCGCGGCGTATACAGGTAAAGATTATCTACTTTTGACTATCTATGCCACACTGTACTGTCGTACCCACCCAATCTAATCTGTCAGCTGATAGATCGCCTCCTGGCTTCATTTTGCATCTGCAGCCCTTCTGTTTGTCTGGCCGGTCAGTTTAGATGGCCACAGCCTAGACTGTGGAGACCCCGCTGCTTCTGCTGATCCCCGCTATTCCTCTACGATGACTCCCTGATCGGAGCTCTCACCGGAGCGCCAATCGCATAATTGAAAAGAAGGCACTCTGTCTACGCAGCGTGAACAGAGGCAATAGTAGAGACAGCCGCTGAATTTGTAGGCTATTGTCCATGTGTAACGGCCACCTGTTACCCGGATAGGGTTAGCGTTAGTGGGGCCCGATTATGGTGAGAGCTAAAGGGTGAAAATGTTGGACGTTCTAGGAGTCAGTAGGAGGCTGTGAGTACCTGCTGCTAAGGCGGTCCCAGCAGACGGTAGCTGCAGCTGTCGGCTCTGCTCAAGGAGGTATCTAAGCAGATTATTACGCGACCACTTCATGCGAGTTCTGTCCGCCTGGTGAGTAAAGCGCAGATGCATCTACACACACGCCCATATATATATATATATATATATATATATATATATATATATATATATATATATCATAACATACAAATACTGCCTCAAGGCTGCACTAAAGTGCTTCATCCGTACCTCGCTCCCAGCGCATGTACAGTGTCCGCTGCGTATTATTTTCCTCTCCTCATTTTCCCACCTGTCATCACTCCATTGATCCTCTGTGACTTGCTCGTTCTCTCTCCCATCGCCTTTCTCGTTCATTTTTCTTCACTTTTGTTCGTTGTCCTCTGTGTTTCTTCGACGTGCATGGACCATACATAAATGCTAGGAACATTGTTATCACTTTCGTGTCAGTGCCGCGAGAGGCGAGCGCCGACACCAAACTCAGGTGGTGATTGAGCGAACACGCCGCAGTTAAAATGGCCCAGTAAGTGAGTGGCCTGCTTAGGGCACTACGGACAGAGGCAGCAGCAGCGGTAGCTCTCTCTGGCCCTTATTCGGTGGCCCTTAGTCGGCTGTAAGGCATTGGTAGTTTTTCGTCGCCAACGGTCATGCGCACCCGTCAAGCCACCTCCGTGGCTGTGGAGCCCGTCCCCCGAAGGACTACGCCCCCGAAGGACGACGCCCCAAAGGACTACGCCCTCGAGGGACGACGCCCCTGAAGGACGCCTTTGGGGGCGTCGTCCTTCGAGGGACAAACCAACAAGACCATTGTCTAAGCTGCCTCGTTGGTCCTCGGTGGAGGAGTCGCCGTGAGACAATCGGCGCGTGGACGCGCAGACATAGCATATCGACGTGTCCTCGGGCGACAAAACGCACGAGACGAAGGCCGACAGAGCTCAGGCGCCAGGCACCGCGCGCCTAGCGCCGAGCTGTGTGTGGTTGGCAGGTAACCGGAGATAAACGTCAAGTCGAACAAACGGCTCAGTTGGCTGGCCATTCTGCGAAGTCTTTCGCAATTGATGCTGTTGATGCTTGCTTCTGATCCTGAATGGCACTGCCGCCGCAGCAACAACAACAACAACCTGGCCTGTCTCTCACACACGCTTGTTACAGTCATTGGCCTGCATGGTCGCTGCAGGCCGGCCGCCAAGGTCTGCAGGTACGTGCACGTATTCGTTCGTAATACGTCGAATGTAAGTGGACGAACATAGTGGTTAGGGTCGTCTTATGGTGTATAAGATGCTATTAGTGCCAACCTTTGTTATCGTATCTCTTCTCTCGGAGAATTCGTAATAGGGATATATCTCATAGGGCTGAAGTCGTTCAGAATTATGCCTTTAGGGCAGTTTTCAAGTTGCACCGTATCGATCGTAAGTGTTTCCATGACCGTATGTGGGTTTTTGCCGCTGAAAAATAAGAAGTACAAGCTGCCTTGCTGGCGTTTTATAGGGGATATATAGGGGAGTTGTAGCAAATAGTGCTGCGTTTCATATAACAACTGCTGTTAAACGTACAACTCGGCGTGCAACGGAATTTGTAAGGCCGGTAGCTCACAAAGAATCCACCCGTCATGCTCTCGCGAACATTCGGCCAACTAGCTGGACCGAAGCTCCCAAGGGAATTCGCGTGCTCATCTCAGTCCGAAAATTTACACATGAAGTGAAAAAATGGGTAGCACGTACAGGCTAGCCAAAGTTAGTTATCTGTCAGTACGTTGAAGAAAGCTTGTCATGTTTATAAACGAAAGAATCTCTAGCGACCTTAATTGTTAGTTTCGCAAAAAGTCATACAGGTCGAAGCATGCAAAAATATTACCTTGTCCTTTTACCGATTTCAGATATTTTTTCGTTGAGAACTTAGGCATTGTTAAACTACTGTTATGCGAATAAAGTTAATATAATAACATAACTGAATATATATATATATATATATATATATATATATATATATATATATATATACAGCATGCACACGTTCTCGGGAGACAAGTGTTGCTCCATTTGTATTCTTAATAAACAAATGCTTTATATATATATATATATATATATATATATATATATATATATATATTGGTATTTTTATTGTGTTTTCAGCATAAATAAAATATCATCATCACGCAGATAAATAAAATAAAGTGTTAGCACCGTATTTATAAGTGTATATCTGTCCTCCGCGTTGCTCTTTTGTCGACCAGTTATAGTCAATGTATATAAAATCGCGTCAATATAACTTAACTGCCATAATATAACTCAAAGCTTTGAGCTCGGTTTCCAAATTGGTATGCCGGGACCCCCTAGCAGAATCGATCATATATGGGTATATATATATATATGGGTATATATATATATATATATATACTTTGCCTCAATACAAACCGAGCGACCGTTAGTAGCCAACGACCGATGACGTCGATATAAGGCCTGTGACCCCCTCCGCCCCCCCCCCCTCCGAGCTAATGGTGGAGTGCAGAGAGGGTGCAGCGACCCGTCGACCGCAACGTCGATTGCAAGCAACAGCTGCCGTGCGTGCGTGTAGAGCCGTGGCGACAGTGCAGTTCAAGACTTAGAGGCCGCTTGCCTGCGTGGCTCGTTGAAGCACGGCCATGCAACACGGGGCCACCAACAACAGGTCGCGTCAGATCCAGGACTTGGCCGCTAACTCACGCCAATCGGTTTACACGGCTGCTCCCGTATAAGCCCGGGTACTTACTCTCTGTACGTGGGTATCCTAACTAGTCCCCCGTCGTAGAACATTAAACTACTTGATGGGCTTGCAGTATGTGCTCCAAGAGTTTTTGGAATACGCCCGTGGACGCTAAAATAGGCTGGCTTAAGCAGTGCACGTGGCACCTCGACACTCCCACGCGTTGAATGCGGCACGAAATTCTACAGGCACACTACTGGACGGGCCATGGAATGTTCGTACGTTTTTACGCGCCAATGCCCGTTCAATGTCTGTGAGAGAGCGAGAGAGAATTGTATTGCGTCATGGTGTTAGTATGCCGACCTCCAAGCTCTGAGACCATGTTGCTTCTCATCTGAGAGTGTACTTTTGTGCTCGACAGGCGATGCCCCACCAGGAACAGGATTTAGTCAGTGCCCTTTGTAATATCCATATATATCAGCACAATGTATCACTAAAGCAATAACGACGATTTAACTTTTACTCCTTTCCTAGCGTAACTAGCTTTATGCTGACGTCCATATTGATTTCACGTCAAACTGCGATCCGTGCTGGCCGCTATTCGATCTCAAACGAGTCCGCCAGCTAGTGATACCTATTTTAGGCGATTATATATATATATATATATATATATGAATATATATTTTTTCTTTTTTTAACGATATATATTTATATATATATATTTTTACGATATATATATATATATATATATATATATATATATATATATATATATATATATATATATATATATATATATATTTAAATAAGATTTCAGCAGTTTTATTTATATAACTTCGCTATGTTAGCACTTTGGAGTGGTCAATTGACTCCGCGCAAACGTGTGGTCTCTGGTTCTCTAACCCAGGGGTAGCCCAGTTCAACAATGTGTCCAGACGCTGCATTTTCTCGTTGAATGTCGGGCGATAGCCTACTACGCAAAATTTGAATGCTTTCGAGTTTTTTGTCGTCTAAAAATTAAGGCTTCTACCTAGACGCTGTCTCAGCTTATTATTTATTTTATATGTTATATATTTTATATATTTTTTTATATTATATAATTATAGATGTATCTCCGCACAAGCCCAAGTGGAGTTAGTTATTCACATTTCACTGTAACCATAACATTAAATAATAAATAAAATTTACTTGTAAAAAAATATATATATATATAGATACTATATCTATGTCTACAGTGACATTTCGGAACTCACGGGCATTTCAAACAACAGCGTACTCTACGCGGCACGCAGTGATGTTATCCATACATTTCTTAGATACCAAACGATTGCACTGTCTGCACTGTATTTGCGTGCACACATGTTCTCGTCATATTAGTCGCAACTGCCCGTCAGACAGATGGCTACCTAAGAAAGGCGCATATACCATTCGTGCGGCGTCTATGTAGCACAGTACATTGGTGACAATCCACATTCTCTATTGTTATGAATTAATTCATATTTATACAATCAAAAACATATAACAAATTAGCCACATTTCAGATCAAACTTAACGATATCTTATCCGACTTTTTAGTCATCACCAGATGAGTATGCAACTAAGCGCGATTCGATAGTCCGGAAAACAGTCGAGTGGCTGTCTTAAGAGCAAAGCCACCAGCAAACACTCAAGAAGCAAGCAGAAAAACAACGGAAACTATAAATCACGACGTTTAAAGTTTGCTTCGATGTGACACAGTGTGAAATGTTCAACACTTCTTAAACGACTGATTAACGAAGTGAAGTCAGTAAGCACTGCAACAGCAGTATCAACCACAACATCGTCATCTGTGATGCCAGGCCAGTGTATCATCAGTTCTGCCCCTCGTATTTTCGACACGTCCCCTTAAACATTTGATGGGAATACTTTGCGTTGTCGTACGGACTATCATGCTGGTAACCGTTCAGCTCAAGTCGACCGAGTCAGCAGCAACAGCAACAGTGCCACAGCCACGCAAGTTCGCACCGTGTCTGTCTCCTTTGCAATGACTCTAAACATTCGTCGTCGCGCTGTGCTGCCGACTTAACAATCGAACAGCGGAGAAAGATCCTTCTTGTGCAACAAACCAGCTGTCATGTGTGTTTTCGTCATTGCCACACTGTCAATGCAGTCACAGTGCGCTGGATCCAACGTGGGGTGTTGAGTGTGTAACTCGAGGGACTATTATACTCGATGCACAGCGCAAGAAGCAGCACTAGCCAGCCGGTCGCAGCTGTGAGCGATCTTCACAAGCGCGACAATGACGAACATTCTCTGGTGAACATGGCAACTGCGGGCTGCACGAACGCAGGAGGTTGCATTCCGGTGCGCGTCTTCATAGATCTGGCAGGTAGTTTAACTTTTGTCGCCCCCGGGGGCGCGCTCAAACACGTACCAGATGCGCAGCCGGCTCGTTATGCCAACCTCAGCATCCAAGCGTCTAGCGGCTACAATCCGAGGCGTTTGAAACACGTGTATCTCGCCGTGCGGGACATTCTCCCGCAAGCACCGTATCGAATGGGAGTCCATATGTCCGAGAGCCCCACGACACGACGGCGGCTTCTGCAAACGTTTGGTGGGACCTGTCAAGTCGGCCCTTGCGAAAACTCTCAGCCGAAGCTTGATCACGACGATTCGAAGAGTTCCGAACGATTATCTCCGAACTGGGTGCAGTCATTAATAATGACCGCCCTCTGACGTACGAGGTTGATGATCCGGGTGCTTCGAGAGCTTTCACGCCATGCCGGCTCTGATTCCTGCCCTATGTTTGGTAGTCGCGCTGTGGTTCCGCTGGTATCGAGAGCTACCTACTACAACTGAGATCTGCAAACCTGGTTCGTAATAAACGACGCCCATTTCTCGTACACGTTGGGGACATCTGTCCTGCCAAGGATGACAACCAGCTACGCCTCAAGTGGGACCTGATTCGAGTCGAAGTTATTTACTGTGGTTATTTACTCATCATAGAAGTTATAATCGTGCATACCATTTTGATCTCGTATTTACCGATGTTCAATTGTGACGACTACAGTGATATTTGTTTACAGCTTCCAGAAATCCCGTTACCATGAAAAACAGGCTTGCCAACCTGTTTGACGTGGACTGTCAGAAAACCTTTGAATAATGCAAATGTTATGAGCCTGTTGGACTGCGGTTGCGATAGCTACAACTCGTATTCACTCTCAAGATTTTCTCTCATTGGCGCCATTCCGCCTCAGTGAAGAGAGGAAATAAAAGATTCAAAGATGCTGCTCCCGCTGCCGGCTATCTGCGAAGAACGTGTGATAAAAATAAATTGAATGACTAGTCGTTGTACCTAAATGCTCAAAAAGCGTTTTTTTTTAGTTCCGTAAATACCAAATAGAAATCTACTAAATTCGCTTACACAAAGACTCCCCAGAAACTGCACGAGGTATTGGCTAGCAGATAAGCAAAATGACTACACCTGCGGAAGTTTATAAGCCCAAAGAGCATTTGCGGACTCTTAAATGTCTTTGTCGCAACCGCTGCTTTCTGTGCCTTTCCTTCAGTATGCGTAGCAAGGGTCCTCTCTAAGGGAGTAGTGGGATTTCTATGTATGAGAATCTATTTACAAACTTTACTTTGTGCCAGTGTAGTCTGAATGAGCCACTTCGGTAGCCGGCCTGCGTGTTTGAATTCCAAGGCTTCCGCCTTTCTCGTATTGATCTCGAAGACGACCTCCCTCGAACATGCTGCCAACGTGACAAGCGCCTGCTAGAGGTGGAACCTGCCGTAGAATACTAGACCTCCGCGTACATGTTGATCCCGGATGCCGGTTCTATATGCAGCTCGGTAGGTCTGCGATAAGCAGTGCAAACAACCGAAGGCTGAGATTGTTGCCCTGCGCGAAGCCTACCCCGTCGTCTAAAGTATTCAACTGGCTTGCAGTATGCCCCGAATTCTAGAATACGCGAGGACCCCGATCGGCTAGACCGAGCAGTGCATTTGCTCATGATACCAAGTCGAACGCGGCACCCAATTCCACAAACTCACTGCACGGAAATTAACCTTACATCATCAATATTTACTTTTAGACTTCAGTCAGTACAAGATTCGCGGGCACCTTCGCGTGCCCCGGGCGAACATAGCCGCCCAAGATTTGAAGGGCAGGTAGGTAAACAGGCACCCACTCGTCACGACTGCAGACGACTCAGGCTCCTGCACGACGTTGGCACGCGGGACGTGACATGGCATTCGTCTGCAAATGCAAATGCTCTCAGTCGCCCAAAACCGACATCTATTCGATGACGACACATGAAATCGATCGCTTTCAACGCATAATGACTGCGCGCACGTGGCTGGCTCATGGACAACATAGTTCTGCTGCTGTTAAGCCGACGAAGAAATTCCCCGCGTTGTTTTCAGAACAAGACTGCAAATCAAAACCCTACGACTCGTAACAACGACGGTTGCAAGGCGTCGAACTATACTGTGTTATTGCATTTGCGTAGCGATTCGGCAATATATAAAGCTATTAAAGCTGTAATACCCCTGCCGAGCTCTAGCCAATGCATTAGCTAGCTCAAATTGAGTTTCTCGATAATAAAACGAATATGCTTATATAACCAATGTATGTGCTATAAACGAAATACTTCCTTGTAGTAAACTGAAGTTGCGTATCGTCTGGCTCCGTAACTGTGTGAGGTGTGCTTCGAAAAGCAAATATATTTTCTAAGAGCAAATGATGTGGCCCATTATGCATTAGCACAAACCAGAGCATGCAGCCGTTCATCAAAACTACGATTCCTGCATACTTGACGATCAAAGACAAACCTCAGGGGTCAGTTAATACAGGGGATACTGGGCATGATCTGGTACTAGAGCAAAAACAACTACAGTGAGCAGAACTTTGCTCAACCAATTCACAAGCTTCGCAATTCCGGGTCTGTGCTGTGTGGGACGAGATCAAATTCACCGGAATCGAGCTCGTACGCAACAATGTAACTAAACTGCTATTTGCTTTTAACAGACTAGTCTCGTAACCTGTGAGTGGGGGGGGGGGGGGGGGGTAAGCGTAATGGCGCGCCTCAGTGTCACTCTCACCTTTGAGTTTGGCGTGGACGTCGTCCCTTGATGAGCGTCCGTTGGGAGACGAGGTCAGCTGGTGGGCAGCGGTAACGACGGTGGCCGTTGCGTGGTCCACCTCGGTCGATCCGTACCGCTTGTCAGCGGAATCCTCGCATAGCAGAGACTTGTCGGTCGTGCGAAGTACCGTGAAGCGTGTCGACATCTTTCCTCTCTCTCTCTCTCTCTGTGTCTGTCTCTCTCGTCCGTGTTTCTTCTTTCTTTCTCGCACACCCTCGCTTATTTTTTCTTCTTTTTCCTCCTTCTTCTTCGACTTCCTTTGGCTCTATTTTATCTTATCTCTGGCCGGGCTGTCACGAGGCCGGAAATGGGCGCACGGCGCAGTCACCAGCGCGAGAAGGCCAGTGGCAATTGGCACAATGTAATCCGTCCGCACGAAACGTGCCACTGAGGGTTCACCAGCAGCGACCTTCAGTGAGCGACCTTCCGCGACTAGTTTCTCTCTCTCCCTCTCTCTCTCGCTGGTGGTCGCTCGCAAAGGTTTGGGTCGTAGCTTCGTTTGACTTGGCGTTCTTGGATTGCCTGTCTGCCAAGGTCCGTCTGCCGCTGGCCGGTGGGCGGAACTTGTGGTCGTATGTACTCGCGTCACCCGCACCGCATACTAACAGATCTCGATTCGTTCCGATATGTCGGATGCGCTCGCTTCTCTGCTCAGCTGGGTAACGAACGCAACATTAACAGCGAGCTCCAACAAGAGCCTCAGCAAGCGAAACAGCAACTGTCAAGACCGCGACCACCAGAGCAACATAGACAGCACCAGCAGCGGCAGTCTCAGCAAAAACAACGACGACGACGACGACGACGACGACGACGACGACGACGACGACGACGACAACAACAATTACTGGACGAGAACAACGATGAATGCCAAACAGGTGATGGCAGACATATTGTAGAATGCGGCGAACAGAATAGGGGGGGCTTTGGCGGTTAAGAGTACGCCTTGTCAATTGGTACCGAAGTAAATCGAATGCTCTCTTATTGTCGTCATTGCTGTCGTTATCGATCTGGTATCACGTCGTCCGTCACAGCTCATTGCGTACACGGTGTCATCGGTGTTCAACGTTCGTTCCCTTCTGGCTTCGGCTTGTTTTTGGGCCGTCCGGTGATAAATGTGTGGCTACAAGCAGCGCGCCGCGTTAGAGCTCCGTCTGGATTCGACCTTTGGCGGATCTTCGCATCGACACCCCCACGTTTGCCGAGTGTTTTGTTTCTCTGTCTGTCTTTCAAATAGCCTGTCGGCAGGCTGGTGTAGACTAGTGAAACGTCGCCGCAGCCGCCGCCAGTATCAGGAAATCTGAAACGAGACAGTCACAGTACAAAATAGAACGACGAAACATGAAACGACCAAACCACGACACAAATCCGAGATATGGCAAGCGCCCCGCTGCGATGCCGCAAGTATTGGATGCGCCGAGAGAGAGCTCAGACATATGGCATTTAGTATAACGCGGAATAGTACGCGGCCATTGAGTTTCGTTTGTAGACCTATGTACAGACATTAGATTAAATAGAGATAAACTATATATACATATATATATATATATATATATATATATATATATATATATACATATATAGTTTATTTTAATTTTATATCTTTACTCGCTATTACGAATCATACTAGTATATATATATATATATATATATATATATACATACAACACTTTCAACGTTTTATTCGAGGTCCTGTAAATCTGTTCTATACAGATAGTTTTTGTAGATTTGTATTATAATTTTCCACGGAATCGATCTATTAAAATGTATTTCAACATTTCAATTATTCCTCCCTTGGCCTATTGTCAGTAAATTGCGCTAAACATGTTTGTCATTATATCTGATTGCTTGCCGTCAAGTTTTTGTACAATGCCACGATCATCTTTTCGACATAGTTGCATGTGCCGCCTTTTAGAATCTCCTCCTACTTTTTACACACTACACTTATTGGCAGATCGGCGTTGACCGGCCTTCCTTAGCTTTCTCCACTGTATCTTTCTACAGGCCTTCCTTGAACGCCACACAGAAAACGAGTAGCTTAGTACAGGACTAACTCATATTGAACAAAAACTTGCTTTGTTAGATTATTCCTTACTAAAACTTACGCAACACAGTTTGCACACCATCGCGCTTTTCGGCGTCAGCTAAAAAAAAAATAGGCATACCCGCCTTGCCCAAGAATTTTAGTTTAACTTGTTTGCTGTTCCGAAATTGAGACTGGCGTGCTACTACGGAGCAGTTGCATGCTGGAACCGATGCCACAGACAGACAGACCTCTGGAGGTGTGTGCAACCGCGTCTAAGAGAGCAATTTGAAGAACCGCTGAGGATAGTGCTACACAGTAGCGTCTTTGAAACATGGAACTCTATGCGCTGCGAGCAGTCGATAAAGGGACTGCGGCAAGCAACAGCCATCGACTGTCGATGTCTACAGTTGCATCGAGGACTGAACTGAGTACCGACCAACCTATGCAAAGGTTCGAGCTGCGCCAAACGCTAATACGACACGTCCACGAGTCCAACGTGTCCGAGACTTCAAGACAACCATTGACCTCGTTTGGACTTCAATCCACAATGTACTCCACTACAAAAGCGGCAACAACAGCAACAACAACCTCAACAGCAATCATAAGAATCGTAACAACATCTATAGACGTCTTGGCACTTGACGATGCTTGACACACGTATAAATTCCTACTTAACGGTCCCGTGTACCATATTTGCATAACTTTAACGCGAACACAGAAAAAAATATAATTTCCGTAGGAGCTATAAGAAGTAACTGGAAGATTCGCACAGCAAAGTTACAGATATGTTCCACTGTCCGCAGTGTAACAACTAGACAAAGGAGGGCATCTGTAACAAGCGTATAACGTTTCAACAAAAACGTATAGGAACAACGTACGTTGTATTGTGTTATATAGCATAGACGTGAGTGGGAGTGTCAAGCGTCAAAGAGTCACACTTACGAACGGTCGATCAGCGGTGGGACGGCAAGGCTTAAATGCGATCTGGCGAGCAGAATAGGGCAATGACGGAAGCCCAGCGCAAAGGAGAAAATTTGAGTCAACTCTTGTGTAATCTTGCAATGTGTGAACTAAAAAACCACTTTCATAGTTGGCGCCTTACAAATAAACTATAAGCTTTTCCATTTGCTACAACTGATCAAATACGTTACAGCCTCACAATTGCCAAATAATAATAATAATAATAATAATAATAATGGCTTTGCATCATCTCTTTATTAAGACATGTATGTTAATGTAGTCATTCGTTTAAACAATCTTGGAAGCGTTAATACTATCTCGTCAAAATGAATTGTCAAGACAGATGGTGTAAATAACATGTTTTCGTGTCGGATGACCAGGGCACTCGAAACTTAAAACGCTAACGACGCACACAAGTAAACTTGATACACAAGTAAAGTGAATGTTGTATGAATCTAGGTAAAATGTCCCTCCTTGGCTTAATAAAGGTGCATTTGAATTGAAATGAATAGTTAAGGTAACTCATGGTCATTATAGATGATTTCATCATTCACTTCATTAGTAAGTTGATGTCCGTGAGCGACTGCTCTAAGGGAGTCGCTTGCGGACATAAAGCTATGACTTCTGAGTGTAGGACAACTGTTTCGCCACGAAGCCATAAAATCGTATAGCCACGGTTCATAAGGATGAATGTTTCCACTTTAATTAGAGAGAAGCAATGAGATAAGTCGTTTTAGTAAGTTCTTTGGCAATATTCCCTATAGTAGCTGTCGTAACTTAGTTATCGCATGCGGACATACATATTTCGTTCGATTGATGCAACGCGCCACCAGTCGCGCATTGCTTCGCGGCCGGCGGCGCGAAGCCGAATATTATGCATTCGCGATCCGTACGTCAGGTCGATCTGCATAATGTATTCAATCATGACATATCTACCTACTACACGACGCTACGTGTGATATATCCCCTCGCTGACACTAACTATTAGAATCGATCTCAGATGAGACGAAACAGCTAGATCGCCTATCCTGGCGAGTCGCTAACGATATTACAGGTGGCCGGAGACGACAAGACAAGTGTTACCGAAGCCCGAAGCACAATGAGGTTCGTGCCCAGAGCCCGATTTTCTGGATTTCTGTTTGAACTCCACGCACTGTAAGGCAAAAGCCAAGGCATTTCAAACTACGTCCTCGTCGAAAAGGTATCGCACGAAACACAGTTAGACAAAAAAAGGGACCAAAATCAGATGCTATTCAGAGCGGACGCACAATCGAGCATGCGCTAGACATACAAACATAGCGATACGAGTACGAGTTATACATAAACTTAAGAACAAGGAAAGATACTTCTTAAAAGGAGTGACGGGGATCAATCTAAATCGACTTAGATGACACAATTATGACAAACACTCACTAAACAGGAGCAGCGGGTTTGGCAAAATCTGAATTCAGACGATAAGCAACATCACGTACCGTCGATAGCACGAAACATTTGCGCCAATAACAGTGTAATTATCTTCATCTAGGGGAGGGGCGGGGCGGGGGGTGCGCAACAATGGCTCGCTATTGCTTCCATCTGCGGCAATCTATTTTGTTCGGTAGCCTCTCTGACTAAGTGACTCGCCCTTACGCCTGTCCCCACACTTCTTATCAAGCAGGACTGGAATAAACCTCCGATAAGGACGCCTAAATAACGAAACCATTCGTCAAGATCAGTAGTGGAGGCTTGAGATCATGAGACCGAGATCCTTGGCCACAAATGGGCCACGCTATGTAGACGCAAAGGTCGTTTTGCAGACCTTGGTGACAGTTGTGAGCGCGGTGTCTCAGGACCATCAGGATCATGACGGATGAACGCGTCGTGCTTGGTCCTAACGAGAGAAACACCACATGCAATGTTTACTATTGGCTGTCGGCTGTTGGCACGCACATATAGCGCTGATGTATATACTACAAGCCGCCGTCTTCACCTCATGCCGCACTAAGCTTGACCGGAAAAAAAACCAGCAGTATTCCACAAAATCCTACACGCGATGTATTTTTCACTATACACAGGCCCTCAAAGCATTATTATTATTATTGCAGGCAATCTCGGGACAGTCATCCGAATCAAAGCCGACTGCTTCGCTTATCGCCGCCGCCGCTGTTGTACTTTAATCGTGTACTCTATACTAGCGGAACCTAGAAGACATCACGCTAAGTCCCCAATTAGCTGCACGAATGGTAGGTCGTATCGATGGCATACCAGTTGTCCGTCCTGACTTCCGAGCTCTCGGCAATCTTCATCGCACGCCGTCGCCGGCCGAATTAGAGCGAATGATCTCATCGCAGCGTATTGAATTTCTTAGCCTGTTGTCACAGGCCACAAAAGCCAAGTTGACATAGCGACAACAATAACAAAAACTTCGTAGGTACTTCAGCCGATGTCCGAAGCAAATTATCTAAGTGGCTCGTTAAAAGTTTCAAATGAACGCGCCGCAGGGTAGAGATTGTCCATGGCTGGTTCTTTTAGGTTGAGACCAATAAGCGAGCACATGCTCTAAACGACGGTATAATATGTGACCCAAACTTTTACTTCTACGGTTGTATTCTTGTGTTGTGGTTGTTGTTGTTGTTGTTGTTGTTGTTGTTACTGGTGCCGTTGCTCTCGTTTTTGTTCCATTGCAAACGGCGTACAATTTAAATACAAGGCTTAGTTAAGTGAAATAACTAATAACAATATTTAAGTTGTCATAAAAATAATAGGTAAATAGAGATTTCACATTACACTACCTACATAGTTCACACATTGCATCCATTTACACACATAGTCCAGATGTTTACACAAGCTTACATGTAAGCTTGTTTTTCAAGGCAACACATTTGCACCAATTTACATATTTTCATATGCATACATTTACATATTTGCCTTAATGCGTCTTGATCACATTTTGTACAACTACCCTCACAATTTTTTTAAAGACGAGACTTATTGATTTTCTCGAAGAAAAGGGTCCCAAATAGACGATAGGCGATAGATTATAGAATGTGTACTAGTTTTGCTAAAAAAAAATCGAGACACTTTTATATAGCCCCTTTCTCCACGCCCCCCAAACGGGAAGAGCCTAACATAAAACCGGCAATAGCAACGTCTTATAGACGGAAACACGAAAGCTTTTACCTGAAACACCAACCTTTCTAAGTCTTCTCAACGCCGCAATGAGAAAAATAATACATGGGTGCTAGAGCAGCGAGATGACAATGCCGTTTCAAGGTCTCTGCGGCACACAGATGGTTTTGCTGAGGCAAATGAAATGAAAAGCACCAGACCGGTTTTGCTGGCGTTATCAATAAGACCATAGGTATATCGCCGCCGAACCAAGTCGGCGTCCTATAGCACACTATATGTTCCTACAGCGTCTGTGATCGGTGAGTGCAGAACAACGGTAGTAGGCGTACATGTGACAGCGGTACAATTAGTAGCCAATCGATGCCTTACCTAGTTCTTTGTGGGCGCTATTGTTTGCTGGCGTTGTGTGTAGCGTGCGCGGTCAACTTCTATGAGCTCGAGTACGCCAGGAGCAGCAGATTAGACGCCACAAAAAAAGCCTCTCTTGGTTTGCACACTGACGACCCTGTTCCTTCATTCATTCATTCACCCACTTCACCCTGACCTACCCCCCCCCCCCCTATCCTAAATAACGAACATCTCCGTTAATACAGATCTTCGTCTGGTGACGAGGTGATCCGAGGCCGTGTATGCGTTCTGCTGATGATGGGCCTGCCAGTCGATCTTACCGTCGCCGTAGCCGCCGCCTGGAAACCACTCGCTTGCCATTCCTTGTACGACCAGCTCGTCGGGGGGCTGAATCTGCAGATACAGATGATGACAATGACGATAAACTTTTGATCTCCCGTGATCAGTCAGAACTCAGACTTAGAGAACGTACGTCTATGCCCTTCCTCATTACCCCCGCCCGTCCCCGCCCCTTATCCTCCCCACCCCTTAGCGCCCCTAATTCTCTCCTCCCCTTAGCGCCCCTTATCCTCCCCACCCCTCCCCACCCCTTATCATCCCCACCCCTTGGCGCCCCTTACCCCCCACCTCCCCATAGATGACACAAGACCGTCATACGCTCGCCGTTGTTTCGATACCTTTTGCCCTTTGTATTTCCGTTTGCCTCTTTCATTCTCTCATTACTCTCTCTCTCTCTCTCTCTCGCTTGCTTGTCCGCTCTATGTACTCTATGCTTTTGTTATAGAGGAAAACAACAACAACAGCAACAACAAAGGTTTCCTTTGGAGGAGTGTGGCGACATCGGCTCACGAATTTTACCGCTACTTCTGCAGTAGCTACTGCTGCTGTCGAGTAATCGAGAGTATGTCGAAAATGTGATGACGGCAAGTGACGGCGACTTGACAACAGCACCGGAATAGTTTCCACGAGCTGCTGATGCGCTCCCGTACGGAGAGGGAAAAATCGTCTCTTTCTCTCTCTCTCTCTCTCTCTCTCTCTCTGGGTCTCTCTGTCTTTCTCTTACTTTATCTGGGAATTGAAGCACTGAAACAAAAATCGGTCAAGAAGCAGAAGAAGAAGAAATCGCGGAAGAAGAAGCAGGAAAGCGACAGACCTTAACTCTCAACTTAATCGCTAGGTAGTAGTACCCCAATCATCTACAGTGAACTACCTATCACAACCAAGTATCAGATCGAGCAGCACACATAATCGTATTCTTCGTTTGCGAATTACTTGTGGATGAACTTGTTATTCTCGTTTTGGTCTCTTTTTCTCTCGCACGCTATCTCTGCCCGGATATATATATATATATATATATTGAGCGGTGCATCAAGTACATATAGTTCCGTAGGTTCGCGTTCTGCTCTCTCGAGCATACGCATATACTTCGCATAGAACGGGCACTTACTCTCCGTAAGCAGTTTCTTGTTACTATCTGTCGGCCGTAGGGCGCTCTACCATTAGATACTATCTGGGAATCGGCGTATAGAGCATGTGCTTGACACAAACAAGAGTCCCTTCGAATTATATTAAAGAGAACCTTGCGTGCCGCTTTGTCTGAAAGATGATGTCAGGAAGGTTGCCGCTCCGCGATCCTTCGACTTCGTCTACACAAGATACACAATTTTTATGACTTTTGCCATAGCATGGGCGCTATTTGCGAAATATTCCGCCAAGTATTTTTGTTCAGCTGGTCGATGGAAGCGAACTTACTAGCAAACGCCATGATCGTCAGAAAATCCAGGGGTCGTCGATTGGCTTAACGAGGTGGCCACGGAACGTCTGCTTTTTGGAAAACCCCGAGCTCACCAAAATTTGTTTAACTTCCAAACAAATAATTATAGTACAACTTAATAAGCTTCCCTCTTTGAGAGATATCCATGGTGGAATGGTATAGGACGACTATGTTTACAAACCATATATATATTTATATATATATATATATATATATATATATATATATATATATATATATATATATATATATATATAACTAAACAGCTAATACGAATAGCCGTATTACCGTAAAATCGTCGATGAAAGAGCAAACCAGTCAAACAAGAGAAGATAGATAGATAACAAATATATTAATACTGACTGTAAAACGACTAGAGTGCGAGACAGAAGTGGAGATTGGGTTATATAAATGTTTAGGTTAGCATCATGTAGATATTGCATTAGAGGTTATAGCGCGATGTGACAATAGTATGCGTCGTGGAATGGGAATCGCTGGCTGGTGGCCAATAACCAATTCATTTTGCACTGGTAGGCACTAATATAGTTTTCCTTGCTCCTACGGTGTAACAAATGTAGGCAAGTATGTATATAAGGTCTAATATTTAATTCTCCAATGATCAGTCGCAGTACTTCATATTAGCCAGGGTGTGGTGCCTATAACTGCCGCCTTCTTTTTCCATCGTAAAACAAATGCTGCATAAAGAACTGCCAGCCTATTATCTATGCGTGGCATAGATTTCACACGTGCTCGAAATCCACATGGGTAGCAGTGTCCTCTAAGACAGCACAGCGATGAGCACAGAATTTAGCGCTTCTGATGCTCAACACCATTTCCGTTTTCAACTTCCGTGTGTCGCCTTTCATTCAGATAACTCAGCTTTCGCAGTAGTCAATACTTGTCCCGTGCGGCTGCTGGAAGAAGAAATAAATAATGGTTTGCTAAGCTAACGAATGGCAGCTTCGGCTTAGGCGATGTACTCTGCTCTGGAAAATCGTTTAAGTTCAACCAAATCTTTCTAAAGACACTCTTTGAAAGAAATCCGTAAAACTCAATGTCCCGCAGATACTTGTTTTTATTAAATCGTCTTGCTTCGATGGGATTCGCCCAAAGAGTTCGACTTCAGGTTTTCCACAAGCCGATCCAGCATAACAAGGCAAATCGGCTTATCAGTAACGCTCAACATCTTTCCTAGTACTAGGCAACGTGCTTCACCCAGCACTGATCATCCAACTACAGAATCACCACGGCAACGCGATGTTGAGTCTCTCTGTCGACACAAAGTAGAAGTAAGAGAAAAATAAGCAGGTAATAAAGGCTTGCATCAGAAGGAAGGTACGATCTGCGTGTGGCGTGACTATGCGGAATGTCTGGTCCATGAAGAACCTAACGGTTGGGAAGAGTCTATATATAGTCCAGTTGCACTGAGTAAAAGAATCCAACTTTTGAGGCTGGCCAGTCGACCTGCCTCACAAAGAAATCGCAAAGCGGCATCTTCAAGACCTCGAATGGTAGATTGTTTTAATTATCGGTACGTTCCAGATATCGGGATAACAAATAATCAAAATTAGTTCATTCATTTTTTTGTTGAATCAAACACAATGAAAAGTTTGCCAATGAACGGAGCATCTAAAACTACCTAGGCAAACCGTTCGAGAACCAACACGCTGATTTCGCGCAAAATGAAACTATCTGTATCAACAAATTATCTGTGGCAATAAATAACACAAAATACAATAACAAAAAAGTACGGCATTTGTTAAAATCTTGCCATAATTGCCAATAAGGCACGTTCTGGCCTTTTGAAGACAGATCTGCAGAAGTATATATATATATATATCCCCTTTTGTTCCCGGATTCGATACAAGCAATCTCCATATATATATATATATATATATATATATATATATATAAAAAATTGAATTACCTTGTATTGAATGCGGGAATGAACCCACACCTGAGGATTTGTTTGCGACAGCGTGATTCCATTGCTCATTCCTGACCTGGCCAGATACCTCTATCTCCACCCCTCCTCTCTTCCCCGTGACTGCTGTAGCGTTCGTTCGAACTTTTTCCAGAGTTTCATTAGCTGCGACTAATTGCGTTACGCAAAGCCGCCTGCTCGCCAATCTAAGCCAAAGGAGAGCCAAGGTAACACAAAGCAAAGCAAAGCAAGTCGGTGGTCGCGTTGTCTATCGACAATAGCAACAATGACAACAACGACGACGACGACGACGCTATGACCAGAGCCTGTTGGGAGTCTGAATCCCGACCACGAACGTCAACGTCACCGCCAGCCACCCAGCCAGCCAGCAGCACCGGCGGCAGATGCGGCTACAACCAGCCTCCGTCGCGGCCACACACTTGCTTATGTCAGCGGTTCTTAATTATCTTTGGCAGCCCGGCAGGCTGACAAGCACAACAGAATAAACGAACGAACGCAAGATTCAATTATCGACGGCGAGACGGGATCCTCAGCGAGATGAGCTGCGTTCAGATGGCTGCGTTTTTTCGAAACGAAAAAGCATATTTTTCTACTATTGTCATTCTGGCTCTCGTTGTTGTTGTTGTTGTTGTCATCGAAGTCGGTGACCACTGTCTACTGTCAATTGCCCTATTCTCTCTCTCTTCGCCTTTTCCCTTCTTCCCTCTCTTGTCTTGCCACCTCTCTTTTTCTTTCCCATACACTCTCTTCTCGTTCCTTTCCACTCCCCCATCATATCTCTTTCTCTCCCCCTTTGCCCCTTCATCTCTCCCCCTTTGCCCCTTCATCTCTCCCCCTTTTCCCCTTCATCTCTCCCCTTCTCTAGTCTCGTCGTCCACCGGTCATCCTCAGCGGCTACGCGGTTTTCCCCCGCGACAGGGAGGAAGGAACTCCGCCACCCCCGCGCCGCCCCTCAATTGATAGTCGGTCATTGTCGGTTAAGCGTTTGTGATGGTCGCCTTCGTCATTAGCGCAACCCCTGCCGGCCCTTTCCGTTGCCGCCGCCGCTTCCATCACAGGGCAGACGGGTCGTTAAGATTTTCAAGGGAACCACCCACGCCTTAGAGAAATTCGAACCCGCATTTGCTGCGCACGATCGACTGTGGAAGCTCTGCGAGACGCCAGCCTTATCGTTGTTTTCGTCGGCGTCATCATTATCATCATCAACAACAACAACAACCGCACCATCAACAACAACAACCGCACCATCAACAACAACAACCGCACCATCGACAACAACCGCACCATCAACAACAACCGCACCTCTAACAACAACCGCACCTCTAACAACAACCGCACCGTCAACAACAACCGCACCATCAACAACAACAGCACCATCAACATCATAATCACTACCACTATCATTACTGTCAACATCAGCACCATTTCCATCACGACCACCATCAACTTACTCCTGAGCAGTTCCCTCTCGATGGGCTACAACGTGCTTGTGGTAACCTGTTCCGACGTGTCACCGGCCAACGTTCCACCAATAAACACCAATGCCCTTTTTGCCTTACCGGCCCACCGGCGCCTCTCACGCCTAGCCTAGCGCGTTCCGCCTACCCGATGTCATCAGTTTTTTTTTTCGCCATGTTGTAGCTCGACGCCGCCCGAACATGTGCATATGATGATAGCGATAGCAAAAGTAGCCTCGCCGCCAGCGGACGCCCGTGTCGAAACAGCAACAGCGAAGAGGCCGTTGCTGCGTCTCTGCTCTGCGTACTCCTTCGGCGCGGGCTTCGCTGAGCCGTTATCGACCGGAAACTTCTTAACCAACAATCTATGGCCGCTAGGGCCGTAATGGCTCTACGCTGTTACAACGCCACGTAGAAGCTAGATGCTACTGTCACTAGCGCCGCGAATACTACTGAGTTTGGCTACTGCCGATGTGACGCCATGCGTAGGCCATCAAGTCCGGCTCGAGTCGAATTGTGTCTTGTTTCTGCATTGTTAAATCGGAGTGAGCATCGTCCTTCGGCTGTTACACTCCTCTGTTGGACAAAGCCCGGAGACAAGTGCAATATGAGTGCACGCTATGGCTTGGCTGAGCAAAGAAAAAAAATAGACATGGAGCGGTGGAATGCAGTAGTCTCCTGCCAGCCGACACTCGGAATAAGTGGGTTCGATTATGCTTCGAAGCCCCCCACCCCCGTTGAAGAAATGTTCTCTCTCTATGGCCGTATCGAGGAGTCCACTTACAGGGGACAGACGCTGATAGGTTTCCGGGGCTATTGCGAAAAGAAAAAAACTACACCTATAACTGATTCGTGTTTACGCCCAGACAAAGATGCGTTATTGTTCCAAGCTGCATTTTGCCAGTAGGAACGCAACGTACTATCGTTGCTAGTCGCAATGGTGGCGAGTGCAATTTTAATACGGCGCCTGTTGATGTCAATCTTAAATCTGCTGGACGGGCAGCTAGGTAACTGACTTTGTCTTCGGCAAATTTCAAAGGCTTGTTTTCGTTTTGCGCAATGCTGCATAACAGGAGGCCTAGTTGAATTGCATCTGAAGCCTCGAGAAAGCCCTCAACGTGGTTGCCTGCCTGCCTGCGTGCCAAACGATACAGTTAAGCAGCTTAATGCGCGTTTATGGAAGCCAAACAAAAGGGACGATAATCACGGACGGTCGCAGTGACGTAACTCTGCAGAGAAGATTTACAAACAAAACGTTGCATTTTCGTTTGATGTTACTTCTATTCCATTGCATTCTCTGCGAAAACACGCCATGTTTGTGTCGCTGTCTAGATAAGCTGTGACGTCAAGGCACCTCACATGGGCCAATTAAGGCGCGACCGGTCGGAGAAACTGATCGGTCTAGGGAACAGTTGTTGTCTCCGCATTGAAAGTGCGTGTTCTTCCTATATTCTCGTATTGTCAGCAAGCCTCGGAAATTCGCTGGGCCAAGGCTAGACCAGTCTGTGCGGGAGTTTGTGCGTGCAGTCACTGAACTGTATGGAATTGCGTACAAAAACAGCGACAACAACAGCAAATATCCAAGCCATTATGATCTTAACATGCATCTGTCAATGAAATATTTACAACAAGATGACGTGCATGATAGTCATCCGGAATATGTCTTACAATTCCGCGAACTCGCGACTCGTAGGGCCAATGCTTCCCTCTTATAGAGGTGGTGCTGTACCAGACATTTCCCTACTTTGCCCTGGTGATAACATAATATCTATATATATATATATATATATATATATATATATATATACACTTATATTTTGCCAAAAATTGCTCTCGCTTACTCTGAAGCTAGTTCCGATTTCGAGTATGGTCGAGCTATTGCACCTAGCTCCTGTCTCAAGATCATTCTCGCTTGAAATGTTATTTCGGCTTTGTAAGCTCTACAAGCTTGAGCTGAGTGGCGAAATAGAGCAGTCCTGTTGCAAACGATCTCTAGTCTTAGAGTTCACTTCCCCAACGAGGCTTGCCGAAGTGGTGAGGACGCCAGCTCCGCCTACAGAGAGGTTCGAGAGTCCTTGAGGCAGATACTTAACATTGTCTCCTAACACAGGGGGACACATAGCAGAGTATACTTTATCAGATAGGTATATCAAGCGTATGCGCTTAGCCCCTTCTCATGGAAACTTGGAACTTTGACGATGTTGCACAATGTTGTTCCGAAACTTGGCACCTATTTGTAAAACTTATGAGCAACTATTATTCATCCCGCTTCTCGCACACTTTACCGAGTATTATCGGCGTACATAGGAAACTACTCCGTACTGCTAAACGTGAGCAGAACGTGAATAAAAGCGGTTTTTAGTGTGGTGAATGCTAATGATTGGGACAGATGGCTTACTTCGTATTGCGTCTCGCATTGCTCCAATAATGTTATTAGTAATTTGCTTTTGGCGCGTTTTTCATCCTAACACAAGCCTAATGTTCTCTCTATAGATCGAAATCGAATTCAACTGATGCTCCTGAATGGTCAATCAGCAGGGCTTAATTTTTAACGGGGCTCATGTATATCTACAAGTTATTAAACACTACTCCTACTCGTAATACTACTACTATACGAAATAACAGAGCACTGAAGCCAGGGCAGAATGACGTTGCTCTGACCAACTTATTAGACTATCGTAAATGTTGCACAACTTGCGGGTCAATTTATCTTTTTCGGCTTCCATCTTACGAAATCACCCAGTATAGGATCAACAATCAGGTGGCCGCATAACTGCACCGCCAGTGTTCTTTGATGGGCCGGTAAGCAAAGTCAGCGCACTAAAAGGGACTGACAATGCAAAATACGGTTAGATACAGCCATTTGTTGTCCTTCCCTCTGGACTGTTATTACGAGGCGGCTCTTTATGGACACCATATACAACTTTTTTCGTTGCACAAACCCGAAGCTATAGCCATATTGTTTCTCAACGCACGTACACATCCACACACACACAAACACAACCTCTCTAGTTCGGCTCGCCGATATCTCTCGGATAAAGAAAATTCTCTTCACTCCAAAAGCCGACAGCCAACAGCTTCATAAGTCAAGTCTGCGAAGGTACACGATGCTACACGGCGATAGGGAGAGGGAGGCGAGACTCCGAGAGTCACAAATTGTGTTTCACGACGCTTGGTGTGCCTCGGCCTATGACAGGATACACTCTCCTCTACTTATGATACGATTATAGTAAGATGGTAAAACAACAGCATCGCCGACAATAAGAGGTTCTGTCGACGAGGTTGGCTGCTGGCAAATGGCTGCTGCTGCTGCTGCAGGCGCACACCTCTGAGGAAACAAGGAAAACACAAAATGTCGCCGGGCCGTCCGCTTGTTCAGACAGCTACATATGTACTGCGTACCGAACAGCCCGCCCGGCTTGGCGTGATAGCGACCGGTACCCCCTCGCCCGTGGCTTTTCCATTAGAGTGCTTGCTAGAGATGCTCTGGCAGCAGTGAAGTTAATCTTCGCATGTATCTACGGCGGCAAAGCAGCGGTGCGGTCATTCATGACAACGAAGACGTTGTTCTTCTTTTTCTGTTTCAGCCCGAGTCGAGGTCGTTTACCTAAGTAGAGCGCCTGCGAAACGTATTGGACTACCACCGCTGGGAATACCTTCATACTTCAAACGATTATATACATATATATATATATATATATTATTGAAACAAAATATTATTATCTGTCTGCTAGAGCATTTATATATATATATATATATATGTATACGCGTGCGCAGAAGTTGCCCTCAAAGCGTAGTAGGTGATGTTGTTTCTAGTTTTGATTCGCATTTCATACAAGGAAACATATCTGCTCTACGTCAATTACAATTATTATTGATGTACGCTCCAATAACCTAAGGAATCAGCGGTCAATCGATCTAAAAGCCGTGACCCGTGGAGAGTTCTTACGCGTTGTTTGCTTGGCCAACTGGGTGCACGCAAATTCAAACAGCTCTCGCCTATTCGGCGACTAGTTACGTTTCTCTTACAGAACTACGTGTTTTGAAAACAATAGATATATGACCACGATAATTGTAGCACACATCCTTTTAGGTGACCACAAAGACGATTTTATGTTATTATTATTATTTATTTATTAACACCCGGGCTGGGTAAGTGTGTTTATAATACATCACAGTTTTCCACACAACAATCCATCTAGCGTTTTGCTAGTTCTGCTATGGACCAAACCGCCGGACAAACCGCGGCGTGGTATTTATCACATTTACTCCAGCATTCTTTGCATCGACATTCGTCTTGTGGTTCATGGAAGCGCTCCACGTTGCATAAAACGTAATGAAATCCGTGGGCTGCAAAAGCCGTTGTTAAATGGCGATCTTTCACCCCGCTAGCCCTCCACCCAGTGCTTCTCATTGCTGCTGTCCCTTAAATTTGTATGTCTACCTCGCTAAACGTCAAAGGCGCACGTCTTCTTCAGATTCCATCGTTTTTGTAGCTCCTCTGTAGCAGTGGGCCACCTTCCAACACGTAGGCCACCCTATTTCTGCATGTATTTAAAAGCGCAAAGTATTTGAAAGCGCAAGCCTCTTTAGAAAGAAAAACCTTACCCCATCGATTAAACGCAATTCGTCTACTCCCACCTTATCCCATATTGGTAAAATGCCATATGTGGCGATGGGCGCTATCTGTATCCCAAAAAGGGCTACTGCTGCATCGACAGAAAGCTTACGTGGACATTTAATTGCCGCGGCTGCGATAGTGGCCTTCCTAACCCTCTCCTGGATGTGTAATCGAAAACTACTGCCCCTTGTTGTTAAGGTGAGCCCTAGGTATGTGAATTTATTTACAAACTTTAATTCCTGTCCCCTGATTTGAGGTACGTCATCCCTGGCCAGACGGCCGCCCTTTCGGAATTTCATGGCTACTGTCTTTTCCCAAATAACCTTTAAGCCCATTTTTTGTTATATATATATATATATATATATATATATATATCCGTCACAAATCAAGTATCGTCGGTGACTCTGATTTTGACTGCTGCGTCTGACTTGATGTTGCTGGTCTATCCTTCACAGCCATTGCTGTTGAAGATTGTTGTCGTTGTTGTCGTCGACCGCTTAAACTGTGTTCAAGGGGTTTGCCACACGCACATACAAAGCGCAGGCGGCTCCTTCGTGCCGCCCCTGCGGCCGCTGAGCTGTCTCCGCTCCGACCGCCATACCGCCCGTTAAGCTGGTAGTCGACAGAACCCGTGGCCGCGTCGGCGCAGCACGGTTCGACAGCGCAGTGCAGTTCGCACTGTCAATGCCTGCTTAGACATTTGACAGCGTGTGGCCAAGCGGCGGCCAGGTGGGGTGAGATGTGGGGGACGTACTCCATGACGGTGGCTGTGTCGGCACTGTTTGAAGGTTCTTGGCGTTGCATTCTGCCCCCCTTTCTAGGGTTCGCCCCCTCTCTCTCTCTCTCTCTCTCTCCAGCCGTCTCGTTCCGTTGTATAACGCCCCCGCCCCGCACGCTCAAGTTGCCACCATTGCCCGGCCATTGTCATTACTGCCCGCCCGTGGTTGACGGCTGAATGTGGTCGCCGGGGAAGCGCGGAGCACGACGCAACGCAACAGATGTCGTACGACAGACTAACAAGCCGACACAAACACCGGCCGATATATAGACAGATGAATGGATGGGAAAGCAGGCGACAGGCAGACACTCTCCCCCTTTTTCTCGCCCTCACCTCTCTTTCTCTCCCTTTTTCTCCCCCGCCTCCTCTATCTCTCCATCTCTTTCTCTCTCTCCTCAGAGCCTGCGATGCATGATGAGAGGGCCTATGTTCTCGTGGTGTCCCGTTCGCAGTCAAATTATAACGTCGATCGCTTACCTATCGAAACTTCCGAATGACTGTTGAAGAAGACTGTTCGTCTTCATTTCGCGCTGGAAGCACTTGCTTTGGAGCTGAAGACTGCAACGTCCGGCAGAGGCCCAGGCGGTTGTCTGTCCTACCCGCAAACCGCGTCAATGTTGTCCCTAACAACAACTATAATAATAATCATCATCATCATCATAATTAATTTCCAGCGGTACGTACAATACACAGAGAGAGCTAGCATCAAGCTTGCTGACTCGAATTGTGCGCCAGTTAGGGCGTGCGGAGCAACCTTATGCAACTCACCCGCCTATATGCAAGTTGACTAAGTGCTCAAGAATGGAGGAAAATATTACGAATAATTTTAATGTATCTTTCTTTCTCTCTCTCTCTCTCTATATATATATATATTTTATATATATATATATATATATATATATATATATCGGTGGCAGTTTGATTGAATTGAGTTCCTGTCACTAATCACATATGACCTAGTGCAAGAATGCACTTTTGCTGGTGTATATATATATATATATATATATATATATAAAATATTTTTAAGTCAACTGCTGTCACTCAATAAACGAGGACATGCAGCATCTGCTACCTGGAGTTAGTTCAATAAGCTACACCTAGCAGACTCCTAAGTAGACAATATGTGACGGCACGGACCACCAACTATTTCGCTTCCAAGTGATGTGACAGATCTGCCACGCATAGAACAACCGAGCATTCAAGCACTGGGTCGCCTTGACCTGAGGATCTCGTAGGTAGCGACGGCGCGGTCTAGGGGGCTAGCGTGCTTTCAATGCTTTTTCCGTAGGGGACGGAGAATCTTGGCGCAACCTCGGTTCCTAGCCTATTGAGTGATTCAGATCGTAGCAAATGAAGGCACTAGACTAGGAGCTGCCAGGTCTGCTTGTGAATAATGCAGTTCCCAAAACCTCCAGGATCATTAAAAACGAGGGATAATCTAGAATTAAAAACACAGAGTCGAATCTGACACAGCTGCAAGTTTCTCGATCTAGGACATTTGGTTCAAAGCACAATGCTGGACAAACTCATCGCAATATAAGCTTGCCACACTCTATTTGACTCAGCTGAAGTCCTGCGAAATGTTTTGGCCCCCCATAGCTTATTTAAGTATAGTTGCCTATGCATCTTGTTGCGAATTGCAAGTTTCACATGCAACATACTCATATTTCGTGCCAAATGTATAAAACCTTGAAAAAGTATATATCATACAGCGTCAGAATATGTGCAAAAACAAAGTGCAGAAACTTCAAAATGACCCACTCAGCTGCAACTTAATTTCGAGGTGCCTCTATATATACATATATATATATATATATATATATATATATATATATAATTACGGCTATTAAACATGCTATATATATATATCGAAAGACGTTAATTTACTTTGGATGAACTTTTTCATCGTCTGTATGCAAGAGGGCAAGATTCCGGAAAACTGGACAGCATGTTTAATAGCCGTAATTCCCAAAGGAAATTATGCGTTCCACGCGTGATATGCGCTAATTACGTACTCGGTGTATAGTAAACCTAGAAATAGTATATATCATACAACGTACAAACTTGCGCAGAAACGAACTGCAGAGCAATTCAGCCACTTCAAAATTATCTACTCAGCTGCGATTCAATTTTGGTGTACATATGTATGTATATATATATATATATATATATATATATATATATATATATATATATATATATATATATATATATATATATATATACAGCTCAACTCTAAACATTCATCAACGGACTCTGTGGTAGGCGACAAGATTAAGTAATTAGCCGGCGACGGTAAAACCTTAGAGTACCTGTTAGGTAGTACTGCCGTCGCTCACCTGGTGAAGAGCAGGGATATAGAAACCTCACTTTATTAGGAATGGAAAAATGTTCATGTATTATTACTCTCTGCTGTCTTTGTTTTCAAAGTTCTTGGCATCTTCTTCCTTGTTAAGGCAAACTGGAGTCGGGGTGTCATGGGTGTACTTGCAAAAATTTTGAAGCTAGCAGCTCGATCGATTGCACGACTTCTGGCTGCAATTATAAATCGCTTGAGTCTCGCGGCTTCCCATCACGGTTGAAGGATACAGCGGTATTTCGTTTCATTACCAAAATGTAAACGAATCGGTGCAGCCAATTAGAGGCCAATCTCGGTCGTTGAGTATATCTAAAGGTCATCGAGAAACTAGTGTTTGCCAGGCTAAATCGACATTTAGAGTCGATCAATTTTCTTGTGCCTAATAGGTTTAGGGCCAATCTCTCAAGACGGAGCCATGTGGAATGAGCTGGTCGGATGAAGTCCTCGTAGCAGTGCGTTGATATCGAGACCCTCAAAGCTCGGTTCTCGGACCTTTTATGTTTCTCATTCTTCTGAATTTTATTCGATTTCAAGTCTAGGTGCTAAACATGGATTCTGCTATAGCTTTTGCTGGCAACACGACGTTACTCTTTGAAATGAAACATCGGGATTTTGATGCGGATTTGGACCAGTACCTCCTAAATGTTTGCAACTTAATTAGTACTTTTAGCACTTTCGGATTAGTTGTCAATGCCAGTGAAATCAAGCTTATATATATGTTTTTCGCTCATCACCGAGGCTGCTAGTTTTATTTGATACACTGTTACCCAAACCACGGAACAGTGAGCTTTCGCAGACCGCTAGGTGCCCGGGCCTGTTCTCCAGGAAAACTTGAGATGGCATCTTCATCTGCATTATATTGCAACCCAGTGTTATGCTGTAGTATCTGTGCTGTCTGTAATTGAAATTGAATGGGGTCCCACAGAGGCCATACTTTTGGTGTACAAAGTCGTGTTCTTACCAGTTCTATGCTAGGGTATCCTTTTCTGGGGTAATGGCTATGACGCAATTTTCGCAATTCAAATGATGCATTAAACATTTTTTTCTAGAAGATGAACGATCCGGTCCGTGGCTTATTTAGTCGATTTAATTTGCTCACAGTGGAAGAAAAGGTACACGCTGCGGGTTTCTAGTATCCTCCCTAATCGTACCTTATACAGAGATCGCGTTTCTACACGTTCGTACCCCCAGTCGAACATCAGCTAGCCGTGCAAAAACTTTCGCAGCGCCCTCGGTATCCTCGAAGTCTAGTCAACATACACTCGCATGTCGCCACCCTGATACCTGGACCTACATTCCAAAAAGTAGTAGTTGCCTTACAACGAAAAACCAGTTCGCTGCCAATGAAAAACAATGATTTTTAATTTCACAGTGTGAATCAGGCTTGTGATGTAGGTATATCCTGAATTGGAATTGTTGCGCTTGGTAAACGTGGGCACCTACTTAGATGTTGTAGGTTTATTTATCCGTGTGTTTTTGCCTATATTTGTTGTAGATTATGAAAATAATGTACAAGTGTACTACTTCGTATACGTATATATTTTTCGGCGTGTTGTCTCGTGTAGTGTTCGGCCTGGTTACAAACGCACCAAATGCTGTATAGGAGTCCTAGGGACAGATACGTTGCAATTATCTGCAGTGATAGTGCTTATACAAGGCACATTCTTTGAATTTTGTCGATTGTGATTTTCTGCCTCGTTGTTTGATACTTTTTTTATTTACCGAGAACTTAAGCATTATAAAATGCAGTTTTGTTGAATAAACCACGTTTGAAATTGAAAAAATTGAATATTGGAACACACACATATATATATATATATATATATATATATATATATATACCCCTATAATAAATATAAACAATAAAGTTTGCGCCATGGTGGACGAGCTCGTTTATTGCCTGTATGCAGGAGGCTAAACGGGCGGAATGTCTGATGGTCGTAATTCCCAAAGGAAATGATGCTCATGCATAGCTGTAGCGGGTTTCCTTCACAGCAGGCGCTCGTTACACTGAACAACTATCTTAGAGAGATCGTCATTCAGATGAAAACAAACAATATATATATATACCTGATACCGCATATATTGGTATATTTGCCTGTACAAACGCTAACAAACGGCATCTAGTTATTCTGTCTGTCAACAACACAGCTTTGAGGCGGCACTTTGCCACTTTGATGGCACACGGAGATGGCCTTTGGTCGCGTCTCTGGCCTGCGGACCTAATTGAACCTCAACGACACTTCACAAACTTCATCTAAGGCATTTTGGCGATGCGTGGAGATGACGTTTGGTCGAGCCCGCAGAACCAAATAGCCAACTACAATAACATTTTGAAGATCAGGGCAAGCGGCCGAACCCGAACTGTCAGCGGCTAGTGCGTAGGCACTAGTTGTGGCCTTGGACTAATTGCCTTAGCTGCGCCCTTTTGCAGCGTGACGTTTACCTGTGCGTGCAACCATCACTCAGCCACCGATTCACTTACCAGCTCACAGGGGGTGTGTTCACTTTGACCTCGTTGCTTCTGAGTGAGTGGCGTCGTCAAAAAGCAACCAAACGGAGCAGGTCGTTTCGTGTTTCGTTGTGCCCTTAACTAGCATGCGTATAGTTAATGTTAGCAAAAGTTGTAGCGCAGCGGTCGCCCTAGTGTAATTGGTAATTACGTTCCGGTCGTTTTCGTTAGTGCGTCATCCATTGGCTCTCTCTCTCTCTCTCTCTCTGTGCTCTCCTGCGCTCCTTCCCCTTCCGCCATCCGATTGTTTTTAGGACGTAGCAACGGCTGTGTATTTAACTTTTGCCAGTTGGCGTCAGCTCTGTTAGTTTTAGGTCCCCAGTGGTACTCGAGCAATGGTTGGCGTTCGCCAGCTGTTGAGGAACTACTTATCCTGCCCTAAACGAACTGCCTCGCAAGACTTTGTTATGTTTTCGCTACGTTTACCTGTAGGTTCGACTTAATTGAGAGTGAGGTTATTGTATATATATATATATATATATATATATATATACCTAACCAAAAAATTAAAAAAACTACGCATTCACCGTCTGCTTGATAGACGTGCAATGTGTATAGGTGTCACTGCGTGTGGTTTTATCCAACAACACTATAAAAATGTTCGTTTTTTTTTAATTTTTTGTCACTCAGACGTCGTTACCGTTAATACCAGGCAGTCAAGACAGGGTGGCTTTAGTTCAATCAACTTTTAGCGTCTTTGCAAACGTTGCAATTCAGCATCGAGAAAAGAATGACCGCAACGAGGTGGCGTCGGAGATCGCAAACCTGAACGTGCATCATACTAAGCGAAGCGGGTGAGTTCGCGCCATATAGCTTCTAGTGGTTCAAAAATAAGCGATTTCAATATGCGGTGAGTAAACTTTATGTCGACGGTGCCAACACTTGCTACGCCTCAGCGCTGCCGGCTCTCACGAATGAGGCAGGAACTTTCATGGTTACATCATTGCGATAAAGCCAGCCAGCCAGCCACAAAAGCTCTTGTGGCCAGTAGTTCTACCTGAAAGCATTGCAGGAATTTGTCAGTCCCCACGATCTAGCATAGTGCGAGACGACTGTACGGAATTTCGCCGGAAAGGTAGAACCGTGTCACTCATGCCGGGGTGGAACTTTTCTCCGGGTTAGGTAGCAGCATGTGCATACATAGCAGCATTTGCTTCGTTACTTCGAAACACCGCCAATCGACTAGAAGAACTACGGGCTCGACCACTATGTTTACACAGCTGCGTCACCTCACCAGACTTCGTATAACGTGTTACACATTACAGCAACTTAGCAGTTCTCGTTTCAGGAAAAAGAAGAACAGGGATAACAAGAAGAAGAAGAAGAAGAAACTATCGAACGGGTAGACCGCGCAGCCAAAACGAAGACTTTGCTGGTTTGTGTGATTAGATAGTGTTGTCGTAGACAACACGACGATCAGCAAAACGACGAGACAAGAGGAGAAACCAGCAGTTGTTCATGCCGTCTTACAGTTATTAATTGTACGGCTGCTAGCAAGATAGCCGCCATATTCCGCGTTGTGGTGGGAAATCCCTCAACGCAAATGCTATATGAGGGGGGCCCGTTCCGTCGAGCCCCTAGACTAGACGGAATGGGTCTTCTCATACATCATCACGCATCCCTCGTTATCGTTAGCACCCGTTTCGTCGTAGAGAGAGAGAGAGAAGGGGAAGAGGGAGAGAGAGCAACTCTAGCAACAGGAGCAGAAAGAGCCTGAAGGTCATTGTCTTGCAGCGAACGAATGCAGCGAACGACTCCGCCTTCGCACATGCACACACGATCCTCATCAGATCAGAACGGCAGCGTAGCCGACTGCAGCTCCTACTGCGACTACCTCCTGTTGCCGCCAACGAACCTATCTATCTGTTCTTAGCTTACTGGTTCTTTCTGGGCTGACTCTCAGCCAAGATTTAACATCCATGGGACTGCTTTTCGCATTGCTACATAGATGGACCCCCATAAATACAAATCGGTGCAACGGTGGGGCTCGAACCCGCGCACCTACGTGTCTCCTCCAGTTGCGAGGCGCAGACTTAAGCCACCACGCCACCACCGAGCCAGACAGCTTACTAGGCCGGCGTTAGCTTACTACATCGAAGCCACAAAAGAATTTCGTCGTCGCGTGGAAGCTTCAATCCGGATACTGGCCCTGTGTCGTCTAGCTCGTTGTAGTTTCTCCCTGCTCCTCACTACTGCCGACGCATACGAGGCGATCTGTGTCGGGCACTTTGTGACGCCCGGAGACTTACGCGCCACTGTGTGAACCGCATACGCTTAGACCCTAGCACGGAACCAGTAGAGCATGTGACTTGGCTGAAAACTAACAACACTATTTAGACAATGAGACTATAAATTTGCCCGGCGATCAGACGCTATCGACGGTCGACGTCAAGGCCAGCGGCGGCGTCTGTCGTTCGGACGGCCAGAGGACGGAGAGGAGCGATGAGGTGGTCCAGAAGGCAAGGTGCCCCCGGAACTCTGCAAACTTTAGTTTGCAAGCTTGCAACGTCGCCAAAATGCCGATTAGAATGCTGCTCTGCGGTGCAGCCGAGGCATCCGTTTCTTGATGAGCTCCTTCTACTCACTGCCCACCCTACTACGACTAGTTCCCCACGCCACGCCGCCCGCGTCTGTGTGTGTGTGTGCAACAAATGCATAAGTGAACGGGAATGCAACCAGTACACACATATATATATATATATATATATGCTAGCCTAAGCATATATCACACGATCTATACGCACACGCACAGACACAGAAACTCACACGACATGCACAAATACATATGCAAAGTATAATACGATCAGCCTCGAGCAAATCCCAGAACAACTGCCGGAACACCAGACTGCCGCGCCAAGCCGAGCATGCAGCAACCACAGCTGCTCTAAGCGGCACTCGCCATATCTTAACCTTTTCCGCCCTCCCCCCTCTATCTTTCTTTCGCAGTAGCGTACAGTAGGGGGTGGCCTGCTCCCCAATCCCCCGTTCCTCTCCCTCTTCACGCCCATTTAGGAAAACTAGGGTTGCCATTATTATTATTATTATTATTTATTATTATTATTACTGCTGACTAACTGCTTGCTCGGCGAGGACCAGCATTCACCAAAACTATGTTTTTTTCTATTATAAGATCTTTTGTGATCTTTCTTTTGTGTTCATTTCATCTGGTTGTCGCCCAGTCGATAAAGTTTCCGAACTGTCGTCTCCCGGATGTTGCACAGAATTCGACCGCACGGAGATGGGTGCATACGACGCAACTCGTGGCGTCGGCGCCGATAATGGAATTAATAATAGTAATAGTAGTTGTTGTGGTAGAAGTAAGTTTGTTATAGTAATTGTGGTAACCGGTAGTAATTTTCGTTAAAGTGTAGCTAGCCGTGGTAGTAGAGTAGTCGTAGTAGTAGCGCTAACGTACTAGATGTGGTAGTTGTGTTACGAGTTGTCCTGATGAGTAAGAAGAATGAGGTGGACAGCTCTCTCTCTCTCTCTACCTCCCTCTCGGCAGGTGGAGACAGGTCTACTTTCCGCTTGCCGAGACAGCTGCCCCAACTTTCACAGCAGCTCAGTGGTAGCTGCTTCGTCTACTACGTGTTCTGCACTCTTGTGCTGCTGCAGCTGGGAATCATTTTGACGCTACCACCGGAGAGAACCACTCTCATCTTGGGCGGCCGCAGTAGGACACTGGGCGGACACGCCATAATGGCTCCGGCCAGTTAAGGTCTACCCGACCGGAACGGGCCAACAGGGAAGCCAACTGAGAAGATATCGGCCCTGAACCGCAAAAACCCGTTACCCACCAACAGCGGGCTACCCGCCCGGCCACCCGCCTGGCCACCCGCCTGCGACGCCTATAGCCAAACTAGGACCATCAGAGCCCCGACATCAGTCAGCATAAGTACCGCAGCAGTGCCATCAACCGCATCACTAATACCGCAACTATTACTACTAACAACTACCTGTTCTCTCCCCCTATGGATAACAAATGACGGCGCCTGTCGCGGGCGCGGTAGGCGCCAATGGTGCCAACGATGAGACTGTGCGTAATTGTTAAATAAAGTATATGCGTACAGAAATACATATATATATATATGTATATACCGTATAGGTAGTGCATATGTATAAACGAAATACGCCACGTCTATACTAGATACATAGCGTTCATGGCTTTCATCACCTGGTTTGTTCGAACACGAGCTTCCACGAGGAGTACACCGAGTGCGTCTCTCGACTGTGTGACTTTCAGGAGTGTACGAAGTTGTATGCGGTTGCCTGCCTGGCCCTTGCGAAGAGATCACTGCACTGTCTCTCTCTCGCTCTCTCCCTCGAATAACATGCCACGAGCAGCTGACTGTATAATTGTATAATCTGTATCATTGTTTATGTAATACGCATACTCAATATGAGTGGAATAAATATGATGATTGATAAACGAAATTTAGCAGCAGCAGCAGCAGCAACAACAACAACAATTACAGGCAAGACCCAACGCTAGAGGAGGATTCAACAACACATTCATAACACATGAGTCGCCAATTGATGACAACCGATAGCCCCGCCGACGATAAGAAATCCTGCTTTGAATGAACCCCCCGCGCGACAGCAAACTCGACCGGACCAACTGCAGAGCAACGCAATGCCATTAGTTGCCCCCGGCTAAGCCAGGCCAAGCAAGGCAAAATGCACCTGACTGACAGTGGCCCTTCATACGACGTTGGCCTCTGGGGCCCCGTCCCGTCCCGTCCCGGCACGGTTGTCGAGTGTACTTGAAACGAGAACGAGCCAACAAACGAATAGCATCGCGCCTCAAGATAGACAGCAATAGCCTGAAGGTACGAGCCCGAAAGTCGTCGAGTATGTAGTCACTTGACTAGTGTGCAGCAGGCTGCCAACAACCCCATAATCCAGCGCCTCCCTTCTCACCCCCGACCCCCGGGGCCGGGCCCGGAACTCAGCAGCAAACCCACCAAGTCATGGACCACACAGAAACCTGCATCGATAGACGACAACAGACCAGGCCTGTTTGGCGTGTTTGGTGGCCGGGAACAGTCTGGGAACGTGGCGTCGCCTTCTCGACATACACACCACACGCCGCTATCTGGTTTACTGTGTACCCGTCTCTTCGGAGATTTCAACGCGTGGTTCTGCTGCGAGGAAAAGGGCCCATCGACAACCTATTACGAAACCCTAATAATAATTTAAGTAAAAAAATACAAAAGAACAGCCTAATAATAATCACCTCAACAGTGTCCAATCAGTCTCCAATCCCTAGTCGGCAAAAGCTGTCTTTCTGGCAGCACGAAATATCTTTAGTAAAGACTTTTAAAAGTGTCTCCCTTCCCAACAGCTGGGTACCATGCTGGACTACACCTCATTCTGCATGGTAACAGCTTATTGAATGGGTGCCTCGATTTGCAAACCCTGCAGTTGCAAAGCATGTGGTATCACAGCAACTGAGAATGGACTTAACCCTCTTAGCTGCATTAAAGGACATGGTAGGCCTTCCGGGCACGCCGACATCAACGCAATTATAAGAAGGCCCTTACGCAAGGCTGGCATACCAAGCAAGCTCGAGCTCAGACTGGAACTTGTTTTCAACAGAGGAGCTATAGACGGTGTCACAATCCCGTTACGGACTAGTGGCAAATCGTTAGTGTGGTATGCTACAGTGGCATGCACAGTGACCCTCTCCTATCTACGCCACAATTTACTCGGAGCGGGATGGGTCGCCGAGCGTGCAGAAAGTGGAAAAAATGCAAGTACCAGGAACCGTAGACGAAACACAACGTAGTGCAATTGTATATGGAGATATTCGGTTCGGCAAGCAAGCCAACCAAGAGGTTCATCAGTGAGCTGGACAGACGGCTTGCAGATCGCACAGGCTCTCACAAACAACTGTTATCGCTCGCAGTGTGTCAAGGAAACGCCGCTTGTATTGTCGGCTCTATGGAATAAGATGTAGGAACTGTACTGTTTATTAGTATTATTAAACAATACTAATAGAATTTATTATATTTACCTTTGCCAAAGCCAGTTGAGCACCGACTGCACAATAACAAGTGTGGTGTCGTTATCTACGACTAACAAGTGACTTTGCCCTCTAAGTAGACAGCTGGCTATGCTAAATCCAGTTCAGAAGCGAAGTAGTACAACATAGAGTCTTCACCGATGCTCGATACGGCAAATCGGCGCGAGCTGCTTGGCGCGAGAGAAAGAGAGACGCGTTCTGGTGCACCATAGAGATCACAACAACGTCATTGACGCTCTCTGGAGCTTATAGTATGATAATCAATTTTAATATCTAACCAACGTTTGATAAAACAACCCACGTTTGCACACACATATATATATATATATATATATATATATATATATATACGTTTGCACACACATATATATATATATATATATATATATATATGTGCCGTTGCAGTGGTAGACAATATATAAACCGGTAGCAGCAAAACCTGGAAAGCTTGTGTTAAAGAAAGCTAACCAAAAAAGCGGAAAGGCGGAATCATCGTGCGCCATTCCGTTATTAAAACATCTGCGGCTTCTGTATCTCATTGTTCTGTTTATTTAGTCACTACCAGACCCCGCCCTTAGCCGGGCGTATCGAACAGTCTCGACCGAAGCTCTCCCGGTCCTAGCCAAGATGCTGCCATGGGACCTCCTAGTGGCTGAACGAAGTAAAGTGTATCTAGACGAAGGTCTGGATCTCACCAGGGCCAGGACTGCCACCATATCGGCCTGGCATGAGGAATGGGCGCAGGTAAGACCCGGTGTGACCACAGGGAGCTGGACCAAGAGTCTGATACCGGACCTCAGAGTATGGTATGACCGCCGACACGGGGAGCTTTCCTACTGGACGACTCAGGTTCTAACCGGACACGGCCAGTTCCAGAGCTACCTGTCAAGGATCAAGAAGGCCATCAGCGATATTTGCGTACTGTGCGACTCTGGAGAAACGGAAAATGTAGAGCATACTGTTCTGCGGTGTGATGCTCTCAGGGAAGCACGGGACGCAGCACCAACCGCTATGAGAGGCCGACCCATCAAAAATGTGGTCGCCCATATGATGACTTCGGCGGAGGCATGGAGGGGGAGGCGACGAACTTGTTCGACGCCGTTTTGACACTCAAGACAGCCAAGGAAACGGCCAGGCAGGAGAGGTTTGAGCGGGTCTCTCGGGAGAGTGGTCAAGACGAGGAGCCGAGGGAGGGGGAGGGGGTGGGTAGCAGCCAGGCCCTCATGGTCTCGACGCACCCTCACAGGACGGATTACAAAATAGCATCCCCCTATCCAACCACAGGTAGACATGCGGGATGATAGTCAGGAATAGAGCTGATTGAAGAAGAACGGCAGAGACGCCTCTCCCACGGCTTCGATGTAATGCCAAAGTAATACCGAGCCTGGGGGGTGGGGAGGAATCCGGGTTTAGTGGGTTTGCGAGTCTCACACTAGTCACGCAGGCTGCTAGTGGCGCATTTGTATCATGCATTCCCAAAACATCCCAGCAAAAAAAAACCCGCCCACTTTGACACTTATCTATTATAGTTTGGACATCATGACAACCAGTTCAAGTGCGAAGAGCCCTATTCGCTCCTTCATCCTCAACAAAGCGTCAAAGTGGCCAAGGTCATATTCTTTTTGAGTACTCTATTTGAATGCAAGGCTTGCGCCCTAGAAATCATAGAAAAAATCATGCATTGCGAGCCTACGAAATGATACTCTGTCTGTGGCAATGAGACAACACTGGACCAGCGTCCAGTGCTTATTATAGCAAAATAAAAGCATGAATGTCTCACTGGTTTTGCCGTTGCGACTTTATTAATCGACAGTTGACCTACTACTAAGGAGAATATTAGGCAGCATTGTTCGCTGTAAAAAAAACTGGGGTAGCCTCAACCAAAGCTATGTCCGATCTCTAATGTATTTCTAAATTGTCTACTCAAACATTCTCGTACCTATGAGAATCACCTGCGCGTCATATTCCAGGAATACAGATTATCCGTCTTTCCGTATAAGCGCAACAAATCCTATAGAGATTGTTATGTTTAGACTTAAAAAGCTTGTATATTTGCTCCCCCCCTGTGGGAAGCGCTTGTGCTTGTCTTAAACACTGACACTGAAATAATGAAAACAAAAATGATTAAATGTGCAGTCGGGAGTCATTAATAATTATTTATGAGGAAATAGGTGTAAGATAAGAATAATCTCACCGTTTTTCGAGGAAGTTGGCCTTTATTCCGAATCTCCATATGGGGTCTTGCCTGGAAAGTCTTGCGATATCGTGATCTGTGACATGTTGGAGTTTATTACTACCAACTGTTCTGCCGGGCAAAGCCCTCCGATTCATGGTCCCTAAGCTTTTCGTTGACTCCTATCCTGCTTCGATTTCGGTTCTTGTCCTACCTTGCTGGCAGGCGTATAACTGTCCAGGTGGATCCTGCTTATTTCTCGGAACACGAATTTCGTCGCGGGGAATAATAAGCCGTCGACCAACTCTAAAGTTGCGCCTCTGACGATTCTACCTCGGCCCACTCTTATGCTATAAATAACAAACGATCTCGAAAATCTTGAAGGGAAAAGGGCTATATATATATATATATATATATATATATATATATATATATATATATATATATATATATATATACAGAAAAAAACTCGCAAGCAACTGCTGTGCCGCGGAACTTCATAACCTCCAGAGACACGGAGATGGAGTGCGAGGGGAAAACGCACTCACCGTAATGACTATGTTTAGGTTCGCACTCACAAAGAAATGTACTGTGTCTATTTTGAAGTGCGACAACATTATCCCCAACATTGTACAAAAGCATCGCTGATGAAAGTAGTATAGGAGAGATGTAGCACATAGGTGCATACACCAAATACTGGTTAACAAACAATATGTTCATTTATTTTGAAGTGCAAATCTGACTTCTCGCTGAACGTAGGTGCTATATTTTTATGAGATCGAACAACCTAAAATAATGAATATGCGTTCAAGAATTTGCGCGCATTGACCGATGATCGACCTGGACAGAATCATACAGTTACAAACCCGGCCAAGTTCCCGTCTTGCCCAACTTGGTCAAACTTACATTACTCCGCCACTGTTGTAGCCATGAGTTTTATCATGATGGACAAATTAATATATATACATATGGTGTTCAAAACGTATCGCGACTTTTGTGTTTTTTCAAAAATTATTCATTTATTTATGAATATCTATTTTGTCCCCTTCAAAGTAATCCCCATGAGATATTATACACTTGTGCCAACGGTTTTTCCAATCTTCGAAGCACTTCAAAAAACCATTTTTTTTATCTTGTTCAGCTCCTCCTTCGATGCCGTCTTTATCTCGTCAAGCATAGCGTAACGTCGTCCTTTCATGGGCCTCTTCAGTTTAGGGAACAAGAAAAAGTCACAGGGGGCCAGATCTGGGGAATACGGTGGCTGCGGCATCATTAGTGTGTTGTTTTTGGCCAAAAACTCGCGCACAAGCAACGATGTGTGAGCAGGGGCGTTATCGTGGTGCAAAAGCCAATTTTTGTTCTTCCACAAATCCGGGCGTTTCTGGCGGATTGCTTCGCGCAAATTGCGCATAACTTGCAGGTAATATTCCTTATTGACCGTTCTACCCTGTGGCAAGAACTCATGATGCACCACGCCCCTGCAATCGAAGAAAACTGTCAGCAAAACTTTCACATTCGACCGAACTTGGCGCGCTTTTTTCGGTCTTGGTTCGTGCGGCAGCTTCCATTGAGATGATTGAGCTTTGGTTTCCACGTCATAACCATAAACCCACGATTCGTCACCAGTTATGACCCTCTGGAGCAAATTTGGGTCGTCGCGGACAGAGTCCAACATCTCATTAGCAATGTTCATGCGATGCTGTTTTTGGTCGCAATTGAGCAATTTTGGTACGAATTTACCGGCGACCCGTCTCATGCCCAAATCATTGATAAAAATCGAATGGCACGAGCCAATCGATATGTTTAGGTCCTCAGCAACTTCTCTAACGGTGATTCGACGATTGGCCAATACCATTTTCTCCACTTCATTAATTTTTTCGTCTGTTGTTGAAGTGCTCGGGCGTCCGGCACGCTCTTCGTCGTTCACATCTTCTCGGCCTTCTGAGAACATTTTGTACCACCGATAAACGTTGCTTCGGTCCAAGGTAGCTTCTCCGTATGCCACAGTCAACATTCGGAATGCATCCGCGCACTTAATTTCGTTTTTCACACAAAATTTGATACAGGTTCTTTGATCCATTTTTTTGAATAGGTAAAAATCGAAGACGATCCAAAACACGTGCAAGCAAAGCAGCTGTCAACAATTAAGTGAACATTCCAAATGGCCGAGCTTGTCGGCATAAGTGAGAGACATGAGTACCAACATAACGCCACAGAAAAAATCGAAATTCGAATATACGTAACCCGCGAAAATTCAAAAGTCGCGATAACGATTGAACACACCTCGTATATATATATATATATATATATATATATATATATATATATAAATATGTGTTTATATATCCAGTGTTACATGATTTGTTCGTGATCATTTATTAACAGGCAAAAGCAACATGACAATAATCACAATGGCTATGTTTGTTTGCTAGACGTGTTTCCTTTTGTCTCAATTATTAAGTGAACGCCTGGTTAACGCTCAGAACGAGGATGTCGTCTCAACGTAGCCGCTATATATATATATATATATATATATATATATATATATATATGTACTCGTATATTGTTTTATACATTTATTTAACTCACAATGGGTTGTAAATAATTCTACCCTTGTGGACGTGTGCAGAAATTACATCAGCCCTACGAACCCTGCTTGCATAACCTACTCATAACTATATCGACTATTTTATCCGGCCCCCCTAGAGTCTCGAAAGCAACAGAACGAAAGTCCATAGAGTCTACGGTAAATGATTACCGTGATTGCTTATTGGATGTGTTGACGAGTTAGTCATGGTAGCATCCTGGACGAAAATTCTCAGACCCTTCAAGAATCTCAGAGTCACTCCGTCAGGTCACCGGGGTATTTAGAAGGCTTGAAAGTACGGGCCAGGGCTTCAATTAGGGGTTAGTGTTCTGGTACGGGCTAAGAGACGTTTTTGCAATCCTCTAATGCCGTTTTGAATCGTTCGATCGCTGGACGATTCACTATCTTTGACGCCCTTTCTAAGGCGCTAGACATTGAAGCCACCCCTGCGGGACCTGCGACCGCATCTGGGTTGCCTAGATGTTTTTTCGCCATGGGCAAGAAGATCCGCCGTGGTCTGTAAGTATGCCAATGTGATTTGGTAGAGACGTGACGTCCCCTAGAAAAACCGCTAGCAATACAACGAATAATCAAGTGCCGTTGTTATTTCTGCCTATTCAGCAAGAAATGAATGCGATGCTATAAACGACAGAATGCCCTTGCGAGCCCTTACCTCAATTTGTTTAGTACAAAGTAATCCTGCGTTAAAAAGACTTCTTTAAGATATTAAAAAAACAGCAATAAATGGCCAACCTTAATTTAGTTTTACCAAACATTTATGCAACTCATGACTATCGACCTATTTCAGCACATAGCTAATTCGACCTAATAAATGGAAGTAGTTAAATCGTCCAATAATTTTAGCTTTCTCTCTCTCTCTCTCTCTCTCTCTCTATCTATATATATATATATATATATATATATATATATATATATATATATATATATAGCGAGAGAGAGCAGTGCCTGTTGAGGGATTTCTTCTGGTGTATAACATATTATTAGTGGTAGTTCTTTCTTATAGTATCTCTAGATGAAGGTCTCATTTTAGAGGTAAAACTTACAAGGCAGAGGTTATCCAGAACGATGCCCTCAGGGCAGTTTTAAACTTGCGCCATAGCGATTCGGTTCGTAAGTGTTTTTGATGACCTTAACCTTCTGCTGCTAAAGGGTATATACAGGGTAAAAATTGGTTGCTTGCGTTTAAGGCGTACAGAGGAGTTATTCCGAATAATAATTCTGTTTCTATAACAGCTGGTGTTGGACGTACGACTCAACGTGCAAAGACAATTGTAACTCTAAAAGAGTCCACCGTCATGTTCTTGCGTAGACCCTGCCGACTACCTTGGCCAAACTTCCCAAGGAAATTCGTGTGCTCACCCCAGTCAGAATATTTAAACGCAAGATGAAAAGTAAGCAACAGAGTTTGTTACCTGTCAATAAGTTGAAGAAAGCTTGTTACGTTTGTGAACGGGAGGAGAATTTCTATCGACTTCAATTGCTATTCGCATGGCGTGATTTATGTTGAAGTACGCTAAAAATAATGTTGCTGCTTTTACAATTTTACATATTCTCGTATTATATATATATATATATATATATATATATATATATATATATATATATATATATATATATATATATATTTATATGAACAAATCGTACATGCTTACGTTTAATATATTTACGCGTGAGTAATCATATGGAGCACAGCTCTGTCCATGAAGAATGAATCGTATGTCCGTTCAGATTAAGCAAGGCCGCTGGCCTTTGCACCACATTTGTATCCTAAAGGAGACTAGAGCCGTAAATAATACCTTTTGGATTCACCTACGAGCGAGAGAGCGACAACGCACGTGGGGTTGAGCCCTCGTCTGCCAGATGTGACGGAGAGCCTTTTGCACAGCAGGCCGTTCCTCCGGTCATTTAATGGAAACCTCTTCAAAAGCCCTAGCACACAAAGAAAGGATATACGACACGTAATAATACCAAGTGGATATATATATATATATATATATATATATATACAGCTTTGTTTTAATTAGAATAAAGCAAATAGTAGGGCAGTTCGGCAAATATTTTACGGTAAGATTTATACTTAAACTATTATCGTTAAGTTAGTGTTGTTTAGTTATGGTTGGACGTTGGCCGGAAACTCTGATACAAAAAATAACAATTACAGACTCGATCTTCGAGTCACGCGCTACCCTTTTGAAAACGATTTTGTTTTTTGAGGTTCACACCTTTTAATTAAGATTACTGTAGAATTAAAAAAAAAACACGAGCTTAGAGGGGTGCTAATAAGGATATTAATAATCATTTATGTTATGTATGAAACAGAGATCACTTCTTCATGGGCCAGTCGAAAAGCCAAGAGGTCGCGAAAATCAATGAAGGCAGGTAAAGCAGTGTGCGATGGGAACATCAGAGCAGAAATTATGCATGTCGGCTTTCTTATTCCGGCTCACGGAAATTTCGAACTCCGAAACCGACGGATAGTCAATGCCTAGTCAATGCTGGTGTCTTGCGTACTTTTTGTATCTCATAAGTAGCGACGTCGTCAGTATATTTAAGAAAATACAAATGTATTGCAATTATATATATATATATACATATTGTTGACTATCTTGTCAACCGTAAGCCCTCGTCTATGTCACTGTTGCCCCGAATTACCGTACTGTTCTACACCAAGAGAAGAAGACACAAGCACTTTGCTTTACTAGTTAGCTACCGTCTCTGACGGCTTGACTGTGTAGTCTTTATTGCTGTGATGACGACTGAGGAGTGGTTGTCGTACGACTGAGATCGTACGGTGGTGTCCGTTGGGTTTGAACGCGCGAACTGAATGCCGCTGACGCTGGTTGCCCGCGCAAATGAATGGATTTCAAACAAAGGTGCTCAACGACGGCGACAGATACGGCTCTCATCATATAAATGCAACACATATACAGGGTGTGACTGAACGAATTTTATAGCGATACATAAAATTGTAGAGCTCGTTAAAGCAAATATTTTTTCCAATGGAACATGTGCTCTGAGAAGTCTTGTTTCGGAGTTACAGTGAAATTACTACAATTTGTGACACTGGTGTTTTTGCCCGACATAGGAGCACAAAATATGCTGTTGCGAGACAACCAGTCTTCCTAGGCAGAAACTAAGCACACCGTCGTGTTCGTGATAAAATTCTGCTCAATCTGAAGAATATGCAAAGCCGGTCAGAAGACGCGACATGGTCGCTTAGAAGAGAATTCGCCAAAAATAAAGTTCTTTATTAGCGTTCACGCCAAATACTTTAGAATCATAACCCTACGACGACCCACGTGTTCAAAGCTAACATATACAGCAAATGCGCATTTCATGACGATCATTTTGGTACCAAACGTATGGCAATGCGAGCTGTGGTTGCGGAGTAATTACGATTTTTCGGCGGGATGTCCAGATTAAGTGCATGAAAAATGACGCGCTGCGGCTGTCGCGCGACACGTCGGCGGTAGTGAACGTCGCCACACAGTCATTTTACATGCACTTAATCTGGACATCCCGCCGAAAAATCGTAATTACTCCGCAACCACAGCTCGCATTGCCATACGTTTGGTACCAAAATGATCGTCATGAAATGCGCATTTGCTGTATATGTTAGCTTTGAACACGTGGGTGGTCGTAGGGTTATGATTCTAAAGTATTTGGCGTGAACGCTAATAAAGAACTTTATTTTTGGCGAATTCTCTTCTAAGCGACCATGTCGCGTCTTCTGACCGGCTTTGCATATTCTTCAGATTCTTCAGAATTTTATCACGAACACGACGATGTGCTTAGTTTCTGTCTAGGAAGACTGGTTGTCTCGCAACAGCACATTATGTGCTCCTATGTCGGGCAAAAACACCAGTGTCACAAATTGTAGTAATTTCACTGTAACTCCGAAACAAGACTTCTCAGAGCACATGTTCCATTGGAAAAAATATTTGCTTTAACGAGCTCTACAATTTTATGTATCGCTATAAAATTCGTTCAGTCACACCCTGTATATATATATATATATATATATATATATATTAGGTAAGTCAAAAAGTTCGTCGGCTTTCTGGGATCACATTTTTGAAATTCCCGCGCTCTGCAGCAGGGCCGCCTGAGAGTGCGGCTGGGTGTTTACATTCAGGAGCAGACCCGTGGCGGCGTGACGGTATACCGGTTCCAACTGTACCGTTTCGTTTGCGGAATTGGCAGCTGTTTGCAATGGAGGACAAAAATACGCATTTTCGACACATTGTGTTGTTCTCCTACCGTGAAGGCATAAGTGCAGCGCAAACAACCCGGAGGATATGTGCAGTCTACGGCAAAAACGCAGTACACAAATCCACAGTTGAAAAGCGATTCGCCCGTTTCAAAGCTGGAAACTTCAATCTCGAAGATGAACCGAGGTCAGGACGACCCAATGTTGTGGAGACCGACGAAGTCATAAGCCTGGTTACTTCGAACCCAGGTTTGACCATAAAAGAAATTGAAGATGTAACGGGAGTCTCCCACGGAACCGTTTGGAATCGCCTTCATGATGCAGATTTCTCGTGCAAGCGGAATATCTGGCTACCACACGACCTCAATGATAGGCAGCTTGAAGGGCGAGTCGATACCTGTCACGCACTCCTCCGGAAGAACTCGAATGAGCCATTTCTGTGGAGATTGATAACCGGCGATGAAAAATGGATACTCTACAGAAACATAACACAGAAAAGAAATTGGGTCCCCAGAGGTTCTCAGGCCGCAGCTATCCCTAAACCCGAAATTCATCAGAAGAAGGTTATGCTGTGCTGCTGGTGGGACTGTAAGGGCGTCGTGCATTTTGAGCTGCTTCCAATGGGTCAGACGATCAACTCCGTCGTCTACTGCAGACAACTCGAAGATTTGAAGGCTGCAGTAGCAACGAAGCGCCCGGAATTGTCAAACAGGTGGGGCGTCACTTTTCAACATGATAAGGCGACACCACACAAAAGTTTGGCCACCCGGCAAAAATTGGCGGAGTTTGACTGGGATGTGCTGCCGCACCCAGATTATAGTCACCATCTGATTATCACTTGTTCAGGTCTCTCCAGAACTCCCTTCATGGCACAACATTTGAATCCTTGGAGGCTATAAAAATCACCTCACTCAGTATTTCGACGAGAAGGACAAGACGTTCTGGGAGAAAGGAATCATGGATCTACCGAGGCGATGGGCGAAGGTTATCGAACAAAACGGTCAATATATCATTGAATAAAAATACTGTTGTCTGCATAAATAAGGCTCTTTAAAATCGGGTAAAAAAGCCGACGAACTTTTTGACTTACCTAATATATATATATATATATATATATATATAGTGTGGGACGCGACTGTTACCGACTCTTTAGCCCCTTCAATGGTCGGTACTGGCGCAGCCCGCCCTGGGCATGCGGTTGCCTTAGCGGAAACAGCCAAGTGCAGGAAGTACTCACGCCTGGACTATCCCCACTTGTTCTCACCTCTAGCTTTTGAGACGTTAGGGGGACCAGGGTTGCTTACCAAAAAATTACTCAGAGACGTCGGGAGAAGATTGGTGGTTGCTACAGGAGACAAAAGAGCGGGGGAGTACTTACTGCAGCGCTTGTCGTTAGACGTTCAGAGGGGGAACGCCGCGTCGGTGAGAGGAACTTTGGCCAGGTGGACCAGCCCCATCTTGGACCTAGAGCCTTGAGTCGTTAGTTTTCAGTGCGTTATGTGACACATTGTGATAACAGACAACATGGACAAATAAATTTGCCGGCGGGCTATGTCGGTCCATATATATATATATATATATATATATATATATATATATATATATATATATATATTAAATCAAGAAAGCAATAAGACGAGCGCAGTAATATGTCAATAGTTACATATAGTGCCATAATTAAAAAACCGAGGCAACATATATTCACAATTGCGTACAATATGCATTTAAATTATGGGCGCTATCTTGATTTACATTGCTTTAGAAGCGTGTAGGCATTTTGGTTCGTTGTCATCGTTTTTATGTTGCTGTGTGAATTTTCATATTCAAACACAAAATGTTTCAAACCCTTGTCACAATTTTAAAGCATCCTAGCTTTGAAGCTATCAAAGCCGATTAATTGCCATGCCACTGGCTGTGTCTCAAATCGACGTCTGTTATATATAACGTAAGTCCGTATCGCTGGTATTTTTTTATGAACGCGCGAAGTCGAAGCGGTTAAAAGATAGGGGAGGCAAGAAAGAAAACTGAACCGACAGACGTAAAGACAAGGAAAACTCTTGAATTCGAACAGTGCCGAATACAGGCGCATATTGCCTGTTGTCCGTTACGAGTTGCCAATGCCCTGACGCGGGACTGGTGGAAGAAGCACCGGTGGTTTCGAATATCCTTTCGTTTCGTTTCTCGGACCAAAGGGCCAAAGGGAGGGCCGCAGAGTTCGGGCTTACGGGCCACTGACAGAAATCCCGCCGCAGCAGCAGCAGCAGCAGCACATCTGGCCTACGTTTCGACTTAACACCACGTACGCGTGCAGACGGACAGACAGACAGACAGGGCAATTACGGCCCTTGGGATGGCCGCTTTGACGTGCGTAATTCCCTCCCATGCCGGCATAACACCTGCCGATGCAGAAACAATGGCCCGCCTGTCTATAGCGCCTATCGAACCGCAGTCGTCAGCGAGCGAACCAACCACCAAACAGTTGGTTGGTTTCGTGTTCGCGCCGAAGCTATTTATCGGTCGGTCGGTCGGTGTGTCTATCAATAAATTAATCGATCAACGTGTCAACCTATCTTCTAGTTGTCTCTATAGACTTAACGACCACAATAAGCTATCCCGTGTCGTGTCTGTGTGTGTGTGTGTGTTTCTGCTCAGCTTAGGCCGCCTGTTACGATAGGAACAACGACGGAGAAAATGGCGGAGACGTTGAAGAAGACTCGTGAAACGACAAAGCCCCGACCACCGACCCGGTTATGGAGTCTGGCGGGCTTTTTCCTGCCCTGTCCGTAGACGCTATGTTAAGAGTAACATCTGGCGGGTCTCAAGCATCTCATAGATCTTACGGAGCTTGAGGACTCGGCGAGAATAGTTTAGGCAAAGACTCCAGCCACTGGGGGTGGTGGCGCTACGTCCGCCGCTTGCCTCAGAAGAGACTTGGACGTAGACGGACATCTCTACGATCCCCCTGGGATCGCTTTTGTGTTGGGGCTCAACTCGGGTCAGCTCAGCCCACCGGACACTGCCGGGAGCGCCTGTTGTACCTCGCTTGTGTATACTACTCGCGGGCTACCGACCAACTCTGGATAGCCACCCCTCCACACCTCATGTTGGAAACACATTTATTCCGCTTTGCGAAGGCGGCATAAATGTGCTTTCAACATGAGGTCTTTCGCACCTCGACTTCCATCGTCTTCGTATCGCTCTCGTTAGCATCGTCGTCGTCATCGAAGAGAACCACTACGAAGTAATAATACTGAGCAGCGGCTCTTTAGGTCTAACTTAACGAGCTGAACTGCTGCTGCTGGTTATTCGCGCTGACGTTTCTAAACAGATATTCTTCCAATTGGCATAAAGTAATATTTGTGTGCGGTAAATCGGGCACTGACTCCGCCATCAAAAGACTATATACAGGGTGTTCCTATTTGTGTGTCCAAAACGCTAGGGTATGGTCAAACTCGGTGAGAAAATCATTTTTGCCAATGGGTGGAAGCCGGGAAAACGTTTTGTTTAGGAGTGAAGATGAAATTTATAAAAGCAGTTATTCTGTCTTTTTTCTCCTACATAGTTGTGCAAAAAAGTGTCGAAAAAGCTTAGTTACTTGGCAACTACGTAACGCAGCACCATCACTTTGGTACGAATGTAGTGGGCATTAAATCTGCTATTGCCTGAGAGTAGTCTTTTGGACGTGCATTTTTGATCGTAATAGAAAAAATTACGATGTTGCACAAAAAAGCGTTAACGTAACATTTTGACTTTTTATGACTTTCCTTAATCTGGCTATTCGCTTTTTGCTACGCAAGCTAGTAATGTATACTTTATTGTGCAGAATTTTCCGCCAAACACGCCGGTGCAGAATTTTCCGCCAAACATGATCGGTTCCTTTGTGCGCTGACTGGTTCTCCCGCAAACGTAGATTTTGCACAACTATGTAGGAGAAAAAAGACAGAATAACTGCTTTTATAAATTTCATCCTCACTCCTAAACAAAACGTTTTCCCGGCTTCCACCCATTGGCAAAAATGATTTTCTCAACGAGTTTGACCATACCCTAGCGTTTTGGACACACAAATAGGAACACCCTGTATATGTATATATATATATGTATATAATATATATATATATATATATATATATATATATATGTATATATATATATATGTATATATATATATATATATATATATATATATATATATATATATATATATATATATATATATATATATATATATATATGTATATATATATATATATATATATATATATATATCAGCTACACATAAGCTGAATTTTGCGCCAATCGGTGGCGGCATTTATTATTTATTATTGGCGGCGTTAATCGTTTATTGTTGAGTTTGGTTCAAACAAAATAAAGAACACGGCGATCGGCAATTTTTAAGGAGCAGAGAAGAGAGAAGCAATGAATCTGCATCAAGTTCTGTGTTCAAAACTAACTCATACGTTCTAAACTGATGGGAATGCTACAAATCGCTTGTGGTGATCACGCCATGTCCTGAAACACTGCGAACACAAGGCACAGTCAATTTTGCGTTGAACATAAAGAGATAGAGTATGACCCGGTTCGGGAAGACCTTTAACGTCAATAACAGAAGAAAACGTTGAAAAAGTTTGTGATCACTAAACTCACTTAACAAACGCCGAGTTACTATCAGAGATATATCTAAGGAATCTTGGGGATATCTTATGGATCAGTTGTAACGGTTTTGACCGTTTTTTTAGGCTGCTGTTTGCTATTTTATGTGTTTATAGAACCGTTCATCACGACAACGCACTGGCGCATACATCGTTACTGATTCTAGATTATTTGATGAAAATGTGTATTTCTTTATTTCCGTAACCTCCCTATTCACCGGGAGTGGCTCCATGCGAGACCTGTATGATACATACATATGAATATTATTTTTATCAAGTTTTATCAGAACATTTCGATCGGCTCTCGTATATGAGTGTAGGCACTGTTAAAACGTGGCTGTGTAAATAAGCAAACGCTTTTTAAATACTTATTTGTCTTTATAGCATGATTAGAGCAACAATGAATGCCCTTCCAATATTCCCAGTAACACTACAAAAACAGGAAATGCATCTGCCGTTCGCATCTAAAATAAGCCACTATCCGCACTTTAGAAAAATTGCGGTCTCTGCCGAATTCATAGCGCACACCTGTATCACAATATGTAATAGTGTACAGCACAACCCATTGTGTAGAACTAACCGCCAACAACGACTTGGCTTCCCACAATAAATGTCCGTATTAGCCATCGTGCACAGTTTGCGCCATCACTTTTTTCAGAGGGGAGACGCGTGAAACCCACAGCACACGACCGCCACCATCAATCTACTCGTATAGACTCGTAGCGTAGCACCTAGAAGCTTAGGAAGGCTTCGAGATTGGTGGTTCTGACCGAAAGCAGTCGTCGGCTTAATGCGTGCGCGGGGAGATGCCAAGCAGCCTTAGCCCTTCAGCCAGAAGGGCACATCATGTATATATAGATGCGTCTCCATATGCCTGGCGAGAAGGTGAATGATATCTCATACCCTACTCAGCAAAGCAGACAGTTGAATCCTACTGCAGCCAGTGCTGCCGGTTGGTCCCATCAATAAGCTATCGGTAGTTCGTGGCGGATGATCTGGCCCACCTCTACCTCGTCTACCGATCAGCTTAGAAAGCACGTCAGTCAGGTAATGCCGACATAGACAGACGTATATAGCAGCAACAGCAACAATAACAACAGCGATATAAGTAGCAGCAAACACAACAACAGCAATTATATTAGTGACACTAGCTGCAACAACATACAAGAGTATATAGGAACAAAAGCGAAACCACCTAAAAACGGCGGCCATACGTACGAAGAGCCACCTTCAATCTAGCATCATGGACACGCATTATCAATGCAGTATAAAGCATCTTTCATGCCGAGGGTTTGTTGATATATTATTCAAATAATAGCAATCTTATTCTTCGAATCGCTTCTATTTCGTAACAAATCCAGTTAAGTTTATGCAAATAATAGCAATCTTATTATTCAAATTTCTTCTACATCTTAACAAATAATAATCCTGTTAAGTTTTTGCATATAGTTACTCAAGCTCCCATCGCTTATGTATATATATATATATTTTTTTTTTTTTTTCATGTGTATGTTTACATGGGGGCACAGCTAAATCGGGAATAACTGCTGTCGCTTGGTTCTGTGTGCTGTATGCAAAAACAAAACAACAAAATATATATATATATATATAGTTGTTTTCTTCGGCGTCCGTTTATGCAACGTGTGATTGTGCCATCGTTTCATCAGATGAATGCGTGGTAGTCGGTCCGTGCTCGGCGCCTCTGGCCACTCCATAAGGAGGAGGAATAAGGAAGGAAATGAGTGCATGCTGGCCCGGAATGCCTCGAGTACATTAACCCAGCTAGTTCTTTCTCTCTCAGCGTCTCCCTCTGTCCTCTGCCTTATTATTTCTTGATTTGTCAATTTTCTCTCGTTTCTCTCTCTAACGCGAAATTTATATATATACATATATATATATATATATATATATATATATATATATATATATATATATATATATATATATATATATATATGCATGAATGTGTATATCTATCGCTCGAAGATCTGTCTCATTCTGCCATTCTCTGATGACGTTCGGTGACAAAAACAATCATCGCCAGTCTGCGACGACATGCTTATGCGAAGTGGCGCTGACAATGCCATGTTCGAGGCGTGCGTATTCAAGACGGGCATGCTGAGCGAGGCGGCGAATCAGATGCGGTCTTTCCAACAACGGCATGTGAACGCATGCTGCTACCTCTGTGTTAAGAAGCAACCAAACACACGCACACACACACGCCCTCAGAAATAGCATCTACCTGCGTAAAGGTACCACGAGGCCGAGATGAGCAGATTAGATGGAAATGTGGAGAGATAGGCGTTCTAGTCTATTTTCTCTCGCTGTGAGGGGGGGGGGGGAGAGCACAACGATCTAGAGCAAGACCACAAAACCAAGCAGGTAGAGGCGCATGCAGCTTTCGAGAGTTCCGAAGGCCAAACAAAGGACAAGGAGCATTTATCGGCTTGCCAGACCGGTCCTCCAGCGACCGGTCTGCAGCGAATTGAATTTTACGATTTGGAGATCGTCATCCTTGTCGTCGTCGTCGTCGTTGTTGTTGTGGTGGACGTTGTCGTCGTCGTCGATGTTGTTGTTGTCGTCGTCGTCGTCGATGTTGTTGTTGTTATTGTTGTGGTCGCTGCTGTTAATATTGTCAGCATCACCTGAGTTTCGGAGGAATGAAGAATAGGCTTGAACTAGTCAGCGGTCGGAATCGACAGCGACAAGACAGCGTGTCTGAATGGGTGCAAGCCAACGCTCAAACAATGCACGTGGCACTCGGTTGCATAGTCGGTTTTTAGCTTGGTCTCCCGGTCTCGAATTCGTTTTCTCTCTCTCTCCTCTCTCTCTCTGTATGTTCTTTCATCAATTTCTCCCCCTCGATACGGCTTCATCGTATACAGAACGGTCAGGGCTGCGATGGCTTTATAACCAACGTACAACCCGAACGCCCTAAATACGAATCCTCCTGATGGACACGCACAACTACATCCGCCTATATATATATATATATATATATGTATAATGTTGAGTGGTCACCGATACTCGAGCAATAATCATAGTATAAGCAATATATATATATATATATATATATATATTTTTTTTTTTTTTTTATATATAATTATTTTATGGTTTATTTAGAAGAATATATATAATGGTTCACGACGTTGCTGATCGTCGACCTAGTTGCTCCTTCTGCGCGCCGTAGCCGCTCTATCGCTCATGCCCGTGAGGAAGTCCTGCCTGCCCCCTGGCGCGAAGATCCGGGTCCATCCAGTGTCGCATAGTTCCGAGCACTGAGGTGGCGTTACCTCTTTGGATCTCCAGGGACAGTCGCTGGAAGAAGAAGAAGGCGTGCGCCCTCTTGTCCATCGTCGCCTGCTGTAACGCGCCGCCAACCCGAAAGATCAATGTTGCCGTAAGGGGCCCAGGGCCTCGAACGCAAATGGCGAAAAGTGGTGCGCCCGACTTAGGTCCGCATACTTTCTTATCTTTGAGGCCTCATCTCGCGAAACGGCAGTCCCCGGGCGAGACGCGTCGGGACCGACAAGAGAACGGGTCAGAGAGTCGTGCCAAACAATATATTGTAGATGTTATATAATTAATATACTAGTAATTGTAATAATAATAAACCCGTGTTAACATATATATATATATATACAGGTAGTTCTACAAGTTCTTAGAATGAGCTTTTTAGAATTCGAATGTTGGCACGCTTTCTCCGCTAATAGGAACTGCAACTTTTCGACTGCTAGCACTCAATATATTATGGTGATTGGTCGTTGCGATTTCGTTTGATAGCTTTTCCCGTGCAACGTATCGGCGTGATTTTTAAAAATGGAGAAAAAATAGTTTCGAGTGGTTATCAAGCATTTTTATTTCAAAGGTTGGAATGCGACCCAAGTAAAAATTGAGTTAGACGAGACGTACAGTGACTCTGCGCCATGTTTTGCCACTGTTTCCAACTGGATTAATGTGTTAAAAAGAGGTCGCAGGAGCACCGAGGATGAACTACGTCCAGGAGGCCAAAAAACGGCAACTGATGAGGAAAACGTAGAGAAAGTGCGAAAAATTATTGGCACAGATAAGCGAATGAACATTAAGGAAATAACGGAGGCATTAGGGATTAGTTTAGGCAGTGTGCATTTTATCCTACACGAAAACTTGAAGATGAAAGAGCTTAGAGCAAAATGGCTGCCGCATTTGCTCAACCAAGGCCAAACAGACGCGCGTGTTTCCGCTTCACAGCGAAATTTGGCCAAGATGTCGAAAAATCCGTCGGATTTTTGGCGCAGATTCGTGACCGTCGATGAAAGCTGGGTCCATCACTACACTTCCGAGACCCAAGAAGCATCTCGCCAATCGTGTGCACCTGGTGAAGGACCTCCGAAGATGGTGCGGACAACGGCATCGGCCGGAAAGATAATGGCTACGGTTTTTTGGGACCAACGTGGAATAATTCTGGTCGACTACTTTGAGAGCGGTAAAACGATCACGGGAGAATATTAGGCAAGACTGTTGGACTGCCTGAAGCAAGAACTCATCGGAAACGGCCCGCTTTGCAGAAGAAGGTTGTCCTGTTTCACCAGGACAATGCTCCCGCACACAAGTCGCGGCAAGCAACGGCAAAACTGGCCCAACTGAGGTTCGAACTTATTGAACAACCTTCCTATTCTCCAGACCTGGCCCCCTCTGATTATTTCCTCTTCAGACATTTGAAGAATCGTCTCGGTGGAAAGCGTTTTTCCAGCAATTAAGAGGTTACAACTGCTGTCAATGCCTATTTTCAGTCTAAAGACGCAGAATTTTACTCAAGAGGTATAAATGCTCTGAAATCTCGGTGGGAAAAGTGTATTGAGCTTCTCGAGGAGTATATCAAATAAGAAAAAATTAAAAACAAGATTTGGAAAATTCTTGGTTTTCATTTTAAAAACTTGTGGAACTACCTGTATATACATATATAAGGTTGGTGACTCGTACGGTTAACATACGATTAAAATACAAAACTGTGAGTTACCATCTCAACGACGATTCGTAAACAAAGTAAAGCAGGTGATTAGATGCCGGTTCTTATAACGGCAGGCTCTCCACAAATCCGACGTCATTGCTTTCGTTTCATAAAACAGCGGGTCAAAGTCGGCCATTTGATTTTCCCAATCTAATCCGTGTTCTCCAAAAACCGTCGTCTTTGGCAGGATGTAAATCCTCTGCAAGCTCTCAACGAATAACGGCGACGATGCCGGTGAGTACACTAACCAATTCAGGCTAGTGCGGTGGACGTTCAATGCTCCCTTTGGAAAACTGGCTTAGAGTTGATCAAACGCCGCTAAGTTCGATCTCGTGAGATAAGGCCAAATCACCTGAACACCGTAAGATGCTGTGGGTGCAATTTTCAGGTTACACAAGTTAACAGCAACCTCCATCGACAGCCTGTATGGGTCATTGACACTGTAAAAGGATTGTAGGCCTTTTCGGACTCTTTCTTCAACATGCCTGGAGAAGCTTGTGCCACGTGAAGAAAGCACGACCTCCAGGTAGGGAAAGTAGGGAACGATTTCGACTATTTCTGAATCTAGTCGTAGTTCATTGTTTTTGGCCAGTCTTCCTCCTGGTCAGAGTTTCATCGCTTCAGTCTTGCTCGCATTAATCTCCAGATTTGCCGTCCACAGCTTCCATCTGAAGATCTGTGCGCGCGAGAAGTTTCATGAGATCTCGCCGGAGTGTATATGTAAACTTTGTGTGTTGCTGCCTGTGTGATCTATATCACCTCCAGCGTTGTGAAAGAGCAATTCCGCTGTCTCAACTCTGGAAATGTGATGTCTATGATGTACATTCGTAAACCAATCATTGGTTAATAAAAACTACTACTACTACTAAGTAAAGAAGGTTCGATCTTCGGCTTTTATCTCGAGTTGGTTCTATAATTGACGACTTTACGCAACTAAACTTCACCGATCATTCGAGTATTTCCGCTCATATTCGTATGCAGTGGCAAATACGTTTGCAGCTATTCTAAAACCAGAAAAATGTCATTGTGTGAGATACGTATATATATTATATATATATATATATATATATATATTATATATATATATATATATATATATATTATATATATATATTATATATATATTATATGAATATATATATATATGTATATACCTCTATATCGATATAATATATATATATCTTATATATATATATATAAATATATATTTATATCTAATCTCTCTCTCTCTTCCGCTATCCTTCTCTCTCTCTACTCTCTCTCTCTCTCTCTCTCTAATCTTCTCTTATCTCTCCTCTATATAAAGGCCCTACCAGCTAACGCAACACCGGCTGCGTCTGGCGTCCTGATTAATTAGACATCGTCACGCTCCCAGAGTGACTAACGCTAATAAGGAGAACCCGTCTGCACAAAAAGCCAGCATAATTGTATCCCTCTTTGGGAATTCGGGACCTTATATTATCAATTTGCATACGATACACCACGATACCCGCGCTGACAACAATATTGATTCAACTGCTCGAATTTGCGAGATTGTTACTAGCGCTGTTGTTGTTGTTGTTGTTGTTGTTGTTGTTTTTTATTGTTTTTGCCCTTCTACCTCTTGCTATCATTACCCCTATCGCTGTTCTTGCCGTTGTTGCTGCTGCTGTTGATATTGTTAATAATTGATTCGATTAATAAATGCAGAACGCGATTACGCAGATCTCTCTATCTACGAGATTTCCTCTCGCGTTACGGTGGTGGCGCAACTGAGCCCTGTTGACAGCCGTCTATCGGACGCGACTACTGGAGTGCATTCCATCACTTGTACAATTATCTAGTCATTCATTCACTTATTCGGACTAATATCTGCAGAGCGTACCTCTGAGTAGAATTCGCATTCGCTGCTCGCCGTGACAGAAAATAGCCAATAAGCCGAGCGCAATTAGAGCAAAAACCTAGCCGGCGTCATTTCACGCCATCTTCAGCATCATCGACGTCGCCATCGGGCGGTCATTTTACAGTCATCATCTCCAGGGTGTCATCAGTTAAACGGTGGTTACGATACCGCTCGTTATCTACGTGCGTGGAAAACAAGTGTAGGAAAGCCTCCCACCGTTCGCCGTCACTCAACACAACCACAGCAATAACACGGTCAACCATCGTCACCAACAACATGAACCATAGTCAACAACAGCATCAATCATCGTCAACAACAACATCGGACATCGTCAACAACAACAACATCGGACATTGTCAACGACAATAACATCGAGAACAGAATTAAGAACAACCGCAGCAACAAAACCTACAACAACAACAACGACGGTAGCAGCAGCAGCAGTAGCAGCAACAGCAATAGCAGCAACAACAACAACAGCAACAACAACAAAACAAAAACAACAACAGCAGCAACAACAACAATGATTATGGCCTCTCTCTTGTTCTCGGCCTGGGCGCTGGCCGAAGAACAAGGGCCTAGTTTTTAGATCGACCTCCTACGCAACTTCGGCCTTCGAGCATCCCCCCCCCCCCTCCCCCCCGTTTCTACATGCATTTATTTACTCACAACTACTACTACTTGCTATGTGCCTAATCAGGATCGTTTGCCATATTTGCGATGTTCGTTTCCGCCGTCCGCAACAAACGGGCCAATTAGATGAAGTTTCGGCATGGCGCAACGAGTGTCCGCTTGGAACATAGGCTCAAACTAAACGTAGTTTATAAGTGGCTGTTGCGGGGTATGATTGTGACGGTGACATCGGCACCGCGCGTGGAGTTCCCACAATATATATATATATATATATATATATATGGGTTTGCATAAAGCACACACTGGCACACATTTATATCGTCGAAGGCCCACGCAAGAGCTAGGAGAGAAGCTGGCCGGACAACTCCTTGACGTGTTTGGTCTTCGTTCAGCCACCTATCTATCGATGCGTCGTCCGTTCCGGCGCTGACGCTGGGCCATGATGCGTTCGGCAGCGCAAGAACCCCAATTTCGTTTGCTGGCGGCGCCGTCGACGCGGCTAATCTCCCTATGGTGCGCAAACTTTTGCTGTCTAATGCAACGCTTGCAATTAATTTTCTCCTCCTGCTCCTCCTCCTCCTTCGTTAAACATATCCTCCTTTGCTACTGCTGCTGCTGCTGTCTGAGCACCCATTTTCATTAGGTATACAACATCCACCAATACACACAGTATATTGACAAATATATATATATATATATATATATATGTTCGAGGTGGTGCTGAATACCACGTCGTTAATCTTAATCATAAGTTAAAATACCGGGGAATACGCGTATAAGATTATCGTCATTTTGCTCGTCGTACTTTGCCTCATCTCATAATTCTCACCTCAGTTTTCGCATCATCATCGTCATCATCCCCCTCTTCTTCTACCGATATTCGGTTAGTTCCCTCGCAGATGCAAATTCGAAGCGGCCTGTGTGGCTAGCGTATATGTTATTTTCTCTGCCTGCGTGCATATATATATATATATATATGTATATAGTTGTATGTATGTGTCTGTTTGCGTGTAAGCAAGAGAAACAGTTGTTGGCAACTGCTAACCCAATTAGGATGAACTAGACTACTAGAGGTAGTCCAAAACTGGTCTCCACATGTTCCTGGCGGATGCCGCCCTTACCGCAGTCGAACGTGCTTGCAACATCCACGCCCTGCATCAGGCCCGTGCACGCTCAACCGCCATCTGCCAGTCAGTTGCCGTCCGGTGTACAAACTACGGACGTGTGCAACTTGCATGTCGAGGTCTAACGGGTCAGGTGTCTGTACTGTCTACGTGCTAAGGGACTATTTTACACTAAGCAGGATTGTCCCCGTGGGTGCTTATACATAGAAATTATTGCGATGAAGTATTAATCATTTACAATACATTTGTACACTCAGCAGTGCTCGCCTCTATATATATATATATAATATTCGACTAATCTGCTGGAATATTTCAGCGCTCAGCTCAGCTTTCTTTGCGATCTGCGCTCTTCCTAAGTTTGAGCTTCGAATTGAACTCTTAAGCAAAATAAGGCAGGGCTGCCTAATCCAAGAGCGTTACTCGACGGTAGAACGCGTAGAGATAGCGAGAATTCATCATGAAAAGGGAAACTCTGTACAGGCATGCTGGCGAATTCTTCGTGCGATACGCTTACGATGGGCATAAACGGCCTTGTGAAAACAGCATTCGTGAACATGTGCAAGAGTTTCACAGTACAGGTTCAGTGCCAAGCTGTGGAAGTCCATGGAGCGCACGTTGGGTTTTTCGCGCATTTCAACCTCATGTAATTTGAGGTCGAATCTAGCGATATATCTAGAAAATAATGGTTTATTGTTATCCGTATGTACATGTATCACAATTACTAATATATTCGTTATATAACATCTACAATATTGCTTATATTATTACTATTGTTTGAGTATTGCTGACCACTCAAAATCCTCTTGGCGTTGCCGCTCTGAAGTTCCAACAATACCCTATGTCGGAGGAACGCGGTCGATCTTGGCTCCGCTGTGGCCTCAAAGAGCATCTTGCCAACCTTTTTTGTCGGTTTGAGTGAATCCTTGTCCCAAACGCCAGATGACTCGAGACCAAACGCCGTTATCAAGTGGTACTCAAGAAGATGCGCGTGTAGGCGCTGTTTGTGCATCTTCCGTTGATGAATGATGCGGCCGACGCCCACGCTGGCTAATGCCGAGGGCGTACGTGTCGGAGACGCTGACGTCCCACGCCAGCGGCCAATTATGGTCCCAGTCCCAGCTGGTAAAGCCATCCAGTCGACGCCTGTCGTCCTTCTACAGTCCCCAGGCTCCAGCGTGATGCGGTAGCCGGCTTGCCTAAAAGCGCGCCCGAGGATCTCATTAATGGCGTCGTGGCGGCCCTACGTAAGCCCCGCCAGCTTAGTGCAGCTAAACCGGTGCAGGCCGCGCTAAGCCACTGTTCCACCGCATGGACATTCCTCTCTCTCAAACATGGCAATGCCAAGTCTGAGACCACTGGCGGCACGGAACTGGTCGTCGGCCAGCCTACTGCCTACGAACTCGATCGGAAACACGTCGAGCCACTCTCTGGCGGCGTCGGATGAGACCGCTTTCAGTCTAATATAATCTACATCTAACTAACAGGCAGACAAACGAGTAAATTTGGTAGCCTGAGTGGCGATTGGGTCCCACCCCTTCTACCTAGTGACCTGTTCCTCTGAAAGACGACCAGACTGACGCGCGTCCCAGAGCCGAACGGCGTCTTGTTGATGGCTGATGAATCCGCCAGCAATAGGGCCCACTGCAGAGACGCAGCTATATGACAAGGCAAGGAAGACGGGCAAGGCAAGGTTCGTGGCCGAGCAAATGCCCATTCCACCCAGTCGGACCGGTAGGCTTGCCTGCGTTCATGCCTTATCCTCGAGCGTCAGGTCAGGGATCTTTTCCAAGGCCCTCCTCACCTGGTCGTCGACATTCAAAGTTTCTGACGGCAGGGAAGGAAAGCAGGTGAAGTCCGTAGTACGTAAAATACCTTTCGCACTCCAATTACGTACCGGAGCAGAAAGTAGGCTTGGTTTATTTCGAGATGGGCCAGCTGCTGGTAAAGCCAGGAGAGTTGCTCTCCTTCTCGGCCAGTACCGAGCCAATTATGTCGAAGAACTCCTCCGTGCCCACCAAAGCCAGTTCACACCGGTACTTTACAAGGATGCCCAGGAGTTTGCTGTTGAACTTCTCGATTACCTGCTGTATTTTCGTCTTCGAAACCTTGAAGGAAATGCTCGCATTTAAAGGGATGAGCTGCAGCCCGCTCCATTGCCCAAACTCTGAGTAGCACCGAAGGATCATTGTCAAGAAGAGTCCCAGCGTCGAGGTAGAACAGAGGGACCATGCATGCCACCTGCTTGGCGTACTGCTTCAGAAGGAAGCCAAATGCAAGAGAGGCCGCTACGTCCCCCTGCTGACAACCGGCTGATGACGTGATTTCAGTCTTACCGAACATCAGGGGAGTCGGCCTGCTAAACGCTTGGTGCCTTAATGGATAGAGGGGCGGGGCGTGTTTGGAAACCTCTGTTAAGAGGTGCCCCCGTTTGTTTAAGTTGAAAGCATTCTTAAAATCTAATTTTAAGAGCAACATTTCGCGCTGTTTTCAAGAAAGGTGCGAGCCGAGTGAATAATTATCTCCGCCCCATTATCAGGGGCGTATACCGTCTGCCGTGGTTGCAGGCAGGTTTTCACATTGACTTGGGAAAGCAGGGTCTTTGTGGCCAATCTACGCAGAGTGCAGTCAATGGCTATGGGTCGGTATCCCACGGTTTTGTTTTTCAGGGCGATGAGCTACCCGCCATATATGACGCTTCTTACAGCCTCCGTAACTTGCCCGTTACGTATGATGTCGCATTTTTTGGCGAGTGTTTCCAGCACATCGTTGTGATCCCCGTTGGCAGGAAAAAGGCATTTTAACTGGTTGGGCATGTCGTCATGTCCTCTCGCCGCACCAGATGGAAAAGTGCAAAGTGCCTTGGCGACATCCTCGCTCGAGCACGACCCGACCGCTAGCAAGGCCATCATCTCACTAATCGATTTCGCCGTTACGGATGCAATCGTGTCGTTGGAAGACGAGATTCGAATGGCGCTTCGCACATTTAAATCCATGAAGAGCTTGTGGGCAGCAATCTGAGCGCGGGCTTTATCCGTCATTACACGTTTGCCTCGACCCTCGGCTTCGACGCGATTGAGATCTGCATCTCCGAAAAAGGCCACCGTTTTCCTGATCACGCTGGCCAGGCTATGGCCTCGTTGAGTTTCTTTGTCAACGTGGAGGACTTTTGGGGCGAGGGTGAGCAGCGCGGTCCACCTCGTTTCGTCATTATTTTTCCACGACATATTTAAGAAGACGGTTAAAGAGCCTGCGCAGGGGAATTCTAGCTCCTTTGGAATCCTGCATAGCACCGTGCAGTGTCATCTTGGCGTTGGCAAGTAAAGGGTGAAAAGAAGAGGGAAAAGAGGTCGCAGGTGTTGGCTAGGTGACGGCTTTCCATTTTCTGGCGGTTGGCTAGCGGCGTGAGAAGAAGGTTCTTCTAGCGGAGCACGAGGAGAAGACAGCGGTTGTGAGATGCTAGTAGGGGCAGCGACTTGTTGGAGCGCTGTTGTTCTACTAAACTCGGCTAGCTTTTTCTTATGAGTGCTTCCGGTGTGAATTTGGATACCCCTCTTCGTAATGAAGCACATTGAACACCACGGGCATTAAAACTCGTTAGCCATTGCTGCTGCTTCTCCTGTGAAACTGAGCTGTTACTTGCTTTGTTGTGGCTGTCAACTTCTCATGCCTTGCCTTTCCAATGGAAAACGCCGTTTTCATTGTCGGTGCGATGAGTTTTTGAAATAGCTGCTGGCGCCACTTTGTAGATTAGACGTTCCAACCTCAAAATTTGGTTGAGCAGCCGTTAGAATAAAAATAATAATAATAATAATAATAATAATAATAATACAAGGAGTACACGTCCACACCTCACAATTGTAACATTTTAACAATGTTAATAAATAATAATAATATTAAAAATAATAATAATAATAATAATAATAATAATAATAATAATAAAAATAAAAATAATAATAATAATAATAATAATAATAATAATAATAATAATAATAATAATAATAATAATAATAATAATAATAATAATAATAATAATAATAATAATACGCAGTTAGTGTACACATGATGCACTCATCATATGATAACCACAGCGCAAACACAAAGAGAGTTTAAATCACTTCAAATTAAACAGACGGGATCGGTCGAACCCAGCGCGGCTCGCTCCAGCGGAGGAAAGTCTTGCGCGGCACTGAAGAGAGATCGTCCTTACAATGCGCAGCCTCTCTCGAACACCATCGCCACCACCACCACCACCACCAGCACACTGTACAAGCTGGTTGAAGCCACTGACTCTTCGATCGAAAACGAGCATGCGCGAATAGAAGGGATTCGCCTGATTCAACGGACAGTGCAACCGACGTTACTTAATGGAAGACCGGCGTGGGTGCGCGTGCAAAGCAGCCCGTTCGGCGCCCCTCAAATACAGCAGCGCGACGGTAATTAATGTCATTATCTATCATCAATGGCCAAATGCTGAAGGACGGTAACGAGCCATGACTCTTTTCTTGTTGGTTGACTCGGATGATAAACCAGCCACGTCAAAGTTTAGTTAGCCGTTCCTACTAATCAGTGCTGCTTGTTGTCGACAGTTCCTCAGTTTGGAATGCGGACACTCTGAGACCATATCGAAAGCGTACAGATGGGAGTGCTTTTTCTATGTTAATAATAACATTCTATTATTTCGCAGCTAAGTTGCACATCAGGCGCCTGATGTGATGCTAAAGTTCGTCCTACGTTGAGAGATAGAGCGGGGATCGCCGAAGCGTTTTAGTTCATTGCGTGGTGCTTGACAGGTCATTTCGCGGTACTTAGAGTAAGCCTGCGAGCAACACCGGTATCGGCACTGGTCAACTGGCTGGTAAAGATCCGAAGTGGAGCACACAAGGCAGTGGTAGCACCTTGTGTGCTGGTGGGGCCGGGCACGACGCACCTTGTGTATACGTGACGGCTAGAGCATGCGACACCCTCCCAGAGGTATCGAGAGATCTAGATAGAAAGCTCGATCTAGATAGAAGAAGGTCCAAGCTCGGCCGAGCCCTCGGCAACCTCGGTAATCGGTGACCTCCGCCTGGCTGATTTTTCCACTACCGGTCTACAGGCGGCGAGCAAGTTTATGAAGCGACTCCTCGCAGTCCAACTGAGTATAGCTTGCCGCCGATGTGGTATGTCCACACCCTACCGAGAGCGTAACTCAATATTGACACAAACTTTAGACTCAAAAAGTCGCTCAGCAACACGCAGTGACAGTCTGCGAACAACCTGCCGCTCTAAATACGTGGCGGAAGTTGCCGTTCGACACTTGTCACTGATATATTGTATGAAGGTCGTGTCCATATATTGTACCCTAAGGCCCAGGTATGGGACGAAGTTTACGAACTCCAACTTTTTATCTCCGCAGGCAATTTTGTCTGTGGCTGCCACTTGACACTAACAGCGAAATTGCATTGTCTTTGTTTTCCGTCTTATTTTTTTGGAGGCCCTTGTTGTGATGATAAGCCTCCACCATGCCAGTCATTATAGGGTTTCACAAATATACATACAAATCGCGAGACATACTTTAATCTACCTTTGAACATAAATTTGGCGTGGAATAGGAAATATTTATATGATCTAATGTTTATCTAGCCAGTAAACCAATTAGTTATATTCAGATAATTCATCTTCAAATAATATTACGATTACACAGATTAATTAACGAGAGTACATCTGATCAGTTCTACTACTACATTAGCTCCGAAGAGTCTAGAATGCTGCCATCGCATTCAAATAAACTAACGTAGCTAGATTTTTTTAGATTAAGTTTAACCCAGAATCTCAAGGAATGTTATATGTAATATAACATATTCGATCAATAATATTATATCGCCAGTGTATCCTCTTCTAATACCGAGTGACTTTCATTGACACAACCTCTTTTTTGTAACACTGGCCATTTCTTACTTTTAGTTCAAAAGCTAAGGAAATGTCTATATTTCTGACCCCCCCCCCCTCCTAAACTGTGCAATATTTTATCATCCGTTCAATTGACACATTTCTTAACCCATAAGCACGGCATTTTATATAAATTAAAATAATAAATTACGCTATTTTCCAGTCAACACAATATCCAGTCTTCCCGCCGCTTTTCTACATGTATTTAGCATTTCCTGAACACTCGCTAGTGTCCTGCTCTAACACTACCATATCGTCAGCAAACAGCACCACTGATGTCCTGATATATATAACCTTTTCCCTTTTGTGCCATCTTAACTCCGTGCTATTAAAATTTTGCGTTATTGTCCCTTTGTACGGCAAAAACGAGACCGATGACAATGGGCACTCCTGTTTGACACGCTTAGCAGCTACAAACTTCCTAGAATATCCTGCTGCTATCATTACTCGTACAGTGCTACCCCTGTATATTTCTTCTAGTAACTCCACTCAGCTTCCAGATACACCTTTGTTCTATCCACCGTAAAACCAAGATGTGTACAAAGAAGTCATATCATTTGTACTTCGAAACAGGACTTCTCATGGTCTCTGAAAAGTCTCGTTTCGGAGTAAGAGTGATATTACTAAAGTCCGTGATACTGGTGTTGTTGCCCGACATAGGAACACAAAATACGCAATTGCGAGAAAAGCAGTCCTCCTATACAGCACTAAACTAAGCACATCGCCGAGTTCGTGCGAATATCTGCTTCTTCTGAAAAACGCATAACGCCGGCCAGAAGACGCGACGTGGTCGTTTAAAAAATAATCCGCCAAAACAAGAAAGATTTTTTTTATTAGCTTTCACTGCCAATACCTCGAAAAAATAATCCTACGACTATTCACAGCAGATAATTTACTTTAGATAATTTAAATATGCATTCAATCTCGATATACCCACCGAAAAATCTTCATTACTCCGCAATCGCGCCCAGATTGCCTTATATTTGATCCCAAAATAATCGTCATGAAATGCATTTGCCTTAATGTGTTAGTTTTTAGCGCTGTAAATGGCCGTAGGGTTATGAGGTGTTGGGCGAGGAAGCTAACAAAATAACTTTATCTTTTACAAATTATCTTCTAAACGACCATGTTGCATATTCTGACCGACGTCATATGTATATATATATATATATATATATATAAGGGTTTGCACTTGAGTTATTTGTTGCATCTACAGTGACATAAACAGTGACAGCAAACTGACTGATGAAGAGTTCGGACCGATAGCTTAGTATCAAGTCATTTGCCATCTATAATAGGCCTTATCTTTTATTTATTCTATGCACTCATAGAAGCACCCATCGTTCTATTGTCGGCCGCGATTAGTCGTAACTTGTGACCCTGCCTGAACGATATAGATCGAAGTCTACTTACGGTTGGTGCAGTTATCACGTGGTTGTAGCCCGCACTCCTAGCCTCGCTTAATATATTACGAAGTTCACTTTTGCTGGATAACAAATTTAATAGCAGCACTTCGCTGAACGAGAGCGACAGAGGCAGTATAACGTGAACGAACGGATCAAGCAACACAAACAGGCACATCGTAAAGTCCCCACAGTTCGTCCCCCACCGATGCGGAGAAGCGTAGGCCCTCCACCCCTCCACTGCGTTTAATGGGATTCGTTTGGCACCGGATATATATATATATATATATATATATATATATCGCATGTTTATATCGTTTACAAACACGTTTTAGACTGTCCCCCAATAGTATATATATAACGCCCCGGGTGGGCAAATTTTATACATAATTTTTCACATAATTGGATCTTCCGCCATCTTGCTAATTCGGCCTGAACTGATGTACATGCTGCGGTGGGGTATCAGTCGCGCTGGCCTAAACACCTCGAGCACCTACCACACTCTTGAGGATCGTGAACTCCCTTGTCTGCCCTTAAATCAGCCTGTACGCCAGGTCGAACTTCATGTCGCTACCCTAATACATATTCCTATGTCGATTCCTTTTATTTTCCCGTCCAATTTATAGTGTAGTCGTCAAACGCTCTCGTCCTAGGCGTACCCCATCGTAGCTGTAGTTCTCATATCAATAGAGCCCCGCCCCCTCCCCCGAAAGCCCAAACCATTAAAAACACTTCAAGATATAGTCTTTCAAGAATAAGCTTACCCCAAAACCCGTTTTAGGAAGAAAAACATGTAACTTTATCTGATAACCGTAGGTGCTTTGTGGGCTGGCTCTTAGGAAACATTTAACGTTCACGGAATTGCTTTCACATTGCCTCATAGAACGAACCCCATAAATACAAATGTGCAACGGCGATGATCGAACCCGTGCACCTATGTGTCTCCTCCAGTCGCAAGGCGCACACAAATGCACCACGCCACGGAGCTCGACAGTACCTGTAGATATACCTCGTCCAATTTCTTCTAAATTAGTATTAGACTTCTTATCTTATTATCTTCTCTCGGCAAGGCCGGACACGTTATGTATAGACAGCACTTGCGAGTTTTTTTTCCTGCTGGTGCTCGAATGACCCCTCGGCATTCTATAAGGTTTCGGAAACTGCCACCGTTTAAGGTTGTGGTGATTCCAAATAAGTAAATAAATTTAAAAAATGCACTACGAGACCCCCCCCCCCCCTAACGGGTACATCGTTAGGAGCAATCGTTATTGGTTGCCCAAATGAACTTCTATTGTCTCTCGCCAGTCAATGCTAAGTCCAATCTCGTCCTTATAATCAATTAGTCTCTCTCCCCAAGTCCTCTATAACCATAAATAGACTCCTGTTACAGATCACAAAGTCATCATGAGAGTACTTGCCTCGGGTCCGGAAAAACAATACCGGAAAAAAAATGAACGGGCCGAGTCCGTCGCTCTGAACCACTGCTGTGATATGCGTCGCTCTTCCCACAATCCACGTACCCCCAATCGTAAATGTACACTTTACTCTTCTTAAGCATAGTCCCCAAGTAATAAGAAACCCCTTCCATAGCTAAATTCTCTAATTCCGCTTCTCGGAACTAGGTCAAAGGCCATGAGATCTATAAATACCGCGTGTAACGCTCTCTTCAGTCCGGATAAAGTTTCCCAAATTTCTGATTGCAATTGGCGCATGGCTGTATGGGTCGACTTTGATCTCACAAACTTCAATCTCACAAACCCATTTATATATATAGTTGGAAAAGAAGAAGCTGATGGGATAGCCAGGCAGATCGAACTAATTCCGAAAGTGTCTGCAACAAGCGGTAGCCTAACATTTGTAAATACTTCCGAAGCTGTGGCCCTGCCAATGGTGCACTTGAAATCGTCAAATGGGGTGTTCAAACATCGAAAAAACATCATTACAGCTGATGTCTCCTGAAAGAAGGATATTGTTGAGTTGTCGGTATCTCAGCTGATTGCGGACGCTAGTGACAATAACAAAGACTGGGAATGCTGCTTCGAGTAATGGACGAACCCAGGTGATAAATGAAGATACAACAAAGCGGCTGGGAAAACTACAGCAAAGAGGCTGGGAAAACTACAGATTGAGGCCATCAGAATGAATACCGTGCGTGATTCAAAGGATATTTTCGATAAGGAGATCTTGGAGTTCCTGTGGAGAGTCTTCTTACGATAAAATATGTGTAGAAGTGTATAGTGTGCTAGTAGTGCCAATCGTTGTTGCGGTATCTCTATTTGGGGGAATCGTTATAGGGCTATAAATCATAGAGCGCAAGGCATTCAGAATTATGACCTTGAGGCAATTTTCAACTTGCGCTGTATATTGGTTACAGAAGCTGAATCGTTTATAAACAATTAGGCATATCTGATGCACGGCAAAATTTAGTGTTCGTCAGCGCTGCCTACTCATCATATCTCTATTTAGATTGATAAGGCGAAGTTTTTTTGCTAGGCTAAATGATGTTGCGAAGACAAATATATATAACTTTTATGTTCCCTCTATCACGCTCTCTCTCTCTCTCTCTCTATATATATATATATATATATATATATATATAATTTTTTTGTGGTTTTTTTTTAATAAAACGGCAAGATGGCGACGAGAGGTAGAGTATTGGTGACAGCCACTGTCTTACCGTACGTAGAGAAAACGCCGCTTCCGTAGTAAGCTCCACGGGGATAACGTACACCGATGCATGTACGTATTGACGCTGCAACTGTACTTCGAGACGACACACCGAGACGATCTTTACGACTGGGGACAGTTGTAGACGTCGTATCGGAAATGGCGTGCAAGTGATTCTAGCCTGTGAGTCCGCACTGATCACCCGGACCCCGACTGTCAACTGCCAGTGTGAACCAGCTCAGTTCAGGCGCCCGTTGCCATTCCCGGCCATTCGTTCTCATCTGGATAGGCGGTGTAGATCGGCAATTCCGCCGTCTCCCCGCACACTTGACTGCTGATAGCCGCCGCTGCTGCCGTACTTCTCGAGTCTCGACGACGATCACAGAGCCCACAGTCGAGTCATGTCGGTGACAAAATGAACGTGGTAATAAAAGTTCAGGTACGTGCACACGTGTACGTTGGCTAAATCGGGGGGCGGCAAAATCGGGTCAAATTTTGGCGGCCAGCCTAACAAAACTGTTTCGGACTGACCCTCAGCCAACATTTAACGTCGACGAAACTGCTTTCGCATTGCTTCGTGAGCCGGACCTCATAAATACAAATCGGTGCAACGGTGGGGCTCGAACCCGTGCAGCACCTCCGGTGTCTTCTTCTCCGGTCGCCAGGCGCACGCGAATGCACCCCCACGCCACCGGCAAGCTCGACAAGCATGAACGTATCCGGTATGTGTTAACGCGTCATGTCTATGTAGTATCCAACGAGAACCTGCTTTAAGTAGAACGTAGAGACAGACAGCAGTCGAACACGACCGACCTAGCAACTTCCTTTAAGGGATTTCAGCAAAGGTCAGGTGTTGTGGTCGGCGTTTGCGCCGGGCGGACCCCTGATAAGGGTATGTAAAGTTCCACCCTTTTTCCGAAAACGATGCAACTTCACAAGTTGCTTTACAAATGCAGCAAGAGAAGGCTTGTTAAGACACTAACTACGCGGATGCCGAAGAAAAAGAATCGAAGCTCTTTACAGCTAGACGGAAGATTCACTATAAAGTGCACTGCGTGAGGACTCCAGAACTAAACAATTCTAACATTTGGCCTCATCTGTATACAGCATTTGGACCAAGCGACATAGTTATTCCCGATTTAGCTGTCCCATATATATATATATATATATATATATATATATATATATATATATATATATAGTATTACATATAATAGTAGTACATATAATATGTAGTGGTACACGTATGTCTATATAAAGCCACATTAACGGTGGTAACCCTTGGCCGACCTGTCGTCTCGTGAATTAAACAACAAGTCTCTGTTCTCGGCCTACAACTGCACACTTCCATATTGCTGCTGCTAACCTTAAATGCCATCCCCATAGGTATGACCGACGTCCCGGTGCTACATTCCAAGGTGTTGGAACCTGGCCGACTCGCCGGGACTCTCCATTACTACGACGCAACAGTACGGTATGTACGTGCGTCCACATAATAAGCTAGAAGGCAGCGTGCCGACGACATTTGCCCACGGCTTGTGAACGGGTTATCGTTTATTAAAAAAAAAACATATTAAACTCATAGAATACATAGACACCTATAGAGGTAACCATAGAATAAAGCAAGGTTTGTGTGAAAAAAACATGGCTTTTTAGTGCCATGTTTTTTCTTCTAAATTACCAGCGAAAATCTACTCTATAAAATAAACTATATATAATAAAGACGTTCGACAATAATGGTAGATAGCAAGGGCTGTAGTGACGGTATGATTAAACACAATGATTGCATTCCTTAAATGCCTATTACCAGATTGATACGTACATATGTGTGCGTGTAGGCATACATACATTTGTACATATCGTCAGGCTTATTCTGTTTAAAGAGTTATCAGCTGCATTAAGAGTATTTTGCCATTGTCTTTATATATATATATATATATATATATATATATATATATATATATATAATTAAACAACGTTGTTGCATAGTTAACTCAGTCATCCGAGACTAGTAGACAGTTCACTAAGAATCCAACTGTGCAACAAAGGGCACATCTATTCAACTGACGTATACTTGCCTTGCTGTCGCAACCGGAAGCGAGACACGTACATATTACATATGTCTATATATATACATATGTACATATATGCTCGTATATATATATATATATATATATATATATATATATTTGTAGCGTCCTATTCTGTTGGCCTGCGGGGCGTCGAACCGGTTGTCACTTAGAGCTCGCAGCCAACAACTAACTGGCGTTCCTCAGGCCAGACAGAATACGGCGCTACGGAAAGACGGACACACACACAGAGGCAGGCCGTCGACCGGCCAACAAACGCGACGGAAATCCAATTGCAAATCGGGCCTACTGTGCCGACTGTGCCCTCCCACCTCCTCGTCCCGCTATTGTCCGCTTACTTCCCCCCTCTATGGCTCTATTCCTCCATCCTCTACCCCGGGCCTGCACCCCTTGCCGATCTCCCCTCGTACGCTGTTTTGCAAATGACGACGGTAAAGACGACTACTACGACTACGACGAGAAACGTGGCGCAACCTAACTATGAGATGGATTTTCGAGCAGTGGGTTTCTGCCCGCTGCCGGCCTGGCTGGCTGGCTAATGGGCCTGCTGTTGGCGGACAGAACTGCTGTTTCGTGCTCGGCCTTCGTGATTTTCTTCCCGTTGTAAGGTCCTGGCCCTGGAAGGGTCCTGTCATTTCTGCCCTTAACCTAGTCGTCGGCAGGCAACCAGGCAGCCACGCATCGGCGTGTTTGGCCTTTCCATCTAGCCTCTAGTCACTCTCCTTCTTTTCCGCTCTTCCACCACCATCTCCGACCCTTGTTTCCCCCTACAATTCTGTAATGATGATGATAAGAAAGTTGTTGATGATGATGTCTTCACGTCACAGTGCCTTTGATGGAGCAGATGGAAAACCTCCAGAAACAGTAGCAATGAAAATAATTGGGGGTCACTGAACTGGTAGTCCGACACACACCGAGCCGGCAGATGTATATACCCGCCAAAAATATACAGATTTATTCTGTTCCTCTTTTCCAATTTATTCTTTCCTTCTTTTAGCCATTGGAAGAAGTGTCGTGCCGAGAGAGAGAGGAAGAGAGAGCGGAGGGGGGGCGGGTAACGAAGAGAGGTAAAAAAATATGGGAACAGAGTGGAGACTCCATTGAAGTCAATTGACAATCTTCTGCGCGGGATGATGGGACAAAGGCGGATTTGCCTGGCTGGTTTCACATCAACCCAACACGCCGTGGCCATCTGTTCCTTGGTTACTTCTGCTGCTGCTGCTGCTGCTGCTGCCGCCGCCGTTGCTCCCGCTACTCCTACTTCTGCTCAATGCCTTCGGTCGTGTGTGCGAGCATTACGAGCTGCTGATTCCGCCCGCCGGTTGCCGGTTGGTCCACATCCATCCCTATCTGTGTCGCATCGAGTGGCCGAGCCAACGCAAGCCGAGGGAAAAGCACAGTCAAACATTGTCGAGGTCGCAGACGCAACGCTACTATGACGACGACTTCTACCGCCCAGCACCACCGCTTTCGGAGACTATCGACTCCCGGTAGTGGCTCGCCCGGTATCCAGCGACTAACAACGCAGACAGTAAATCTCTCGAACTACGGCGGCGAACCAGTAAGCTTGCAAACTTGCCCATCACGATTCGAGCCGATACACAAGCGCACCGTAGCAATAAGGCGTCATGTCACCGCAACACGCAACACAACAACTATAACAACAATAACAATGACAACAATGATAATACTGACAACCACAACAACAACAGCAGCCATCACAAAAACGACTTTCTGCTCCACTCCCGACCATCTACGTGCACATCAAGACCGTCTCGAAACGGTTGAGGTTGGTGTAGGACCGCGTGTCTGGCCGAGTGACACAATGTAAGGACCTAATGTCTGCCTGATGATCTAGCAGCAGCAACACCAATACCAACAATTCTTGTAAACCACTCAAAATCTACCCGATTGGGCCGACAGCAGATAGTCTATTCGCACGTGTAGCATCCCATCGTAGCAAAAGGTGAAGAAACACGCAAGCCTGGCGGACGACGCAACAGGCCGGAACAAGTCTACAACGAACGGCCTTAGCAGTGTGGAGCTTAGGAACAAAAGTTTACGCTCGCATTCTTGTCGTATAGAGTTGCTCGTCTAGTGACGCTGGCCAATTTCCCAGACTCCGGAGATCCGATCCTAGTCGATCCCATCTAGCATCAGCCGCAGCAGCAGCAACAACCTGCTGTCAGCCTTCTCTCTCTTTCTCGCGTTTCTCCGTCTCTCTCTCTCTCTCTACTTTTCTTGTCAGTGGATAAGCAGCGTGGGTATGCACCAAGCGAAGGCGAGGCCGAAACTCGTTTTGTAAGATGCGGGACGTCAAAGGGCGACAATATTCCGACAATATTACTCCACGCAACATATGCTGTCGTGTGTTTTGAGTGGCGCGCCAAGTCTCGACTACGCTTGTCGAGACTAGCATAGGCCAGACTAGGCTTGTGAACGCTGATATCGATCAATTCATGTTAGGCGGCCTCGGGCCGGTTTGTATCGTCCTATCAAGAAGGATAAATAAGAAACGAACAAAACGAAGACGAAGATTGACAATAGAGACTGATGGGCATATGGGGAAGATACGGTGTGTCTTCTCTACGTCCCAACGTATGTTACTTATTGTTCGCCCCCCTTCCCCCCCCCCCCCCACAGACGGGAGAGCAAACCCCATTGTCGATGGGATAGCTGACAGCGTCTGCTTTGTTTAGGTCTGTGTGCTCGCCGTCTTGACGGTCCCGCGACAATCCTCAGCGGATCATAGCAACAGCCCGTTATACAAGAAGGCATCAACCGGTCGCTCTTGTTTTCGTCGTCTGCCAGCTTGACCGCAGTGACACGCATGTAATAATAATAATAATAATAATAATAATAATAATAACAATAATAATAATAATAATAATAATAATAATAATAATAATAATAATAATAATAATAATAATAATAATAATATAATAATAATAATAATAATAATAATAATAATAATAATAATAATAATAATAATAATATTAATAATAATAATAATAATAATAATAATAATAATAATAATATTAATAATAATAATACCGTTGTGGTCACACGGAAAAAGCCTTGTATGGGATGTAACGGTTTCATGCACGGCGGCCTTATCGTATTTACACCACAGCGCCGTTGAGTCGGGATGGGTAGCCGAGCGCGCGGATTTTGAAAAACGAAGGAAGTATTTCGAGCTATCTAGAATCTACCACTTTGTACCCATTACATTAGAGACGCTCGGCCCCATCAGCTCAGGTACAGCGAAAATCCTAAAAGATATCGGAAAACGCATAGCAGAAGTTACGGGCGATCGACGCGAGGCCATGTTTTTGAGACAGATGATGTCTTTGGCCGTTTGTAGAGGAAATGTGGCTTCCATCATAGGCGCCATGAATTTATAGAAAGCGACCGGAGCAGGATAAACCTGGCATAAACGTTCATACCTCACAATTGTAATAACTGAATGATAAAAATAATAATATTATTATCATTATTATTAGCAGTTCAATACTCTTACTTCAGTCCTGGATACTTCAATACTAGATGTTCACTGTTCGGGAGCTGCCAAAGCGGGTAAACTTAAAGCCCGTTCCCGAGTTAACGTGATTAGCGTCAGTGACATATTCGCGTTCGCTGAGTCTATTCCTCTAGTTCTGCAGGACAATTCCGCCGTCAGAAAGTGCCTACGTATGTGCAATATCTGACCCAGCTCCAGTATGCATGGCCGCGATTAATGATGATGATCACCTAACGTAGTGCACTTCACATGTACAGAATCTGACCTCACACCACCGTCTTGGAATCACTTCATGCATTGGGTCCCTACCCAAAGGCCATTCCTCAGTCCTAAGTACAGCCTTTTCTATGGTTTCGCTGTAAGTTACAAGGATTCAGGATACTCATAAAATAAACTTTAAAAAAGTCACATAAAGAACCAGAGACAAAGTCAAACAAATGGGGAAGGGCGACCCGAACCGCATATGTGTATTTGAGTTATTCTTGTCATTCTTGTTGTTGCTTTAATTATTAGTCGAGCCCGGTGGCGTGGTGGCTTGAGGCTGCGCCTCGCGACTGGAGGAGACACATAGGTGCGCGGGTTCGAGCCCCACCGTTGCACAATTGTATTTATGGGGGTCCGTCTATGAAGCAATGTGAAAAACATTTCCGTGGACGTTAAATCTTGGCTGAGGATCAGCCCGAAAACTTTACTTTACTTGCCTTTCTTATTAGGATTACTGGATACGATATTGAGACGTCGTCGAACAACGCACCGCGTTCCTACAACAGCAGCGCAGTTAGCCGATTATTTGATATGTCCCATCGCCTACCACCACATTACCTAGTCAGTTCGCGCTAACAAGTCGCAACGAACTCAATTAACAGTGAACATAGACAGATGTCAACAGGCAGCAGCAGCAACAGGTAGAGAGCCCAGCCCGTACGGAGCCCAGGCCACGGGCTTGACAACGGTCTTGGATCTCAGCCAAGATTTACAAATACAAAAAAAAAACAGACACGCGATCCCAACGAAGAAAAGACCCGCCTGTTGCTGGGGCCAGCTGGGGAGATGCATCTACAAGGCTAGGCCCGGTCAGGCACGCGCGAATCCCGACAACATGTGTAGCTTGCTTCTCGCTCGCTACAACACCTGTGGAAGAACATCGGTGCCAATTGTGGAGCGTGACCGATGCATGCGACACACCGGCAGACACCCCGCTTCAAATAGCGTTATTACTATCTAGTTGACCATGTAACGTCGCCGTGGTTGTATCGTTGACTCGCTCTGTGCCCACAGTTTCGACAGGTGTTGTCGTATTATGAACGTTGGTTAATTTTTTTTCAAATACTGTTGTATATATATACATTTATTTATATATGATTTCTTTATATGACGTTTCTTTTTTTATGTTAGCACTTTGAAATGAAGGATTGCCTCCGCCTGAACGTGTAGTCACGGGCTCTCTAACCCAGGATTAGCCCAATTCGACAATGTGTCTCGAACAGAGGGCTGCGTTTATTCGTTGAATGTCGAGCGACAGCCTCCGACGCAAAAATTCCGATGCTCTCGAGTCTCTCGTGGAAAGTTAAGGCTTCTGCCCACGCGCTGAATCAACTTCAACCGTAAGCGGGCCTGTTGGTCCTCCCATTGCTTCAAGAGCCAAAAATGCATCTTATTATTGCTTCTGTGGGCAACTACGATGATAGTGCCACGGGTTATTTATTGTCCCGATTCGTTTGTACATTTAAATATTTTTAAATAATTATTATCATTATCATCATTATCACCATCACCATCACCAAGACAGACGGTAAATGTAATGATTAAACTCTTCATATATACACACACACCTGTAGATAGTCAGTACAGAAGCAGGAGAAAACTCTGTCTTCGGCTGCAACCAGTACCATGAAATATTTAATCAGCACTCAACTGTAGCTCTAATTAAAAAGAGCGCTCTCATTACGGCCGTACCTCTGTGAGGAACTTTTCTCGACTTCGAAGCAGCTGATAGAAGGTTAGACGCGCAAAAGAATCCAGCTCGCGCTAATACCTCAAATAGGTGGACGAGCCGTTCTCTCGCGATCGAAACTCACAGGGGACAAACGTTTGTGACAGCCGTAGTGCAGACCACAAACAAAGAGACGCGACAGAAGCTAATTTAACGTAAGGCAGGGCTCAAACGAGGTGATGAAAAGCCCGGGGAAACTGAAATTTGTGCCGATTTGTCGAACGATTATGTCATCCAATTATATGTCGACGTAGGTTTCGTCATACTCTATGCATATGTATTAGAAATTATAATTTCAACTGAGAGCACACTTGGAATCTGATAAAAATATCACATTACGCAACCCGTGCTCGCAAGATACGTCAACCAGTTTGATACGCATCGCGCCAGGCTCGAACCCCGGCGACTCATACATAGATCTAGGATCGTCTGCTCTCTCCTCTGCAATGTTCCGCCGGAGTACGCAACTTGACGGCACTGCCACAGATATGCAAATTATTCTCTTAGGTACGACCGAACAAGCGATGGATACTATCTTGCAACCGAGGGCAATGATTGACCTTCATGCCTTGGGCAGCCGCTGAGGATTAGGGATACTTGTAACCGATGTTTCTCGACAGTTCAACTGTTTTAGAATAACTTCATCGCAATGCTAAAAATATTTTTATACATGCATTTATAACTTATTCTTGTCGTCAGAACTGTTGACCGAAAATTCGACAATCTTCCTTCTATATTCGTTTATTGTATATTCGGAACAAAAATAGCTTTACCCATCACATTTTACTTAAGGCTTATTTTGGCCAATAAAATTCGCACTGTATTGGTATTTAGTACAAAATCATTTGAAAGAGAATTAAGTCTGCTTTAACATGCCGAAAAACAAAAAATGAAATTGCGCTTTTTTCATTTTTATAGCTAAATACAATACAATATGCCAAAAAATAGCCACATCACAATGAAAACCATAATCATTAAAAGACAAATGTATGGTTAAATTGTTTATTTTAAATGCGAAATTAATGTAATCGATAAATAGTGTGTGTTACTCCCACTTACTCTAACAACAGCGGTCATGCGATTTGGCGTGATCCAATTTTCGTGATCTCGCACGAACCGACATCGTGCTTGTCGGTGGCCTAGGAAACAATGTGGACGGACAGCGAACCTGTAGTAGCTAACATTTATGTTTTACAATCTTCACCTCTCAGTACTCGCATGACCAACTACTCGGAGAGCACTACGGAGTTGTTTGTCTAACTGGACAGCAGTAAGTGGGCAACCTTGCAAAACATTCAACAAAAGGGAGCGGTCGTTCTGATAAGTTGCAGTTCGAGTCCAGCCCGCATCCACCATGAAGGCCGCTGGTGATACCTTAGGCAGACTTTGCAAATGGTGCATTTCGTCATACAGGATTTAGTTGACGAGCTACACAACGTTGACCGCTCAAGCAAAGCAACAATCTAGGCAGCCGTCTCTCTGGCGTGGTATCCATTTCTCAGAGCTCGCTGTTGAACCTTTTACTGAGCGATGTCACGGGCTTGCTGACAAGAGACTATTTACCGCACACTTGGTTACGAGTTTGATATAGGACACCCGCGCAAAGAACCAAAGCGACTGAGCCAAGATCGTATGTCTTTAGCCGTAAACTCTTAGTTAACTGCTACATAGAATTAAGGATGGGACGGGAGTGTCGTTTCAAAACAATCTGGTCTTAAAACCGGCTTTAAAAGCTGGCTTTAAAACTAATAGAATATATTTATTTGCACAAAGAAGGGTTGCTTTTTTATTGTCCTTCAAATGTGTGTGTAGTCAATATTAATATGGCACTACTATTGGGTGTACAAAACGTTATTAAATTGAAATGAGGTAAATCAGGCATCTTTGTACAAAATTTCCAGAAACGTGAACAAAAAACCGCACTGTTCTGCACCTACTATATCTGCCAGTTATTTAAAACCACTTGACCAGAGATTTGCGCGACGATAAACAAGCCATTGTCATACAATCCAGCTGGCTCAAGTGACAGCGCACTCTACTGGGCTAGTCGTCAAACATAGGTTTGCGTGGTAGACCACGTTATGCGCAGATCAGATAGACCAGGGTATGCGAGTTGTATGTACTACGTACGCTTAGTACACAAAAAGTCAGAAATGAATATAAAGAAAGAGAACGATAGATTGGAACGGAGTTGGAATGGCCTACTCTACAAACACGACCGCCGTACAGCTCGCCGAGCCAAATCCTGCCGTGTATACTCGCATATGCAAGATGAACGTCTGATGACAATGCAGGAACAACAGAGATGGCTCTTCTTGTAAGAATACAATAAAAGCAGCTTTGTTCACAAAGTAAAGCGCGAATAATGACTAGTCGCGGGAGGTATCTCCACAGTTGCCCGGTTGCACATGGTCCCTGGCTATGCGCCAGATCTAGGCACAGGCATTATTGGGCTACTGTGGTTGTTTGGCCGCACTTTAAAAAGGTTTGCTCCCACCAAGGTGATAAAGAAGTTTGCACCCGCAAGGTGAGCTAGAACCCGTTTGCCATTATTTCTGAGTGTGTTCAATAAGGGCGGTCAAACAATTTCGTTCGGTTCCGCATATTCTGCGTAGTCTCTTTAACAATGTCCTTCGCACACCTTCAATTATAATTATGTATTTACACCAATATTGATGGCATACGGGTGGATAGTATAAAAGTTTGGACACCACAATCGATTTGTATAAACGATAATAAACCGCAGGCTCCTTAACAACGAAACAGCGAAACAATATATTCACAAGTACAGATCCTGCATTGACTAGTTCTTTTGTATGCAGGAAGAAGGTGAAGTCCGTCGAGATAAAAACCCTAAAATCCCGCGTTACGTTGGCAGTTTTAAAACAAGACACTTATGAACGGACAGCTGTTCCGTTATTTATTTCTATATTTTGTATGTTTTATTTATATACATTTTTTAATTTTTCTAATATATACTGGCTGATATTTTAGTAGTGTAAAGCCAGCTCGTAGAACGGGGTAGTCTCACCGTGAATATCTTCGGAAATCTCTCTAATTTTCTTCTGCCGTTGACGCTTATTCTGCTCCCGCGTTGTTCATGCGTATTGCAAAAAAAGGTATTTTCGCTAACGATGAAAACACTAAACATCTCAGGGACTCTAATGATGGATACCTATTTGCACAAGTGACTTTGAACAAGAGCAGATAATTCTCCGAGAAAAAATTAGCACGTTTAGTAACTAAATTTGTAAACAAAATTCCTGTTTAGTTCCATAGTTCTCCAGTTATCAACCACATAGCCTCTTTGCATTCAGGAAGATGTATTTAATTTTATATATAATACATCACGTACCGGATTCCAGATACAAGCTATCAAATAGCGTGCTTTTGATTGCTGGGTCTCCGTCCGTACAAAAACTCAATTGCTCTACCCAAAACAATGCGTAGCAAAAACGTGTCTAGCCATTAGTGATATGCGACAACCTCGTGTGTGAGAACTCAAGCATTGTAAGATGCAGTTCCAATAATTAATCACGTTGTCAATCAATCAATCAATCAAACTAGTCAGCTCATCACGTTCATGTGACTTTCACACCTACCGCACAGCAGACGCCAGGTGACGCTTAGATCCCGCCAAATGAAATCGTGTCGAGCCCGGTGGCGTGGTGTGTTCCGCCTGCGCCTCGCAACCGGAGAAGACACATAGGTGCTGCGCGGGTTCGAGCCCCACCCAATACAAATGCACCGATTTGTATTTATGGGGGTGGTCCGTCTATGAAGCATTGCCAAAAGCAGTCCCGTGGACGTTGAATCTTGGCTGAGGTGCAGCCCGAAAAGTATTAAATTAAATCCTGCCGTGCAAAAGGATAACGAAGGCTCAAGTCCATCTCAATTGTTGTTTCACTTTCCGTTGTTTCTCGGCTAGTTCGTTGTGATCACTACTATGACAACTCGTTATTCAAGGCAATTAGGAGGCAATTCGAAATAGCAAACTCGCTTCCAAGGTCCGCTAGGTGTGCGCCTGCCTATTTGGATACAAAATCGACAACCTGCACATGGTCGTCCATTCGGCACGCGTGACAGTATGCGGGTGACAACACGCACATAGAGAAGCCGCAGCACATGGATCCGCCCAGCTAGACGTTGAAGAACTTACCGCTGGCGTTATTGCATACGAGGTCTGAATGAATTCCATACCTTCAAAAGACGGTCCCACTTTTAAGCAAAAAACTTCTTATACGGTTCATGGCTTTAACACTGACCTTCCTTAACATTTACCAACACATATGTAATGCTTTGCTAATCTGCCTCCCTTGAAATATAAAAAAATTATATTTATATATATATATATATATATAAATGTATGCGGCAAACTGGTGTTATGGTCACTCAGTGATGTCTGAACTAAAATGGGTTTTGCAAATCTACTACCTACGCTACCGTTATTATATTATATATACAATCACCGACAGCTTACATATTTTGAGTCCGCTATGCTGCGAGCAAAGACGGCTTTCGCTAATGGCTGTTTGCATCACGAGAAATCAATAAATAGCCAAACCTGCTCTAGAGACTTCAAGGATGATCAGCTCCTCTTAGCTTCTCGTATGTCAGAAGGCTTTGTTCCAATGACATTGCAGTTTCGTGCGTCGTACAAAGTAGACTCGGTATGCGACGATAACGCGAGCTGGCCACAATTCTGCCCGATTTGTCGAAACGAAAGGTAATTGCATCGAGCGGTGGGAGTGATCGGAAGGATTCGGGTCACCGGGATTTTACTAGAACGCATTGCAGGTTGCGCTGGCAAGCGGATATATCTCCGATGTTTTTGAGGCACGCTTACATTTTCCATTACCGTCGCCGCAATGTAAAGCATATAGTACACTGCCCATATGTAGTCAGAAGCTCTTCGAACTAATTAAACTAGGAGTATATATATATATATATATATATATATATATATATATATATATATATATATATATATATATATATATATAGCAAAGTTATATAAATCCAGTATTAAATGTATATAAGCAAGAATGATTATCAATAAATCAAAACTGACACAATATATATATATACGCTGGCCTGGCGCCGAAATCCATATGCGACAAATCGTGCCATCGCCGGCGGTTCCACAAAAAGCGACGTAGGTGGACAGAGGATGAGGGGGGAAAAGCGGGGCATCTCTCGAAGACAGAATAAGACACGCTGTGCTCCTTAGGGATGACCAGCGGCAAACTCTCATGGATTTATCTCTCTCTCTTTCTCTCTCCCTCTCTCTCTCTCTATCTCGCTGTTATAGTTGGCATTATGTTTGCATAGAGCCACGGCAGACCGATCCGATGCTCCAGAGTTGCTAGGACGTCAACACGCGCCAGACGATGTCTGCGCGTGGCCGTGGACCAGGGTCACGAATGGTGGAACTCAAAGGCACTCATAAGCTACTGCGCTATGCGAGACGCCATAGCTCCAGTTGTTTCGCGGCAGCACATTGAGGGGACAAATAGATATTTTTCCTTCGACATAATCCGCCGTGTCCTGCCGCCGTGTGGGGGTTTCCTAGAACTGCCTGTGATGCGACTCGGCCACTCGAGGAGGTTCGTAGTAGAGCAGCTACTAAGCTTGCTAACAAACGTTGCAATATCGCCGTCGGTACCCTTGTATTGGTGAAAACAACAATTGATATCGAAGAAACCTACCATACGAGCTATCACGCATATCTTTTCTTCGTTCGGAGCTGATCGTCTGGTTCATTAACATTGTAGACATTGGGCCAGGAAAAGGCTTCTCAATACACTCTCGTGTGTGTGTGTGTGTGTGTGGTCATGCTCAAAGCTACATATGCAGTCTCCTGGCGATGTGTACGTCAGGAACAACATGTGATTGTAATAAAAGAGACATACATTGAACTGCCTATTATATGCCTGTATTCGCCTGGTCGACGTATCTCTAACGACTCATCTCAACTGAAAGCTGTCGATTGACAAGTTCCAGTTGCAAGGCACCACGATAACAGACCTTTGTAACGACACGACACGACATGTACATATACGCATGTATTAAACGACGCCAAATTGGCGCCACTCTTAGACAGTATGATTGAATCAAATCACTATATTTAAACGAATTCGTGTGTGCCTTTTAAATAGATCTAGCACTTATATGCAGTGACATCGCTTTCTGCGATGTTAACCTAAGTGTGCCGACAACGGAGTCGCTAAATATGTTTCGGCTGCGGCTGCTGAGGAAATGTGCTACTACTACTAAAGTAAAGTTTTCGGGCTGACCCTCAGCCAAGATTTAACGTCCACGGAACTGTTTTTCACATTGCTTCGTAGACGGACCCCCATAAATACAAATGTGCAACGGTGGGGCTCGAACCCGCGCACCTATATGCCTCCTCCGGTTGCGAGGCGGAGACTTAATCCACCACGCCACCGGGATCGACACTACTACTACTACTACTACTCAGGACAAGTTTGCTGGTACAGATTTGTATCGATATACTGTCATTCGAGTTGTGCCACAACAACAACCACTGTAACCACTGCTACATGCTAGCACTCATTAGCTAGTCAAGTATTAAAAATATGCTATCCATAGGACCATATCGATCTGTTCATCAAGTTAGCTTGACTGCTGCTTGCACTTTGTCTTCTGATTAACCCTATAGTGCCGGATGCCTGACGATAATCGATGGTCAGCCACATGTCGCACTGGTGTGATTGAGGCGTCCACGGTAGGCAGTCCTGCAGCGGTTACCGCTACCTACGGACGCGGCATATACACAATTGTGCATGAGTGCCACTACTATTGAGCTACATCTTAAGCGGACGAGTTTCGATCGGGAGACGACGCGACCATGTATCTATGTGCTGTAGTCATCTTTGCTGACAACTGGTTTAGTTTTGCTAGCTAACTATTGTGTCTAGCTAGCAAACAGGTTGACATAGTTCGTAGTAGACAGGGGGGCCCGCATCAAGTCCCCCTGCCAGAGCCCATCGCAGCCTTCTGCCGGCCCCCTGAAAGCACCGGCCCCGTTGGAGGCCGTCAAGCTCTAAGCCCCCCTACAGTTTGAGCAGCCCGTAGCTGCAGTAGGTAACACCGGTCGGCTCAAAACCGAGTGTCGCATACCTGTTTGTTTAAGCCAGACGATCTCGCCTCCCAACCCCCCGAGAGCGGATCGCCTCGGTATCGTATCGATCCCGGCCGCTGTTGGAGCTACAACCCAGTGCCGCTGAAGATCGTGTCCGCCTAAGGTGACGGAGAATCTATTCTTTGATTGTCTGTTTATTTGTTCGCGGGGCGAGCAAGCTGTGCAGGCGCCCTATCGCAGCCATGTCTAGCCGTAAAATTTCGTCGGCGACGACAAGCGAAGAACGCGCGCCGAGAAGCAGCGACTTTTCGTCGTCATTACTCAGCGCAAGATTGATTGAGTGCAGCTGGGATCGTGTTCGTCTCTGTTTGTACAACAACCGCACCTGGCTACGACAATACATGGCTGTCGTACCAAGAATAATACCAACAACAACAACAATCATAATACTTAATACCTGATTAATACCGATGCGCTTAACACAACATCGGCTCGTCTCCGTTTGTTTTCGAACGTAAACAAAAGGTGGCCAGATCAGAGGAACATGTCTGGAGTTCCTGTTGACTCGGGGCAGTCAGAGAGTCGTCAGACTTGTTGATTGATATCATCAAACACGTAGTGGCGGGTTCGTGCCACCGATATACGATACTATATATATATATATATATATATATATATACGATACAATATATATATATATATATATACGATACAATATATATATATATATATATACGATACAATATATATATATATATATATATATATATATATATATATATATATATATATACTGAAGCCACACGACAAATATCCCGGTCACGTAGGCTAGTTTAGTGAGTTTGAGAGTTGCGCACTATCCAGACCAAAGGGAGTACATTATGCGTTTTTGTTTCTGGCCCCCTGCAAAAAAAGTTGATACATATTATAATATAGTAATGTAGGGCGGGGGTGGATGGTAATGCACCATTTATTTTTTTGAGACGTGTGCTCCCCGGTGTTTTGTCCGACTATCCGGTCGATTATCTCCACTCCACTTCTAATTGGAAGGAACCTAAAGCTAAATGAACATAAATCTGAACGAATGAAAATCCACTCCGGCGTCACCTGTCTAAATTGGAAACCATATAAATCAATTTACGAGTGGTCGGTCCAGGTATTGAACCCACGACCTCCCAAATGTAAGGCGATGGCTTTGCCACTAAGCCACCTTGCTCGGTCTATATATATAAATATATATATATATATATATATATTTTTTTTTTAATACACATGTCTGATGGCTGAACTGCCTCCAAGAAGTCTGCATGCATGAGTGCAACGGGCTCATTCACGAACATGGCAGCGACTTCAATCAATGTGCAATTAGGCTTTGCTGACGACGCTATTAAACTACTCAGTACTCACCTGGATCAGCTCAACAACCTGACGTGCCTGACGACCTAGCGGACTCTCTGCACGCCGGGAGGCAAAGCGTTACAAGGCCAGGTCGAAAGGATGTATGTACGCTGCTGTGAAGAGCGGTCCAACAACAGCGAGGGGTGTTACTAGGTGTGTCAGATAAACTCTTCGAATAATTCTTCTCTCTTTACTTCTCCTTGTTCTGTGTAGCGGCACCAGTCACAGGCGTGAGACACATCCACATATTCACACACACACACACAGACACAGTTCCACCCACAAACGGTTACCGGCACTTCTCTTCCTCCGGCTTCAATCTACTTCGATTACTGGGTTATCCGACCGAGATCGCTGGTCACCATTGTCTGTCGAGACTAGCCATAAACAGCCGCTATTTCGACGAAGTCACACATTCACACGCACTACACAGGATTCACCACATCCAACTAGACGAAGACGCGGACGCGACGAACGGGCATCGAACGCATCCACGACGCCGCAGCAGCACAGACCCAGATCCACGCTTCATTCGACGCGCGACAGCGTGTCGAATGAATGCCGCCAAATCTCTCTCGGAACACAAGCAACAATCACCAACGCGTCAACACATCACTGAACACACACAAACGAAACAGCTATAATGACTACGATTATCGATTAATTGACGCCGGCCACTGACAGCGCCGGCAAGTTCTTTGTTGGTGGGGCCGCCGAAATGGTGGCCCAATATCGACCTCGTCCGTCAGACCGAGATCGAGTTTTGAGCTCTCAATTTCGCTTGTGGCGGACGGACAGCTGTTCTTCGGCAACCTCAAATTCGTCGTTACTGTGACCTCGCCCGTTTGTCTCTGTTGCCTCGGCGCTCTGATGTCGTGTTGCACGCGCTCCGTGCACTTCGTGTATAACCTTTTGTACTATCGCTTCTCTATCTGTCTGATCTCGTTCACTGGCTCTTTCTTCTCCCGCTCCGATGTCTCTCGAATTGCGTACTGTTGTGTTCTACGCCGACGAGCAGACGTTAGTGCGTTAGTGCGACTAGTGTTACGTGGTGGTTACCGCTGGTGACACAATCCGGGGGGGGTGGGGGTTGGGGCAGCGTGCAGCAAATGTTCACCGCTGCACTACATACAGAGACCTGCCTACACGACAGGTACACGCCACTACTCGAGACGATGAAGTCGACAGCAGCGCACACGAGAATGATGCCACGAGAATAATTATATAGCGTGAACCGAATACAGTGTTGTTGTTTTCCGATGTGCTTGGTGAGTCCGCGAAACCGGCAACAAGTAAATCACAGAGGAGATCGTTGTCTGGTGGCCTTTACTTTCATCATCAACATAATCTGCATCACCACATCATCATCATCATCATCATCAATAACACGATCTTCTTTTATATTATCCGTCATTCATTCCTGTGCCAGTCGGTTTGCGGCCAGATGATCGGTAGCTCTTTTACTGCAACTGTTTCCCCAACCGCTGCCACTGCAGCCGCTGCCGCCGCCGCTATATGACTTACTTGATTAACCCAATCAAAGGAAACGGCATGTTGAACACGCGCTAACAATTGAACATTGTCTATCGCGTCGTTAACAAGCAACGTCGTCGTTCATCGCGCACGCGTCACGATAAGGGATGGGTGCAATCCGTCTACCCACGCAATACCATCACCAACGCCGACACCGTAACACCGAGTGAATGTAAAAGCACGCGTAGCAAATTTTGACGTGTATACTCTCTGTCACACAGTACGACGGGACAACCAGGCCGCCGCAGTGGTCTACAGTGGTCTACGCTGTACTCTACACTCGTCTTACAATGGCTGCCCCTTTCTCTCCGGTTGGTCGGTCTAGACCTCTCTCTCTATCTGCTCGAGGATTTGCCTCAAGTTTCGATATTCGCCCCTGTTTCGTTTTTTTTTTGTTTTTTTATTCACTACTGCTCTTTCTCTCACACGAGCTCCTCTCCCTTTGTGTGGTTGTTCGTACCCCTTCCCTCGTAACTTTCTTCGCCGCTGTAGTGCTTAACGTGCGTTTGACGCGTCACGTCTGGTTGTCGCGGCACGTGGCGGTCCACTTACTCAGCGTAGCCAAGCGTTCGGTTGTTACTTCCTCTTTCAGCTCATTTGTTCATTTCTCTCATCGATCATTCGCATTGTCGCCACCATGTTGTGCCATTTCCACCACCACCACCACCACCACGGAGATTCTTCTGCGTGCACGATCAACGCAAACCGCAATAACAATGACAAAGACAGCAACAGCAACAGCAACAACAATAACAATGCACTGATCTGCTATTGACCACCTATGGATCTATCCACATGACATGCACACAAACACCGCCTATCACGATACGGCTATAGTTGCATGGCCTACATGAGCCCAAGTGTCATGTGAGGCCACGGCAAGATACTTTTCGTTCGGCCGCAGCCTCGGCACATACAGCTGCTCCTGAGCTGCTCCACAGAAGACGGCACTTCTAACCGACAAATATCAACCGGAGGCAAATGGACGACGACACGCAATTCTTCTCATTCACACAGCACACCCGACACTCGATGCAATCACAGCATCAGATGCCCGTAGATGGTGATCCGTCGTATGCAAACGAATTTCTTCCTCCTTTTTCTTTCCTTCCGTCCTGGCTTGTTGGCTTTGTTGAAGGTCGTCGTTTTTATTGCTTGACTTGATGAGTGATGCTTGAATTCCGTTTCAACAGTGATTAATCAATTAATCAATCAATCAATCATTGATTGGTTCGATGGTCAATCGAGCAGCGGTCGTTGAGGAACATCCAAATCTAACGTTGATGACAGGTTATTAACAATGTTGTTGTTGTTATTGTTGTTGCTGCTGCTGCTGCTGCTGATGAAGATGAAGACGAAAATGAGGACGATAACAAAGGATCGTCGTATACTTCAGAGTAGATAGTTTTGATTAACTGGTGGTCGAATGGATTTGCCGTTTGCCGCCTGATTGAATGGTTGTCTGATTGATTGATTGATTAATGTCTGACTGATTGAATGACTGACTAACTAACCGGGGGCGGGCGCGGTGGGAGATACGAAGGCCGAAGAGGTGGAGAAACAGCAATAATAATAACAACAACAACAACAACGACAACAACAACGACGGGCCTGCGGACCACCGTATAGGTCAACAACCACGAACGACACGAGCAGACAGACGAATGACGGACTGACTGACTCTACGACCACGAAAGTTCGTCAGTCAGTTGATCTCAGCGGTGGCGGCAGCAACGGCGACATCAAAAACAACAGCAAAAGCATCAACAACAACGCCGTCCGCATATAGCGGCAGCAACAGCTCAAAGTTCACTGGAGCCCGCTCAGAGAGACGATCGCCTCTCTCTTTCGTCGTCTGCGGGTTTGTTCGTCAACCGTCTGTCTATATATTATTATTAGACATCGATAGATATACGAGTATTATAGTATATGCATGCATGAGACGCCGAAACCGACCGGCCAGACGGCTGTCCGCCAAGAAAACTCGCAGAGGCAGCAGCAGCAGCAGCAACAGCAACAGCAACAGCAATAGTAGAAGCAGCAACAATACCAGTAGCTGGTAGTAGTTATCCGATGACGAGCTGGTAGTAGTTACCCGAGGGAGCCATAACTACAACAACAACAAGAACAACAACAACAACGACAAAAACTGTTTTAACTACAAACTCAACAACAATAGATCACTACCACCAACCCATCGCGATGAATCCATTCACGCTTGACTCGGTTTGCCGCTGAGTCGTCCACCCGACACAAAATATGAGCGATTGTTTGTTTGTTTGTTGGTTTGTTGATTGATCAGCAACCGATTGCCCGATCTATGTATCTATCTATCTATCTATCAATCAATCAATCAAAAGTCAATCCTGGGGTGCGCCTCTTGTGAGCGGCCGCCAAATCTGTTTCGTCGTTGTTGTTGTTGTTGTTGTTGTTGTTGTTGTTGTCCGTTGTCGTCGTCGACAAACCACCCGACGAGAACACGACGAGAGTTCTTCTCTCTGCGCCTCTACGACGTTTCGCGCTCGATCTGAAACTCCGTATCGGCGGAATACGACGAGCTCGCTCGACTGGTTCCCGTGTTGGTGCTGGTAGTGTGTGCACAACTGCGGCTGCTCCAGCTTTTGTTGTTGTTGTTGTTGTTGCTATTGGGGGTGTTGTTGTTGTTGTTGGTGATGATAATGGGGTCGTTGTTGTTGTTGTTGGTCGCGGTGTTGTTGTTGTGGTTGCTGTTGTTGGTGGTGGCGTCGTCGTTGTTGTTGTTGTTGTTGTCGCCGTCGCCGCCGCTCTTACTACGAAGGTTGCTGCTGATCGTGATGCCGGCCGGTGTCGGATACGGCGTAGCCTGGCTCGGACGGTCCGGCTGCTCGGCTCGGACGGTCCGGCTGCTCGGCTCGGCTCGGCTCGGCTGAGGCGTTCAGCCAGTGGCGGCCACAAGGACTAATCCGCATCACATCATCATCATCATCATTACTACGATCGTCATCATCATCATCATCATCATCATCATCATCCACAGCAGCTCGAGAGACAGTCAACTCTATTATTAGCCTCTGCTGTCGCCGGCTCCGCCGCTGCTGCTGCTGATGCTGCTGGTGGTACTACATCGTCGATGTCTTTCTTCTACAACAGTTAGTTTGATGTTATAATAATGATCCGTTAACGTGCCGGTCGTTGTCGTTATCGTGTACGTTGTTATTGGCTGTGGTGGTGGCGGCGGCGACAGCGACAGCAGCAGCAGCTTCCTATTCGTATTCTTTTTCTTCTTCTTATTGTTCTCCTTCTTCTTCTTCTTCTTCTTGGTATTTGCTTTCTCCTCCGCCTACTCGTGGGTCTTTCTCGTGCTCGTCAAGAAGCGTGCATTCGTGCTCTTGACGGCAGTTCAGCCTGTCGTCGCTGGTCGTCACAGCAACTGCGCCATCGGAGCACAGATCGGGGATAGATGACAGCAGCAACAATTACGCCAGCAAATGACGGTGTGCTCCGTTGTAGTAGAGCATGTAAATGCTGCTTTGAGAACCTTGTTTTCGATGTTTGATTGCTTGATAGCGTATCGTTTGCCTGTAGTATAGGTACGTGCATATGTTTGCACATGTATAGATGTAAATATCTATATTCGCAGATATATATATATATATATATATATATATATATATATATATATATATATATATATATATATGTATATATATATAGATATATGTATATATACGCAGACGTAGATGTATGTAGCTAACTACATACGCTGGGAGAGTGACGACAGATTGTCATTTCATTGTTTTTGCACTCGTTCAACGCGTTCTCTGCGTCTGTCTGTGTGTAACGAACAAATGCATTCGTTTTCTTTCAATTCTTGTATTTTAAGACTGCACACGCGCACCAATCGTATAATATTGGCTAGCTACTAAAGCTGAACAGATCGTTGACAATGCACGGCATGTGTACACCAACGGCCGTCGGAAGCGAAACCTGGCCGAAGAAGATACTACGGCTGTCGATCTTATCCAGAGTCCCATACGTTCGATGATTCGATGACTTCCACGCAGAGTTCTTCTCGCTAGCAGTGAAGTGTTACGCGTATGACGAAGCCCCGTCTAGATATGGTCGTCGCGTAAAATATGATACACACATCCGGGTACCAAAACAACAACAACAACAACAACAATGACACGAAACCTGACAATGAGATAGCGTTATTGCCGTCCGGCGCTACTCATTCATTGAAGGCGATTTTAGTAGTAGTTTAATGAGTAGTAGTAGAAGTAGTAGTCGTCAAGCCCAGTGGCGTGGTGGATTAAGTCTCCGCCTCGCAACCGGAGGAGACACATAGGTGCGCGGGTTCGAGCCCCACCGTTGCACATTTGTATTTATGGGGCTCCGTCTATGACGCAATGTGAAAAACAGTTCCGTGGACGTTAAATCTTAGCTGAAGGTCAGCCCAAAAAACTTACTTACTAGTAGTAGTAGTAACAAGCGGTTGACATTGTCATACGAGGTGCACTATTTATACAGAAGCAATAGTTGACATAGTAAAGTTGTACTTCACAGACACATCATTGCAGTAGTCGATCGAGTAATGTATCCGTTTGCCGAACTCGTACATCCAGTAGTCGTAGTAGTAGTAGTAGTAGCTAGCGATGGTGCTAAGCCTGGGGCTCACTGGTAGACTAATGGAAATCGTTGAATGTCATCCCGTTATCCGGTTCGTGCGATCGATAACTTCCGAGGTTACCGTCAATGCGAACGCATCGATCTCAACGGTGCTTCTCCGCGGTCTGCCGGCGTTCGAACTCCGCCGAGTGAACACCGCTGCTTCCTCGTTTTGCGCGCCTCGGCCGTCGTGGCGTTCGAACGAGCGCCGTGAGGTGCCGAGGGGTACCCTCCTCCCTACCTCTTCTCCGTCGGTTCTTTTTCGGTCTGACCTCTCGAGGCTGTAGCAAACCTCCTCTCGCACCCGCTCTTAATGTTCTCTCTCCCCCATCTCTCTCTCCCTCTCTCCCTCTCTCTCTCTCTCTATATATATATATATATCTCAATTTTGCTCGCGCCCTCCATCACTCTGTATGTCTAAGCGTCTCTTTCCCCTTCTCCAGTCTTCCCCTTGTGCCTTTCCCTCTCTCTCTCTCCCTCTCTGTAGCTCTTGCACGTCTCTCCCCTTTTTTATGTATCCAACCAACCAACCATTTCTCTCTTTCTCTCAATTTCCTGTCTGACGCGCGGTCTCCTAACCAGCCAACAACGTAATATTATCGTCGCACACAACCAAAGGCAAGCAGCGGTGCCTGACGGCTTGCCCGAGCAGCACCGGTAGCGCTAACAGCAACAGCAGCAGCAGTCGGAGGATGACGGAATCACCAACGGCCTTGCCGGCAAACTTCCTCTTTTCCTTTCATTCTTTCTCCTTCGTTCCCCGCGCATTCTCTCTCTCTCTCTCCCGCCATTCGCTTCCCTGACTTTCTTGTGCTTTCACTCCTCTTCCTGTTCGACTCACGCCATTTGATCTCACCCTGCCAGCCTGCCTGTCTGTCTGTCTGTCTGTTTGCCTACATCCGCGCCCCCTGCTTCTTCTTCACGTGCTGCCCTCATACGCAGTTCAGCGGCCGACGTTGAAGTTGTCGTGGTCGTCGTCGTCGTCCGACTTCGTGCCGTCAAATTTGCTTTCTCTCTCTCTCTCTCTCAATTTCTTTCTCGATCTTCCTCTATCTGTCCTTCAGTATTTTGCCCTAAGCGTCCGCTCGTTGTCATCATATCGTTGCTGGCGGCGGCGGCGGCGCCCGTTACGCTACAACGGCCCTGCTAGAAAACCCCCAAGTGCGCCTCACCCCCACCTCCAATTCGCTTAGGATCTCCATGACGCTGCAGCAGCACTTCTGGCTAGCCGCGTGCGTTAATGCGCGCCCGTGCGCATCATCTCTGTCCGCCGCCGCCGCTGCCGCGTTAGAAGGCTTCGGGGGGGGGGGTGCTGGTGGAAAATCCTCTCTACGACGACCGAACTACCCACCGATCGACCAACGACCGAACCTGTGAACGTAGGAACGAAACTCTTTCCGATCGCCTTTCTGATAGTTGTGCCGGTGGCGTCAGCATCACCATCAATAACAGTAGTACAGTGACTACGGCGGCAGTCTTCCCCGTTGTTGATCGGGCCGATGTCCTCATCTGCTCTTGCAGAAGCTGCGTCCTCTCGTTCGAGTTTTCACTCTTTCGCGTCAATCGCTCTCTTTTGATATGTCCGACTGATTGGCTGATTGGGTGGATGGCTGGTGGTCCGGCGCGCCCGCCCTCAATCTCAATGCGTCTGTCTCGGATTCAGCCCCAATAGGTCGTCGTTGCTGTCGTGGTTGAGCGTCGCACGACTTTAAAGCCTCAAATAAGGGTAACAACGGTTCATCTTCTATAGGCGGAACTGCAGAGACAATGCGGGCTATTGGACGGTAGATGGATGATACGTGTATGATGGTCATCACATCAAACGCATGCAAACACTACGTGGAGCCGGCTGACTGGAGGCGTTAGCACCGACATCTCTAGCCATGCTCGGTTTCTTTCTGTCGCCCTCTCTCTCTCTCTCCTCTCTCTCTCTCTCTCTCTCTCTCTATTTGGTCCGCCCTCTTCAGAAGTGGAAGAAGAAAAAAAAGATCACAAGCAAGAGAATCGCAGGCTGCGAGAGGCCGTTGATGAGCCTGGTGAATATGCCTTATCTAGATGTCCGTACGAATGCCTTACGAATACGTACCTATCTAAGTATGTCTATAAGAGACGCGCGCTTTAATCAGCGCGGTCGACAGGATTTAACAGCCTGGTTGAGTGGATACACTGTAGGATTTACACGACCGGACAGCAGCAGGACTGCCGCGGCGGCGATCTGAAGATGAAGCAGGAAAACTACTAGAGGAGAAAGAGTTTCGTTACAACTTGCGAACTTCCACAACCCTGAAGACACCTCTTCGGGATTGTGGTGCTCTGTTTTGATCGGCCATTTGTTTGTCTGCACTTTGTCGCATATTTGACAGGCGCTGCAAGCAGGCAGCCATCAACGACATTTGGGCTAGGTCTCTTCGTATCGCGATGGACGAATTCCCGCGCCACGCCTCATTACCGCAAGCATAGACTTTTCTTCTTTGTTTTTTTCTCCCGTCTGGTTTTCCTACTCTTCATTTTCTATCTGTTTGCCTGTCGCTCTGTCTCCTCTCCTGTTGTCTAACTTTTCTTAGTCTTATTTTCGAGTAAAGGAGAGAGAACAAACTTGTTCTTGCCGACTTTAACGCGTGCATGCTCAGTAGCAACCCAACGTGTAGCAAGCAGCCACATCGATGACAGCGGCTGCAAACGCAAAGACTCGTGCCCCTTTTAACCTGCAATGCTTGCTGTTCGCTGACAGTAACATCCTTGTTCACCTTTTTTGTCCGTTTTGCCTGTTTCTCGTTATCGAGGTTGGCCACGATAACAAGCAACACACACACACATATATATATATATATATATATATATTCAGAATGTATTTTATTAGCATCATGGTACAGTACATGGAATACATTCGGTATACTCGCCCCAGCTGTCAGTCAGCTCTAGACAGCCAAGCGCGATCAATTCGTCAATCGTACCGATTCACACGTGTGTTTTGTGCGGACAAAACGAATGTGGCTGTCGGAGTGGTCGAAGTGCTGCGTTCATCTTAAGATGAAGGACATTCTGTGATTGCTTGGACGGACATTATGCGAGACTTTGTCTCTCTCTGCAATCGAGTGATCTCCAAACTGTTCATTCAAGCTTGATAGCGGTAAATATTTGCATCTGTACTGTTAGATAAAATGTTTACTACTGGTTAGCACATTGGTGGCCGGCAGACAAATAGTCACAGAGGGTTGCTCATTGCATCACGTTATTCCACCCCCGATTCGGATTGATCCAGAATAACATTAGTACATCTAATACAGTTGATTCACATCTATTTGACAGTTGATTGCCAAGCCTTTTCAAACGTTTTCCAGATATTTACTCACTGGACTCGTTCAAAATCACCGATACATGAGAACCTGTCCAGACTCTGTAAATGTGATGCGAAAGCACGAGGCCATTCGCTTGCTCTACACAGCCGCAATTATATCTGCTCTCCGGTTGAAATCTCTCCCGTTAACAAAAGGCTCGACTCGAGCGATTTTGACTTCAATTCAACCTAAGCGTCTCTCTCTCTCTCTAACCGTCATTCATTGATCCACGGTCAATAGGCGAAACGTCACTATGGGAAACGCGATTGCACGTTGGCGATTTGTCTGCTTAGTAGGATTGAGTACTCGATGAAATTAGACTCGAGCGCGGTTAAATTGAGTAAGCGAGAAAATTAATGGCGGCCCGAATAGTTGTAGAATAAGGCCGGACTAGTGTTGGAAGCAGAACGCGAAACCTGATCGGCTGTCTTGTTGATCTGATAAATTTTTAATACAGAGTATTTTCGGCATCTTGAAGTTGGAGAATGCATGTGCGCCACATGATTGAATTGTTAATGATGTTATTATCTTAATTTTAATATTATCATTTCATTATTCAGTTATTACAATTGTGAGGTATTTATTTATATAACAATATAATAATATTTTTATGTTAGCACATCGTGAGGTATGAATATTTTTCATTTATTAATATTATTATTCAACTTCAAACGAGATTTATTCACGCAACTGCATTTTACAACGTTTAAGTTCTCGGTAAATAGAAACAGTTGGAGATAGATGAGTCAAACAACGAAGTAGAAAATCACTCTCGACAAAGTCTAAGGAGTGCTTTTTATATTCACTTTACACAATCGCTAATCACGGTGGTCATTGAGCGTCGCAAGGACTTCAAAACAGCAGTTGGTGCGTTTTTTAGAACGCTAAAAATTAATGAGGCAACACACTTGCAAATATACGTACAAAATAAGTAGTTCACCGGCACAGCATCTTCACAAATCACAGCTATAGGTAAAAACACGTGCATACTATTAGTACTATCCAATCGGAGTGTCTGTCCCTATATACAAAGCACAACAGTCCTAATTTCGGATTTACCTAGACCAGAAGCCCGATTTTGACTGATGAAATGAAAAGCCACTGCTTCAAAGTTCACGAACGAAGAAGTGTTCCTTAGTTAGGCATCTAATGTGTTTGGGAATGCACGTCCTGGTTTTAGGGAGACGGCATGCAAGTCCGTGCTGACTAGACTTCAGAGACGCAGAGGGCACTGCAAAAGTTGTTGCACGCTTAGTTGATGTTCGGCTGAGGATAGGGATACGTGGAAATGCGATTTTCGTATGCACATTATCTCGCGAAATCTTGTATGATTCACTCCGAACCGTAGAGTAGTGTCAGTCAGCAAAAGCAATAGCTGAGCTAAGGTTTAGCCACTGAATTCTTAATAGGATTAAATTCAGAATAATAATAAACTTAAAAGTTTCAAGAACCTTTCGGTGTACCGATGTCAACCTGCTGATCTTGAATCTTGAATCTTAATTTGATATATAATCAACGACCAAGATGAAACTCTAATTGGATGCGCAGTTTCGTTCACCCTTTTTTTAAAGTAAAGGAAACACCGCCGTATCCTTAACAGTTTTGCAGGCACATCCATAACGCCTTGACTCCAGCTTGCTTTAAAACTAAGAATGATTCTAAGGATCTCAGGAACAGAGACGGCAGAGAGTGAAAACACACTGCCATTTTTTCTTCATATTTTGCCAAGTCAGGTTCCTATCTCTCTGCTCATTTCGAGGTACACAAGAAAGCAGAACGATAGCGGTATAATGCTGTCCTCGCCGCTCAGAAAGCATTAAAATAGCAGCGATTGTTTGAGTAGAACAATTTAGAATCTAACAAATTTATCTTACGATGTCTGCGTTACATCTTATTATTTCTGAGACGCAGTCGCCGTAAACCTGGGGAGAAAATAATCGACCCCCTCTTGCGCGCGCTATCAGAAGCAGGAGGATCCACAAGTCAATCAAAGTACTTCTCGTACATAATAAGCAGGATTTTTCAGAACACATCGAAAGCCGCAATTGACGTCTACCGCATCATAAACTGCTAACCACGAGACATCTTGTAAGCGATATAGGGACATATCCATTTTAGCCTTACTGTGACTTCTACGTAGGTTTGGGGCCAATTTGGCCAACCGTTTGGCAGCCGCAGAGTTGGCAGAAAGAGATATGAGACCCGGGTAATGATCAGAAAAAACAGAGTTTCGAGAACCATAGGTTAGACAGTAGTAAATCTTGCGTAATTAAACTCAGCAATGTGGTCTATATACGTATAAGGCGCGCGTCTGGTTATGCGATCAACTACACTACAAGGGAGAAGTCTTTAGCGGAAAATAATGACTGCAAATGGAATGAAAGAATGAGGCTGCGGGAACGAAAGGAGGTTGACAATCGCATCGCCCACAACAATGACAGGGGTGGAGGTACATTGTGGCAACATATCGTCTAGAGCATTTAACAGGGTGTCTTTACAAGGCACTTAGTTGGAATAATATACATATATATACATAATACACTAAATCATTGAAGACCGTCTATTTTCAGATGCACACGTACCACCTGCACGCTGCCATCAGGCCTACAAACAGAGCGCGATGATAAAATACTACAAGCGGGTTGTACACAGATGCCGACACCGCCGTCTAATCTCCTCAGGTCTCTGCCCGTCGCAAATAATTCGAAACCACTTATGAAGTGAGACGCCTGATCGCAATGCTTTAGCCACGTTTCACTAACCACTACCGCATCAAATAGGACTCCCTCTTTCTCTAAAAAGTCAATTAATAACTCCAGCTGACCGGATTTCTTTAACGCTACAATCCCTGCGTTTGGATAGATAAAAGTTAAACTACTCGGCCCAAGTCTGACGTCATTCGAATGTTGACATGCCTTCACATTACGCGTGTAGTTTTGATTAATACAACTTACACAATGCATTAATAGAAACAGGTAGTTGTGGGAACATCAAGACGACAAAAACCCAAAAATAAAAGATCCTAGGATAACATCGAAAGAGTTGACAACAACGGGGTAAGAACCTCAATTTGTTGTTAAGCGTATTGCAGCTTGCTTCGGGGATGAGATTATATTCGAGTCACGTCCCTTTAGTTCACGAGTGGCAGTGATTCGCAATGACTTAAACCAATCCAATTTTCAACGATACGAATCTGCTTCTCAGGGAGAAATGTTGATCATGATAGATTTACGCGGACTTCGGGGCCAACCGAGGTTTCCACGACCAGTGACCTCACCACAGCAGCATTGGTAGGTGTAGATGATGTGTATGATTCAGACGAGGAAGTTGGAGCGGATGAGGAGTCGGGTATAACAGCCTACTGCGGCGAGTCGACTACCTTGATTAGAGTTGCCCAAGGATGCTCTGCACCAACCTGTTGCAACAAGCGACATTACATCAGGGCTCTGCGTTTCTCTATTTCGCGCAGTCCGATAGGCCAGGACAGCGAAGACGACGCATGAGGACCTCTGCAGTTTACGCATTTTGCCTGTTGCTTACAGTTTAGCGCGAGGTCACCAGTTTGACCACATCTTTTACATGTTAGTTCATTACGGCAATCTTTCACAGTGCGGCCTAGCCTCAAACACTTGTAGCAGGAAACAGGAATTCCCGCGTACATCGGGACTTTATGTGACCTAAGAGCGAGAAAAAGCTTAGTCGGCGGAACCCTACTAAATTGAGGAATGACCCTGTCAGTAGAGATCGATGTCGCGGTAGATCCTGTTCTCTTTTTATAACAATATATTTTTTCCATATCATTTATTTTATTTCATTTAACTGTCTGGCTGAATTTGCCGAGTTCTCTTTAAAATGTTCTCTCGTTTCGCCAAGACGACACCTGTCTCCATAAGCGCAGACAGAATGTCTTCATAGTAAAACCTTTCTCAGCTCCGTTTATTCTCGCACAGTATGCATCGAGATCGTTGCATCTAGCCACAACCGGAATGTCGGGGAGAGTACCGCTGTTTCCGCGTCTGCTTCGTCAATATTATTAAACCAGGCCAATAAATGATGCCAGCATTCAACTCCAATATAGCGAGTGAGTAGAGTCTGCGCAACTTATGCTGTGCACAATAAGAGTAGACGGTCATTTAACGGCTCATTTGTAGAAGCAGTCGTCTCATTAATTTTTTTATCGCTTCATCGCACGATAACTACACGAAACAGACCCTTTGACTGCTTGAACGATTTAGATCGGATAGCACTGATTTGTTCTTTCACCTTTTGGAGACGCTTAAAAGTGTTTTTGGAGACTCCCCTCTTTCAATCATCGTTCACCAAATTTGCATCCTCGGCAACTGTTTTCAACTGTTTGTTTATTGACATTTCTTGTAGATAATTGCACACATTAATTTCAAGCTCCATTAATCACATAGCTTGTTCGGAGCCCCTTTTATGAATAACAATGTATAATTTATATATGCCATTTTCACCTATTTACAATATATTGCAACATGGTTGTATTTTTATATCACTTTTAACCAGATACCAAAGTTTCAAAATAATGCTCTTTGAGATCGCATTTTAATTTGAGCAGGGACTTTGTCTGCCTAATGGAGGCCAATACTTTGTTCCAGTAGGAGGCCCCAATGTTTCTGATTGATAGCCTTGACTGGTTGGAGTTGGCGTGTGACAGAGTAAGCAGATTTGATGCGTTACCTCTTGTAGATATGGGTGTTGCTGATGTTGCCAGACCATATAAGTTTGGATGCACTCCAAGGAGTATTCGCTTAATTTCAACTACGAGACAGTATTCTATAAGTTTTGGGAACGGCAAAATGCTAATATTTTTGTAGTGCGGTTGCACTGAATCTCGCATCCAGATGTCCAGACTTGTTCTCAGTGCTCGCTTTTGAAGTCGGTGAAGCGACCTGATAAGACGCATCTGTGTTAAGCCATAAACTTCTACAGCGTAAGTCAGGTGACTATGGACGCAGGCAAAATACATCGCCATCAGGCAGTTTTGGGGAAGAATTCGTCGAACTCCGTATAGAGCTGCATTGCTGCCAGATATTTTCTTACGTATATGTGTGACATGCGCTTCAAAGGTCAGCTTCTCGTCCAACGTAACGCCTAGAAACTTCGTTTGCTTTAGAAGCAAAAGGCTGGCCTCCGTCACACTGGAAACGGATGGGATTGATCGTAACGGAACCCCGCGGGAATAGGAATTGCATTACACCTGTTTTCCTCCAATTCATATAGAGACCGTTACTGCTGAACCATGATGATAACCTCTGAAGGTCCTCGCGGACCATAGCCTCTACCTCAGTTGGGAAGTTCCCGACGAATAGGCTGGTGGTATCGTCCGCAAACAAGGTCAACTTTGCATGTTTTGTTACGCTAAATATGTCGTTAATAAAGATGTTAAAGAGAAGTGGACCACCTATACTGCCCTGAGCCACACCAACAGATATATTCCTTACATCCGAGATTGCATTGCCCACCTGAACAACTTGCCTCCTATTCGACATAAAGGACCGCAGCCAAGACAACAAAATATCATCCGCTCCATATCGAGTTAAGTTTTTAATCAGAATATTTACATCAACTATATCAAATGCTTTTCTAAGATCTATAAATACGCCGGCGACTGTCTTTTGAACATTAGGTTTCTGCAAACCTCTTCAACAAAATCCATGATGGGTAAAGTCGTCGACATTTTGGATCGAAAACCGAACTGACGCTGACTTAGGCCATTGAACATCTCTACGTGTTCGTTCAACTGTTCATATATAGCTTTTTCGAAAATCTTGGACATTGGAGGGGGGATACTGACCGGCCTAGTACAACGCATGTTCAGTGCAGTCAGTTTCAACGATGCAGTCCGTAGAAACGTCAACTTCTTGAGACCGCACGTCCTCAGAAACTTCATCCACGACTATCGGTATAGGCTCCGTTAGATTTCCACCAGCTGGCGCCGCTTTCTGTGCCGTCACCTTGCGTCGAGCCGGGGCAACTAACTTAGCTTTTCTGTCCTTAGATGCGGCATGGAGTGTAGCAACTCAAGCCGGCCACTTTCCTCTTCTCGACCACTATCTTCCCGTTAACCGCTGTTAACGTGGAAGACAATGACTGCAGATAACCAGAATTGTCGGTCACTATATGCCTTCAGTGACTCTAAACGATTGTATGACTAGCATCGACAGAGCGCGCAGAGCGACTGTTCAATAATTGAGCAAAGCGGCCACAATAGCACCATTATATGATTGATGTGTCAAACCGGCCGACCAAGGCAACGTTCAGCACGCAGTCAATGTCAACGGCTAAAAACGTGAAAAAAAGAGGCGTACACAATGCACCGGGCCTCAACATCGGGCCTGATGTGGGCAGGCACGACTGAGAACTCGTCTTATGTTCAACACAGCAAAAAACAAGACACGAGTAACACAGAATCACCAAACTCAGACGGAGTTCACCGCACCCGAAGCGCCCCTAACAGAAGTCAGTAGCAGACTGACTAAATTATTATTATTATTATGAGGTATGAACGTTTATGCCAGGTTTTATCCTGCTCCGGTCGCTTTCTATCAATTCATGGCGCCTATGATGGAAGCCACATTTCCTCTACAAACGGCCAAAGACATCATCTGTCTCAAAACATGGCCTCGCGTCGATCGCCCGTAACTTCTGCTATGCGTTTTCCGATATCTTTTAGGATTTTCGCTGTACCTGAGCTGATGGGGCCGAGCGTCTCTAATGTAATGGGTACAAAGTGGTAGATTCATCCCATACAAGGCTTTTTCCGTGTGACCACAACGGGATGGTGGCCCCGTCAGGCCGCAGCTCACTACTGCCATTAAGGCCATTCGGCTCGGGTGTAGATGGTATCCCTGCCCTTCTAAGAGCTCTTCTAACTATGGCGTTAAGTTCAGCGTGTCTTGTAATTCTGCCGGAACTTTTCAGACAGCTTAACGGGTGTAACCCGTCAGAGTCAACAGCTTGGCCGCATCGCAGACATGAGAAGGGCTGGCAGACGGGGGCGCCTATTCTAAGGGCTGACACCATGCGGAAAGAGTTTCAAGTTGCCGCTGAAGGGATGTTGAGCCGCTAGAAAGACGGCACGCTCTCTTGCTGATGTTAGGCTATCTGTTATATCTCGTGCGGACTTCTTAGTTTTGCAAGCGTCGAGAAGATTTTGACTCACGTGTTCTCTCAGAGGGCCGAGGTCGAGTTGACTTCTGACTGTGGTATCCGCCACTATTGCTGCCTTTTGTAGTTCAATCTTTGCTTCCTCGTCAATGAGTGATTCCGCCAGGAAGCTAAATTGATTCAGGGATGCAGCATAGCACACTGCAGCTAGATCTGTGGCTCTTCTTATTCCAAGGCCTCCGTTTCCGATGGGAAGGCTAGCTCTGTTCCACGTGTTTCCTTCTAATTCAATGTTTAGTATTTCGCTTAGAATGTCTCTGGTGGTCTCGTCGTAGGCTGCGAGGCCTTCCATGTGTTTTAGAGTCTGGCAAGTTCGTAGCAGGTAGACAAATCTTGGTGAACCAAGACTGTGTCTCCAAAGGCACAGAGCCACCTGCGGGTGCATACTTGTCAGTCGTGGGCGAATCTTTACCAGGGTCTCTCGTTTGGCATCAAGAGCGCGTGGAATTCCTTCGGGCATTACAGGAGAACCTAGAACATCTAGGTTATCCTGAGTCACAAGAGATATCCCAGGAAGTGCTTCCATGATTGTTTTTACGGCCTGCGCTTGATCTTGAGATGTACCTCCGACAGCTAAAACCTCGCACTTGGCCGCGTTGAGGGTCAGTCCTCTCGGTTCCTCGAAGTTTAGTATAGCCTGCAAATCCCTCGCCACGACATTTGCGGGACCTCCCAAGACGGCGTCGTCTAGGTACCAGATATTGAAAGGGCTCTGTAAGCTAGATACCAGATCAGAAATCCCGATGCAGAACAGAGCTGGTCCCAATGGGTCTCCCTGCTGAATGCCAGTTTGCGACTCTATGATCGTGTCTGCGTTCCAAGCGAGGATTGAGAAATCTCTATAACCCTGCCATATCATTGGATAGAGTCGTGGAGCTGTTCTCTTTACTTCGTCGAACATTTTGTCCCTTCTTATTGTGTTGAACGCGTTTTGGAAGTCTAGTTTGACTAGTACTTTTGTCGGACCTTTTGTTTCCAGAAAAGCGCGTGTAGCGTGAACAGTAGCCTCTGCTCCTCCTCTAATGGCAACACCCATTTGATGGGGGTAAAACCGCAGCAACTATGGTCCGTTTGTTCATAGCCATCGCGATCTTTGAAGCCATTCTTCGTAGAGTTAGTCCGCATGCTATGGGCCTGATGGAATTATCCTTCTTTCGGAGGGCAGTTAAGCTTGCGCCATAAAAAACGGATTGGCAGAACGATGGCAAAGCCCCATTGAGCACTCTAGCCATAAGAATGCCTAGCTCTTCTAGAAGACGCTCTGAGGATGGAATCGTTTGGCTTAGCATGTCCCGAAGATGTCGAGGCCGTAGGCCGTCTAAACCGGCTCCACTTGCACAAGGGAAAGATCGAATGGTCTCTAAAACTAGAGGTCCTTCAATTTTATCCAGGCCTAGAGTGGCGGGCTGTTGCAGAAGGTCTAACTGTTCTTGACACCCGGGTGGACTAACTGGGTGTTTGCTACGTAGTTCAGACTCGGTATGTTCATTTTATGGTGCCAATGTGTCCGAGGAGAGTAGCGATCGAGCAGCAGAGCGAATATCGCCCTCTGCTAATTTCATCTCTGCCTGGCGCACGCTGTATTGGTCGTTGGTGAAGTGAGACTTCTTGCCGATCGTACTAGGTATGGTCGAATTAGCGAGACTTTGAAGTGTTCGAAAGTCTATTTCCGCTACATTACTTTTAATGATTTTAGTAAGTGTTTTCTCCTGATTTTTTTGGTGAGGTAGTGTAAACATCAATGATGGAAGCATCATAAGATTATTCCAACTTTTAAGATCGAGCTTTGTATTAAAGTTGCTTAATGCTGCCGTATATGCTGTAGTACAGACTTCTCTAGCCCCACGAGGTATGATTCTGGCAAGCCTTAAACTTCTGCGGGCATGTGATAAGGCTTGTACTAATAATTTCGAGTCAGGTTGGGTGTCGGTGTTTGATGTAATGGTTATCTGGTTGTTCGGTCCCGGATTATTATCCGTACGAAGGCTTCGACAAGGAGCTACAGAGTGTTTTCGTGTTATGTGAATTTTCAGGCCCTTAGATGATCGTACGGCTCGCCCACAGTAGTTGCAAACATATGGCGTCTGGGATAGCGGTAAAGCCATCTCCGAGTCGTTCTCGGTGGCATCTCGAGTATTGTGGTATTGTTGGCTAGTCATTATTATTATTATTATTATTTCTTCGTATTGGTGCTACTTCTCTAGTGAAACAAAGTGGTTGCTGGCTTGGCTGGGGCTATCAACTTCTCATGCCTTGCCTTTCCAAAGGAAAACGTCGTTTTCGTTGTCGGCGCGATGAGTTGTTGATATAACATCAAAATTTAGTTGAGTAGCCGTTAGAATTCGAATTTGAATGGCAGCGGCATGCCGCTTGAAGCCTACGAGCCATTACGCGGGTGGTTTCGTTTTGCTTCACCATGTATTGTCCAGATTATTATTATTATTGTTGTTGTTGGCGCCAAGGAGTGCGGACGTGTGCATATAGGAGCTCCGAGAAAATACACCTATCCGTTAGTGTGCAGGACGGTAAACCCAGCAAGTGACATACCAGAGTGATGAGTGTAACTCAGTGAGTAAGATGCTGGGAAGTTCCAACAATGACAGATGAAGCAAAACGAAACCACCCGCATAACGGGCCGTAGGCTCTGAGCGGCATGCCGCTGTCATTCAAATTCGAAATCTTAACGGCTGCTCAACCAATATTTTGAGGTTGGAGCGTCAAAAACAAAAACTTACCGCGCCGACAATAAATACGACATTTTCACTTGGCACGGCAAGGCATGTGAAGTGGACAGCCACAGCAAAGCCAGCAACTGCTTAGCTTCAAAGAGGTAGCAGCAATGGCTAATAAGTTTCAATGCCGGTGGTGTTCAATCTGTTTTCCTACGAAGCGGGGTGTCCAGATTACTGAAGGAAGGACTCATTAAGAAGAAGATAGCCGAGCTCTAGTGGAACAGCAGCGCTCGAACAAGCCGCTGCCACTACTAGCAGCATCTCACAACCGCTGCCATCTTTGCACGCTCCACTAGCCGAACCCTCTCCTCAACCCGCCAGCCAGCCGCCAGTAAATGGAGGGCCGGACACCTGATCATCACCTGCAGTCTTCTTTCTCTTCACAAGTTACTCGCCAACGCCAAGATGACATGCAAGGTGCTGCGCAGGATCCCAAAGGGAGCGAGAATCCCCTTGCGCGAACTCTTCCACCGTCTGCTAAAAGACATCGTGAAAAAGAATAACGAAGCTAGCTGGACCGCGCTGCTCACCCTTCGTCCCAAAAGTCCTCCACGTCGACAAAGAAAGGCAGGGAGACCATAGCTGGGCCAGCCTAGTCAAAGAAACGGTGGCCCTTTTCGGAGCTGCCACTCTCACTTGCATGGAGGCTGAGGGGCGAGGCAAACGTGTGTTGACGGATAAAGCTCGCGCATAGATTGCTGCTCGCAAGCTTCCCATTGAATTTTAATGTGCGGAGCGTCATTAGAATCTTGTCTTCCGATGACACGAGTGCGCCCGTAACAAAGGAGTCGATTGATGAGATGGTCGCAAAACACCCTCCTGCTCCCGCAGGGGACGTGGTGCCACCGTCTCCTATCGGCTTGCCAGCGGTCGGGTCATGCTCAAGCGAGGATGTTGCCAAGGCACTTCGCACCTTTCCATCGCCTGACCATCTAAAATGCCTTCTCCCTGCCAACGGAGACCATAACGATGTGCTGGAAACACTCGCCAAGGTATGCGACATCATATGTAATGGGCAAGTTCCGGAGACTGTGAGAAACGTCATAAATGGAGGGTGGCTTATTGCTCTGAAAAAAAAACGGAAGGATACCGACCTATAGCTGTTGGCTGCACTTTGCGTAGACTGGCCACAAAGACCCTGCTTCCCCAGGTCAATGTGAAAAACTACCTGCAGCCTCGGCAAATGGGGTTCGCCACTCATATTGGTGCAGAAATAATTGCCCACACGGCTCGCACCTTCCTCGAAAACAACGAGAAATGCTGCCTTCTAAAATTAGATTTCAAAAACTGCGTTTAATTTGAACAAACGAGGACACCTTTTGGCAGAGGTTTCCAAGCACGCCCCGGCCCTCTATCCAATGATGCACCAGGCATATAGCAGGGCGACTCCTCTGATGTTCGGTGAAGTTGAAATCAGGTCATCAGCCGGTTGTCAGCAGCGAGACGTAGCGGCTCCTCATGCGTTTAGTCCTGCTGTTGCATCAGTACGTCAAACAGGTGACATCCAAGGTCCCTCTGTTTTATCTCGACGATGGGATCCTTCTTGACAACGATCCTTCGGCATTACTCAGAGACATCAAGGATCTCAGAGCGTTCGAGCAATGGAGCGGACTGCAGCTTAACCTATCTAAATGCGAGCTATTCCTACAGGTATTCGAGGACGAAGAGAGACAGCAGGTGATTGCAGAACTTAACGCAATCTCCCGGGTATCCTTGTAAAGGGCCGGTGTGAACTGGACCTTCTGGGTACGGCGGTCTTCCCCGAAATGATCGGCTCGGTACTGGCCGAGAAAGGAGAACAACTCTTCCGACTTTACCAGAGGCTGTGTCATCTCGGTAGACATAAAGCTTACTTTCTGCTCCGGCACGCAATGGGAGTACAAAAGGTTCTGTATGTACTACGGACCTCACCTGCCTTCCTTTTGCCGTCAGAAAATTTGGACTTCGACGACCAAGTGAGGAGAGCCTTGGAAGACAATCCTTGACCTGACGCTCGATGATAAGGCATGGATGCAGGCAAGCCTATCGGTCTGGCTGGGTGGAATGGGCATTCGCTCGGCCACGAACCTTGCCTTGCTGCTTCGTGCCTTGTCGCATAGCTGCGCCTCTGCAGCAACCGGCGGACTCATTAGCCACCAACAAGACGCCATTCGGATCTGGGACGCGCGTCAGTCTGGTCGTCCTTCTGAGGAACAGGTCACTAGGCAGAAGGGGTGGGACCAAATCGCCACTCAGCTACCCACTTAACTCTTCTGTGTCTGACGTGTTTCCGTCCGAGATAGTCGGCAGTAAACTGGCTGATGACCACTTCCGTGCCGCCAGTGGCCTTCAGACTTGGCATTGCCATGTTTGAAAGAGAGAAATGCCCGTGTGGTGGAACGGTGGAATGAACGTGGCCTGCACCGACTTAGTTGTACTAAGCTGGCCGGGCTTACGCAGGGCCGCCACGATGCCATTAATGACATCCTCGGGCGCGCTTTCAGACAAGCCGGCTACTGCGTCACACTGGAGCCTGGTGGACTACAGCGCGACGATAAGCGTCTACTGGATGGCCTTACCAGCCGAGACTGGGACCATAATCGGCCGCTGGCGTGGGACGCCACCGTCTCCAACACGTACGCCCTCGGCTATCGTACACTTGCCAACGGGAGATGCACAAACGGCGCCTATACATCTTCTTGAGGACCACGTTGTAATGGCGTTCGGCCTCGAGTCATCTGGCGTTTGGAGCAAGTATGCACTCAAACTGACAAAGGAGCTTGGGAAGAAGCTCTTCGAGGTCACAGCGGAGCCAAGATCGACCGCGTTCCTCCGACAGAGAGTGTCATTAGAATTACAGAGAGGCAACGCCAAGATGATACGAATAATATAAGCAATAGTGTAGATATTATATAAGTAATATATTGATAATTCTGATACATGTACATATTGATAAAAATTATTAATATTATTATTATTATGGGGGGCACACGGCCGTGATTAAACAAGCTGAAGCAGCGGTTAACGTCCTAGTTTGCAAGGAGGGCATCCCAGTATATTGTCCAGGGCACTGTCGATTCAGTGTGAAGCGCTTAAACTCACTTGTGACCAGAATGTGGGCGTGCCAAGTACTCGTCGAAAGAAAACGCCAACGCTCATTAAAAGGCCTCAAAATCAGATATCGCCCTATTCGGGGAGAAGAAGAAGGCGTGTGCAATATTGAACTGCGGGGATCGTGTCCAGTCCACCATAAGGAGGTCGCTCTTAGAGGGTCGTGACGAGTTTGTGCGCCTCTACAGCAGCTCTGGTATTCGGGCCTACGTAGACGAGGTCGTTAGCGTAAACAGGGAGGTCGGCTCCGGGGGAAAGGTCCCCCGGCCACAGCACAGAAAAAGGGGCCTAGTGCCGAGATTAAACCTGCTATTTGGAGTCACGTCTAATCTACCGGCCATCACTCCACCCGATCGACCACATCGTGTTGCGTCAATTTTTTCTGGAAGAAATGTTGACATTTTTTAGTTGGGCGACGGAAACGGCTTAATTGCTTGTGGTTCATGATTTGCTTAACGAAGAAAACATATTATATGGCTGCCGTAACTTATACGTCCCTCGCTCTGATTACTCTGCTATTATTTATGGTTCTACAGCTTATTTTATTTATAACCCGACAAAATGCTTCCAGCAGTAGTCGCCGAGAACAACCGACTAAATCAACTGGTTAGTAAATGAAAATTTGCCAACGGAAAAACATGCCAATACATAAAACACGTTCTTCGGGCAATTAATTACTGCTATTTCTACTAACTTCTAGAACATCGATGACCACCCTCCGCGTGTCAAGACGAGACGTAGGATCAGTAAGATATTACATATACGAATGTGTACGATATGCATAATATTACATATATATTTTTAGCCATATCGTCTGTGATTATTAATTATGCAGTAGATAATAAATAAAGCATGTAATTACGTATGTACAGGTATATAGTACAATAATATTTGCGGACAGTTGCAACTTATGTGAACATAGCCATACAAATGAAATGAGACACTGTGTCACGAGTATCAACAATATGTTTTACACGCTGAACGACAAACACTCCAGCGCACAGGACTGCAGGGCGCTCATAAAGCGGCCACGGGGCAACAACAAAATGTGCCTTCTAGTTGCCAGGTAGGCACTGGTATTAACCAGAAACGTGGAGGACAGCGCGGCAAAGGCGGCAAGCAACAAAAGGACATCACAGCAGGGCCAGATTCAGGAAATCAGTACAGCACAACAGACTCTCAGGACAACGGCCGTTCTGCCATAGTACGTGCACCAGCATGTCCGGACGGACCAGCCGTTGGTTGCGTTAGTGGGAAAATTCTGGGAAGGTTCGGGCCAACAAGCTTTTTCGTGGGCGACTTCTGCAGCTAGTTCCCCCACCCGCCGACAATTCCTCTTGCCCCCTGCCTTCTTCACGTTCGTCTTCTCCACTTATCGAGTCAAGTTTTTTTTTAGAACGGGCCTAGCTCGCAACACAGATTAGTCAGTGGGTCGCTGGCTGTTCAGTTCGCACAAAAGTTGCTTAAGAGCTAACGCTATTCGTCGTTTGCCATGCTTGGTCTGAAACATCCATCTGCCTACCTACCTACGAAACCTTTGTTCCTGTTCTACACTTCTTTCAACGGCTCCTCTCCCGCCTTAGTCTAATCCCTTTTCGCTCTCTTTCGCAGGCGTTATTCTTTCCACTCGGGCTTCTCTGCTTTCTGTTGTTTGTCTTTCTTCGGCTTGTTTTCCTTCTTGTTCTTCTTCCCTTTCTCCCTCGACGTTTCCTGTTGCTCCTCGTCCTATGTGGCACTTCGCGGACGGGTGCCGATAGACACGTCCGCGAAGGACTCATCTAGCAAGCAAAGGAGAACCGTCGTCTGCACGTACATACATACATACATACGTATACGTTCGTAGAACGTACGGGCGGGACAATGCGCCGCAGTAGTGGTACAAAGGCCGAACGAACAGCCCGGCGAAGTCTGCCGGCCAGCCATCGTGAAGGCGAGGGCAAGCGAGGAACGTCAATCTCCGCGAGGTCGGATGCCGCTTGCCGCCCGCGGCACAACGGGCGTCGCTGCGGCTCCCGCCGTTGCCAACAACGGAAGCAACAGTCACATCTGTGCTGTTTCCGCCATTAGGCGAGCAGCACGGTCTCGGCAATCAGGTTGGTGACGGCTCGTGGTAGTGCTGGCTCGTTTGGGGTGAGGATGCTCTTTAAGCGTACACGTAAGTATAAATAATAGTTATGACATTAACAGAAGTACAAATAATTATCATTGATGCATACTGCATGCTAAAAATGCTTACTTTACCAAACACTTTATTTTCTAATCTGGTGGCCCTATATTACTGAAGGCCGCTATTTGGCGGCGAGGACCTCTGGACCTGTTATTTGTTTTCTTTTGCAGTTCACCATCATGAACAAATGCCTGCATAATTGGCACTAAGGAGTGGCTCGCACACCGAACTCATCAACAACAATAATAATAATAATATTATTAAAAGAAAACATTACGACAACCTATGCACAAACGTCCTAAAACGAAGTAAACCAATTACTACATTGTAAATATTATATTCGGGCGACTTGCATTTGTACTATGTACATACGTTGTTTAGATCTATACACGCATCTACGACTATAACCCACATTTAGGATAATAAAGTTGAAATCCCTTTATGTTTTCAATCAATATGGTTTAAGTCAAGCTTTTAGGCTTTTACATTTACGTGAGCGGTTTAAGTTCCAAATCAGAATGATTCGAGTAGACGAAGGTTGCTGTAAATAAACTGTCTGGAGTCTTTGAGATTTCCTTGAAAAAGCCATGCCATCAAAGAAGAAACCGATGTCAAATTCATAGAAACGGATGCCATCTCTGCTAAGAGGGCCACACAAACCCAAGAAGAATGTTCCTGCCACTTGCCCGAAGGCTTCAGCCAGTTTGAGTAGATTCTTTATGGCGATCTCCACGTTTTTATCGGCATTTTTAACCTAAAAGTACGATTTCTTATCGGCTTGAATTGACTCTCTCCTACTATTTTTAAACTACTCGGGAAAACACGAGCACCTGAGCAGCGTACTCTGTGATGAGTGGTCATCCGTTGATGTAGCCAGACTTGGCTTAAGGCTATCGATGCCACTCTGTTTGCGATTGACGGCTCCATCGTAAAACGCCTAAGCTTGGAGGCGGTGTCGGAATCTTTGTTCGTATCACCTGTGTGATTGTATCCACACTAGCGCTTAGTAGTCTTGATGGGTATGTTCATGCCCTTCGTATACATCTTCGAAAAGGATCCGAGTTTGAAGGTTATATAATTGGGTTTTAATCGGGTAGTACGCTGCATAAAGATGTTCTCCTTGACTTATTAGATGACATCCTATTATATAATTCTTTACTTCCGTGTCTGCTTCTTGGTATCACCAAGGAGCAGACACGAAAGTAAAAAAGTATATATCCTTCTTCACTAGCAACGACCTAATGCATCTCATCGATTGTGTCACGAGACCTCTTTCTAGAGCTTGCCTTGATCATATTGCAGTTAGGGGCTGTTCTACATTTTCTAAAGTTCAACCAGCGGTTTTAAATTCGTTATCAACCTCGGACCACTTTTAGGTTGTCGCCTTCTTGCTCAAATACGAAGGAACATCGACGACGCTTCAGGCTGCTACTTCCAACTTCACCCGGGTTCACGATGCTGCTGCTGGTGTGGGTACCTTTTAGAATCGCCTAGGCTACATTCATGAAGCCATGTTTATGATTTAAATGATGTTCATTTAGCGTTCGAAAAGTTGCAACAAACCCTTTTAGGCATTTATCCAATTTCATTTATTTAAAATGCTTCCTGTTTGGGTATGTAAATACGAAAATGATATATATAACAAACATGGTAAAAATGAACTATGAGCGTACAATGAGGTAGGTGATATAGGGGACATAGACCGCCACAACGACGGCATTTGCAGTCCTCCTTGGGTTCATGAAACCCAGCAGACCGGTACAGTAGATGATGATATCCGTGAACATTGTAGCGAGTAGTGAGGTGACGACATGGCCCGAGAGAGTCCTTTCAGGCCTGGTTAGTCATAGCTGGTGATAGGTAAAACTCTCTCCGTGAACACTGTAGCGAGTAGTGAGGTGACGACATGGCCCAAGAGAGTCCTTCCAGGCCTGGTTAGTCATAGCTGGTGATAGGTAAAACTCTCTGGGAATAAGAGACACTTTTTGAGAATACTCATGCCGAAACGTTTCCAGGGTGACTGTCTGCGGCAAATTGAAGTGGTCTACGAGTTCATCAATAAATGATATTGAACCCGCGAGCATGTATACTAATCTGTTTCTGCGCGAATTTGACGGAAGGCCAAAGTACTCGCTTCAAGAAAGCCGGCTTCACCCTATCCAACTGCCATAACTGCGAACTGCTAAGATGTTTCCATGTTAATTATTAATCAATTACTTGAATACCGTAAGCAGCTACGGATGCCACTTTGAGCGTGAATAACGTCATGGCCGTCTGAACGGACAACTGTGTTGGGTTTCTGATACCCGCTGCCGCGATAAGCGCTTTTCTACAACGCTCAGTTACATGTTGTTAGAGAAAATTACCCCAAGGTAGCAAAAGGTCTCAACAAACTGTGAAATCGCAGTTTATCTGTGCGGGCTCGTTGCCCGCCACGCCGAAACTTAACAGCCTTGGTTTTTGATACGTTTACTATGAGGCCATTCTGCGAAAAATATTCATCAAGTGTGCAAAAAGCAGCCTGCAGGTCCGTACGGATTTTGCTGAATATTACCTGAATATTAATAATATAGATCATCTACGTAGAGCAGGGTCATGACCGTTGAGTGCCGCTTTTCCATGAGCGCCTTGATAACAACATGGTTATTTCGCTGCTTTCTCGGATTAACCTTGACAGGCTACAGCACGGCCCTTTGATGAGACAATGCTGCTGAGGTCACCAGCGTCCTTATAAACTCAGCTTCTAAATCACTACCAAATATGCGTCGCTCTCCACGCTGGTACGACAGTAATTGCTTTGCGCTGAGGCAAATTCTACTTAGAGCCCTCCACCAATCGTTCTATGACTAAGCTGCGGCGGCTATTTACTCAATCACACGACAGCATTATCGGAGGCTTCAAGACTACAAGAAGCGGTTATTTGCCGACCAACAAAAACGCCTCCGTATACTAAGAGCACCACAAGAACCCCACCTCATTACACGTCAGCCTCACAACTTTACGAGCTGTCCAATCCCATCTGAAAAACTCTTGGGCCACTTTCAGGCAGCTTCCACCCACGCGGATACTGTACCTCTCGATATTCCTATTTCATACGAGCTCGAAGCTTCCGAGAGATTTTTCGCTGAGGCTCTTGATGAACCGTTTAGTCTAGACGAAGTCCATGTTGCCCTCGCTCGTATACGAAATAAAAAGGCATTCGGGCCAGATCTTGTAAGGAATGAACACCTTCGGCAGGGACATCTCCTCGTGCCTATATGGCATTCCCTTTTTAACAGATGCCTCTCTGAGGGCGCTCTGACAGCCAAATGGTATGAATGCCTTCTTAAAGTAATTCCAAAAGGAAAAGGAGATCCTTCGGACCCTGCCGCGTATCGGCCGATATAAAAAAAGCTGTGTCTACAAACTACTCTCAAGCGCACTGACAAGACGTCTCACGGATTTTCTGACAGCACTAAGGTTTCTTCCAGATGAGCAGCATGGCTTCAGGACCGGCCGTTCTACTATCTCAGCCTGCGAAGTACTTCTTGAGCAGATCACAATCTCATTAAACCAAAAAAAACTCCCTTTGTTTGCGGTTTCTATTGATTTAAAATCTGCCTTCGACATCGCACCCCGTGACATTGTCTTAAAGAAGTTGGGACAGGCTGGAGTTGGACCACGAATGCTCACTCTACTCTGCGCACTTCTGAGGGCTAACCAAATTATCCTCGATGATGGTGTGTGCGAGCATAACACGTTTAATCAGACGACTGGGTATCCGCAAGGCGACAATCTCAGCCCATTGCTATTTATAACGTTACTTAGTGATCTGCCACGCATCATGAAAGAGCGGCACTCAACGATCTGGGTATTTATACCATATAATTCGGTCCACGTTGCATTCAGCGTAGGGATGCGTCAAAAGGTGACACGTTTGTGTTTTAGCAATTGCGTCGCCTAAAAAAGCATACAACTGCTGTTCGTATTGCTCGTTCAGCGTTCTACAAGGAGCGGTGTCATACCTTACGTAGAGATGCCCGCCGTCACTGGCAGTTCATTAACAGGTCCTGTGGGAACATAAAGGCTCGGCCGAGTCGCCTTCTGCTTTCGTCACCTCTTCTGGAGAAACTTCCACAGATCCTGTTCTAATAGCCTCTAAGGAACGTTCTAAGGAACTTTTGGCCCTGTAATGACGTTTCCTTCAGCTTTCACGCTGTAACGGTAACTGAGGCGGCTTCGATATTACCTAAGCAGAAACAGAGCTGGAGCTACGGTGCAACGGGACTTCCTGCTCAACTCCTAAAACTTGGTACTCCATGCATTGCTGGTCCTCTTACGCACATAGCGAACCTTTCACTCGCATCTGGAGTGTTTCTGACCATTCTTAAGGCTTCGTTTCTTACCCCTACTTACAAAAATGGCGACGTTGCGGAGCTCAAAAGCTACCGACCTATCAGCCTGGTTGACTGCATTTTAAAACTACTGGAGAAACTTGCTCTTTTAAAGCTGGAACGCTTCCTCGAATCTTGCAGCTTTCTATCTCCTAATCAATTTGGATTTCGTCACGGTCGGTCCACGGCATGGCACTCGCGCGCCTATGACAGTTTGTGACCGACTCAGTTGTATCGACAAAAGCCTGTCTAGGCGTCTTTCTCTTTACCGCAGCGTTCGCCATTACTTTATTCTACAAATCTTGCAGAGCCTTGGATGATCTGCAAGTACAGTCGAGTCGTTTAATTTTTTTCTATCCTCTAGAGTACAGCCTGTCCGTATAGGTCAAGTGGTTTCCTCGTGGAGATCTGTTAACATTGGAACTCCAAAAGAATCGGTGCTAAGACCATTTCTCTTATTGATTCTCATTAGTTTCATTCTACTTAATATAGAAAAGAGAACATTGGTAAACCGATAGCTTTTGCCATTGACACTTCACTTTTATTGAGGCTTAACTATCCAGCCGTCGATATAACGCGCTAACTATCCCAAGTGAAAAAAGTAATCAAAATCTTCAATTTTTTCGGCCTCTTGTCAATGCTAACAAGACTAGCCTCACTTAGTTTCGCTCTCCTCAACGAAAGTTGCAGACAAATCTTGATCTGCTTTCATCAGACTTCGGTCTGAAGTTTTCGTCAACTACTAAATATTTGGGCCTCACACTACACGAAGCCTTAAGTTGGCGTACTCATTTTGAGCATATCACACCCAAATGTTATGCAGTTATATCAACCTTGCGCCGTATAGAAGTTTCGCTGGATAGTCTGATATTGATCTGCAAAACGCTGACTGTGCCGGTACTCACAAACGGTTTTCTCTTGCCGGGAGGTGGTTACGATCACGTTCTGCATCGGGCTCAGATAATGCAAAAAGGAGCTCTGAGGGCTATATTTAGGATGAGACACAGCCAATCTGATAGAGATATATAAAGTGCTTATAGGATAATATCCATTGATTTACTGTATAGTCTTCGAATAACTACTTTCGGCTTCAAGGTCAGTCGTAGTTTAGTATCTGCTGAGGTTGCCTTTCCTCCAGTCCCTTAGCAGCGGAAAACCTTGCAACGGACCACGATTTTTGTGATACCTCGCGTTTAGAAAAGATCTAGCATCCAATCTCTTGGCTACAGACTGCCCGTCATGTGGGAGAGTATCCCACGTTAAATCGGCTACTCCTAACCTGTTTTACCCGAGACGTCCAAATATGGCTTTTAAATCGGAATATATGAATGAAAAAGGGGATTTATTTACGGCGATGGTCCAATGTTCCGTTTTAAGTTGTCATTTCGAGTTATATTGTCTATCAAGCTATAGCTCAGTGTGTTCCTTTGCCTTGTCTGTCAGTATCGCCAATCGTACGGTATAGGGATATATACTCCTTCCCCCACCTTAATAGATCCCTACTGGCAAATTCGCACAACAAAAAAAGGAAGAAGACGCCGCTTAGCCGAGAGACCAATGCTGTTATAATCTGAAACCTAGATGGGCCCGATTAAGCCCGAAGTAAGTTCTGACAGACCAAAGCTGTCATAATTGGAGATTTAGATGAACCAGTTGAGCCGTAAACGGTTTCCAGTATTCGACTCTCAAAGAAAACCCGGGCAATCGACCATTATGCATTGCCTCGCGATCTACTCTGGGCATCTTTTCCAGAGCTACACCTTACAGGAAAGTGAGTATTTTCTTAAAAATCTGAATATGAGTACCCGCGGTAACCAAAAGGCAATTGTAGGCGTGCTTTTCAATTTCGCTCAGTCGTTATGGAAGCAGCTCCTCATCAAGAAAAGGAAAAATCCTTCTAGAATGGGGGACCAAAACAGATGAACAGCTCGTTAACACTCCTGAGAAGATCTTCGATAACGGCAGACATAGATCAACGCTAGGTCTGACGTTTGCATCAAAAGAAACAACGCCGAATAACTGTAGAAAACTGCACCTGCTTTCAACCCTTCCTCTCAACACGACGGAGCTGCCCCAGCTTAAATTGCACCCAAGCCTTGGAAAACGGCACGTCTGACCCGTACTCTGAAACCCGGTAAATCGTCAGAAAACCTCCTAGCATACTGCCTATATGAACGTATATAGGAGTGCTTGCCTGCCTATTCAAAACAGCGGAGCACATTATAAACAGACGATTTGTAATAGAGCTAAATAATAAGGAGACGTCGGTTTCCGAGCCCGACATTTCTGTAAATAGTTATCATAGCTAAAAGGTTTAGCACTGCTAAACATGGCTGAAGCACAGAGAATTGCGTCGAGAGCAAACCGACGCATTGTCGGGCTATCCTCTTTTATGTTATAACGCATTCAACACGTTTCTGTGGCGCGCTATGAACAAAGCACTTGCGGACAAAGGCGTTTGCCCCAACGTATCGCAGTGTCGTATCTAAACGATCAAGCATTTTTCTAAGAAGGCATGGACTATGCAGTCAAACTCGAGGTCCCCCAGGGGTCTGCGCTGGAACCAATCCTATATAATATAACTTACGATAGATTAGTTAGACGTCTACATTCCGTTGTGGCCAACATCGTTGTCTACGCCTCGAATTAGGCGTTATCAACAAAGGACAGAAGCAACTGTGTTAAACAGGGAAGCCTCGAAACTGGTATAGCCTTAAACACGACTCGCAGAGGCCTGGTCTGCGGTAACAAGATTTGCAGAATTTACCTCGAAAACGAAAATAATTGCCACATGAAATCGAACAGCCTTAATAGCAAGTCAAGAGATCTCAGTAATATCTCACGAAGATATTACTGCGGTTACAACCGACAAGGGGCAACGAAGACGACTGGATTTTGGTTTGAAAGTTCTGCACTACCATGTGTTTAACAAAAACGCTCGGTGCGAATCATGCATTTTATCAGTTAATCTTTCTCACACTCTCTCTCTCTCATATATAAATGTGTAAAAATAAAAATTATATTTACATATATAACTTTGGTTCGTTAGCACTTTGGAGTGGATAAGTGTCTCCGCGCGGACGTTTGGCTACGGGTTCTCTAAGCAAGGGTTAGCCCAGTTCAACAATATATATATATATATAATATACGTTATGGTTAACCACGCTTCGCTGTAACCCTACATTGTGTTTATTCTTTTTTTTTAATATTTTCCGTAGGGCTAACGCCCGTGTACGGGTTTTTCATGTCTTGGCAAATTTTTAGTCCACTCCGGCACTTTCCTTGTCTAAATTGGAAACCATGCAAATCAATTTAAGAATGGCCGGTCTGGGTCTCGAACCCAGTCCTCCCAAATGCAAGGCAAATGCTTTGCCACTAAGCCATTTTGCTCGGTGTGTTTTTTATTTAATTTTAAATTAAATGTTAAACCTCCTATAATATATGTTTATACATAAAATATACGTATATACATAAGTTACCTGGTAGCTTGCGGGTATTCAAAACGGAATAGGGGAAAACTGTATTAACAGATGCACAGAGTTGCCACAAACGCCACAAAAAGAAACTTTACTTCAAACTGAAGCATAGTATGAAACGTCACTCATTTCTGCCGCGAATCATCCCGCAGCCCTTTTGTATGTGTATATCTATATGTATATACATACATAATAGATAGTACATAAAGTGCAACTTTAAGATACTGTAAAGTAATATAGGTGTAATTATCTTACGGCAATACGACGCTACGCGGGATCTCAGGTCGCGATATATAACCATATGTGATAAATAAGAGGTTAATAGCTCAAGGGTGCTTCGTGCGGTTGCCAAACATCAAAGTGCAGTGGATTTAGGTAATATGTCATCAGTTAATTAAACAGATTTAAAAAAAAAAAAAAAAATATATATATATATATATATATATATATACATATTGGTAGGGGATTCGGGCAGCTCTCGTATTCCTCCACTAACGTAGATGCGGCAATCAAGTGGGGCCACAGGCACATCATGGTCTCTCTTTTGCCTTAAGCTCAGGTCGCCGAGCCCGACACGCATCACTTAACGGGACATTTAGTCGAACCTTGAGGTCTGCTAGCTTTCCGTGTATTCTCGAGCCTCCTGGCCTCTGCAGAAATGATGGCAAACGACCAGACGAACTTTCAATAACGTCCTTCGAGATGGGTCGCATGCTGGTATGGGATGCAACCATTACTGACTCATTAGCCCCCCAATGGTCAGTGCGGGAGCGGAACATGCTGGTCACGCGTCTATGTTAGAGACGAATTAATGCAGACGCTAGAGCTGTCGAGTACCTGCACCAGAGACTATCGTTGGACATTCAGCTGGGTAACGCCGTCTCTGTGCGTGGAACTCTGCTAGACTGGACACGCCCGAACCTGAAGGATATGTGACGTTTTTACTTGTTTTATCCGGTGTACACGTTCATACGGAGAGAATTGTTAACTCTTACATATAAGCAAATAAAGCTATATGATATATATATATATATATATATATGTGAGGGCAGATTGAATATATATATATATATATATATATATATATATATACGAGATGTGTTCAAAAAGTATCGCGACTTTTGTGTTTTTTCAAAAATTATTCATTTATTCATGAATATCTATTTTGTCCCCTTCAAAGTAATCCCCATGAGATATTATACACTTGTGCCAACGGTTTTTCCAATCTTCGAAGCACTTCAAAAAACCATTTTTTTTATCTTGTTCAGCTCCTCCTTCGATGCCGTCTTTATCTCGTCAAGCGTAGCGTAACGTCGTCCTTTCATGGGCCTCTTCAGTTTAGGGAACAAGAAAAAGTCACAGGGGGCCAGATCTGGGGAATACGGTGGCTGCGGCATCATTAGTGTGTTGTTTTTGGCCAAAAACTCGCGCACAAGCAACGATGTGTGAGCAGGGGCGTTATCGTGGTGCAAAAGCCAATTTTTGTTCTTCCACAAATCCGGGCGTTTCTGGCGGATTGCTTCGCGCAAATTGCGCATAACTTGCAGGTTATATTCCTTATTGACCGTTCTACCCTGTGGCAAGAACTCATGATGCACCACGCCCCTGCAATCGAAGAAAACTGTCAGCAAAACTTTCACATTCGACCGAACTTGGCGCGCTTTTTTCGGTCTTGGTTCGTGCGGCAGCTTCCATTGAGATGATTGAGCTTTGGTTTCCACGTCATAACCATAAACCCACGATTCGTCACCAGTTATGACCCTCTGGAGCAAATTTGGGTCGTCGCGGACAGAGTCCAACATCTCATTAGCAATGTTCATGCGATGCTGTTTTTGGTCGCAATTGAGCAATTTTGGTACGAATTTCGCGGCGACCCGTCTCATGCCCAAATCATTGATAAAAATCGAATGGCACGAGCCAATCGATATGTTTAGGTCCTCAGCAACTTCTCTAACGGTGATTCGACGATTGGCCAATACCATTTTCTCCACTTCATTAATTTTTTCGTCTGTTGTTGAAGTGCTCGGGCGTCCGGCACGCTCTTCGTCGTTCACATCTTCTCGGCCTTCTGAGAACATTTTGTACCACCGATAAACGTTGCTTCGGTCCAAGGTAGCTTCTCCGTATGCCACAGTCAACATTCGGAATGCATCCGCGCACTTAATTTCGTTTTTCACACAAACTTTGATACAGGTTCTTTGATCCATTTTTTTGAATAGGTAAAAATCGAAGACGATCCAAAACACGTGCAAGCAAAGCAGCTGTCAACAATTAAGTGAACATTCAAAATGGCCGAGCTTGTCGGCATAAGTGAGAGACATGAGTACCAACATAACGCCACAAAAAATCGAAATTCGAATATACGTAACCCGCGAAAATTCAGAAGTCGCGATACTTTTTGAACACACTCGTATATATCTGAAACCGCTTCCAGCTCAATAATGCAAAGATGAAAAGCAGTCAAGAACCCTTTCTTGAACACACTTATCTGAGAGCCATTTTGTCGACACCGACACATACATATATAGACAACAGATTTTGGCTTAGAGATTTAAATGAAAGGTGCATTGGAGACATCGAGTAAACACTGCCATTAAAACTGCACGAATTGTGCTTCTAAAATAGTCAGATTGTCACTATGATATATGGAGCTAACACTCATCTAATAACGGCAGTTGACTTCCTTCACAAGGTTTCTTCTCAGACATTTTTCTTGGCTCTTAAGCAGTTATACCAGGCCGATCACGCATGCTCAATTAGAGAAGAATTTCTACGCGTTTGCTCTTCTACAATTGCTATAATAATTACCGACTGCTATGTTTTTTTTCTAAGACATGAGATTGAAGTTCGCCGCTCACTTCAGCTTGTCAAAATGAAATGTTCATTGTTGTTAAAAAACAATGCCATTGTACGCGGCCGAAATACATTTTAAAGTAAATACCTTTTCTAACATGGCTTACAATTTCCTTGACAGCTGTTTCTGTCGATTTCTCTAGCAGGATTTTGTTCTGTTCTGATGGTACAAGGTCTCTAAAATGGTGATATAGTCGCATGACGATTAATGTGACACGTTTCTTGTTTACGATATTACCTAGGGGATGCTTCGGTAATCTTGTGGGTTTACAGCACTTCGTGCCTTGAGATTGGCTGTACAATGCTTTCTGCGCTTCTAACATGTTCGTAAACAATCGCAGCGAGGCTTAAACATTTGTAGGTTTGCCAAAATAGCGGCTCTCGTGCGGGAACGCACTTTCCTTTCTATTATGTTTGTGTACCTCGTGAGTAAGACCAGCAACACAGACATTGTGGAGTGCCGTAGGGCTTACCTGGAACGCAGGCTGACCATAGTGAGTGTCTATAATAGATCTACCTCGACCACAGGTCTTCACAAAACTAGAAGCCCTAATGAGATGTTAGCAGACTAGCCTTGTACGTTGAGCTATTATTATAGAGATTCATTACAATGCTGTAAGTTCGGCTGTAACATATTGTTGGAGATTGTTAACCACCAAAAATGTTTAGCTGTAGTAGTGGTAGCGTAACAGTGGTTGAATTACTCAGCATTGTAAATATTATGCGGTTACATTGGTTCCAAACAAACCATTACTCAGGCTACGTGTGCGCTTATTTACCCATACGTCGTATTATTTTTAATAAGGTTTGTCAATGTTTAGTTCCTATATAAATAATTATAAAAATGAAATAACAGTCCATTTGTGTAATCGAGCGTAACGTAGTAGTCAATGTGGCACGCCGTTGATTTGGTAAGTTAATACTGAGGAAGATTCTAAACAGTTTTGACTTGAAGGATTGTTGCATCGTTTCATGCAACAATCCTTTTCAAAGAATTTCAAGGATGCGAGGTACTTAATATTTCAGCACGGAAGCACCTCTCTCAGGCACACACAGAGGCGTCTCTGTGTGTGCCTGGCCAGGGACGCGCCTCTAGTCGGCAGCCGACATTGTACTGGTCTAGACAGCTAGATTTGCGTGTATTGACGAGCGAGTTAGAGCTGTTGAGATCAATTTCTGACATTGAGCGAAGCAACCACGCTTTGGAGGCCACTGTAAAGGCGGCTGTAGTCAAGAAGAAGTACAGACAAAGACGGGCGCGGCCCTGGTTTACACAGGCCTGCTACTTAAAACGTCGGGAAGTCTTGCGGCTCCTGCGCCGAGCACGGGCTCTACACCCCGACCCCCAGATAGTTGCTGATCGTAGGGCGCTCTATAGCCAACACAGAGCAACCTACAAGAAACTGCTTGTGGAGAATAAGCGCCGGTATGATGAGGAGGAGGATTTTCGTTTGCTTGAGAGAGCAGAGCGCGAACCCCATGTCTACACTGTTCGTCGACTGAACAAAAGCATGCACAGCATGACAAAGGAGCAGTTGCGGCAGCACTTTACTGCTCTTCTGCTCGATGCAAACGCCCCCGCGCCTAACCCAGTTATTGAGCAACCGCTCACTCTGGAGCAGCACCACATGAATTCGCCGTTTACGATGGAAGAAGTTGTGCAGATCTTGCGCGGGCTACCCAAGAAAAAGAGTAGTGGTCCTGATGGGATCTATTACGAACATTGGGCTGAGTCGTCCGATGTTTTAACAGGGGAGCTTTGTAAGCGTTTAATCAGATACTCAGCGGGGGATACCCCAGGTTTGGCACGAGGCCAGGCTTACTCTGCTATTCAAGCGCAAAAACGGTGACAATGTAGACGATCCAAATCTCTACCGGGGTATCGCGTCGGAACGCACTCTCAAGAAAATCTTCGCTAAGTTGATAATTTCGAGGGTGCTTCCAACTTTGAAGAAGGCCTTACCTCCGAAGCAATTCGGATTCAGGAAGGGTCGAGGTACACAGGACGCAATCTACGTACTCCAGTCGGAAGTTGAACGGGTGTTGGCTGTGCCTGGGGGTCACTTGTACGCCGTCTTTATTGATTGTGTCAAGGTCTTCGACAAAGCTCCCCGTCACTTACTAGTCGATTCATTTCGACATGCTGGGGTGGGTGGTTCTTTTCTACGAGTGCTCTCCAGTTTCTTTGCTGAAGACCGCCTTGAATTAAACGTAAGGGGCGAGGACACCTTGCAGCTGAGTCAAAACGTAGGGACTCCTCAAGGGGGCCCTCTCAGTTGCCTGGCATTCTCCTTGCTCATCGCAGACCTAGCCCGCCATGTACGGGAGGAGTTTAGAAACGCCGTCGTCGTCATGTATGCGGATGACATCGTAGTGGCCCACCGGGACCGCGGTGCCATTCGTCGAATTGTCGGCGACGTAGAAAATTACCTTCACCGTAAGGGTCTTCAAATAAATTCGCGGGAGAGCCAACTCAAGCCATGAAGTTTCGCCGTGGGGGTCGATTGGCTGCCGCAGACATAATACCCTGTTGTGGCCAACCGCTGGAGTTTGTCAACTCCTTCCCGTATTTGGGTCTGAGACTACATTATACGGGAACGACCTTTACCCAGCACATCGGCGACAGATGTCGGGCGGCTATTGCCTCTATTCACACAGAGGTGAGAGACCCTCGACGACTCTCTCTGAGTGCGGCCGTGCGTCTTTTTGAGCTTAAGATTGTGCCAATGTTGAGCTACAGCCTTGGCAGGGCGTGGGACCATCTCTTAGCGGCAAATTTTGCGCAGCTAGAGAGATGTTTCACAATATATATGAAGCGGGTTCTTTGCTTGCCGCGGACGGTAAGAAGCCGCTTCGTGTACCTGCTGGCGGTCTGCGGGCCGGCAGTGGAAACAATCAGAGTCAGGCTTAGGCCACCTTTTACAGGTCCACTTCAGCAATTTTTGTTGGAGTGGCAGGGAAAAGTGACCGAGGCCTCGGCAGAGGTCGCGCAGTTAGATGTGTACCTCGCCAGGGAGCTTTGGGCTGGCCCTCAGGAATGAGGCGTGCTAATTTCAACATCACAGCATAATATTATAAAAAAAAAACATTTATGCCGATACTCACGACAGTGATTATTGTATTATGCAGCTATTTTATTTGTATTTAGTATGCCTCTAAAGTTTTTCAGGCGTGTAGGTTTCTAGCATTCCCCAACACATCGGGAACGCCGGTACCCTGGCACTTCGTCCAAAATGGAGTTGCATTCCTTTCCTTTGAGTTCTCCTTTGCCGGAACCTCCCATGGGTGGCGTCGCTCAAGAGATGGGCCTTGTTTCGTGCCAGTTCTGGGCCAGTATGATCAACCTCGTCTGGCTGGTCGCTCTGACCATTGTGCGGCTAAGCGATACCCCGTCCATTGTCCGGTTCCTTGCGCAGAGGGCTACAGCCTGAAAACATCTCGCTAACGTACGGGAAACATCCTACGTTAAAATGAAAGTTAACTTAAAAACACTTACAGGATTTGAACTCAGGAAGTTGTCTTTACAGGCAACACTAGCACTATCTGCACCATATAGCTGATTGTTCGTAGCCAGGCAAGTCTCATGTGAAGGGTCTTACAGATCACAGACGATTCGCTGAAGCTCGAGCTGCAGGTACCCAAAGGCGCCCTAGACCGCTGTCTGGTGGACTAACTATAGAGACCGGGCTGAGAGCGACTCTGTGCTAAGATCGTACAATCTGTTCCGAGAGCTCTAGAAAGCCCGGCCGTTGAGTTCAAAACCGAACTGCTACATAATGCTGAATGAATCGAACGCAGTTGCTATTTCGTGATAGACGACTTTAAATGTATGCGAAGTGATTCACTGGAATATACATAAAAATACTATGGTTCACTATATATAGGTCCAAATATATATCCACTTGCGAGGAACCAAACGCATGCACTTATAACGTAGCTGCGTCGCTGTTGATGGATAAAGCACCCATTAGGAAAAGGACAAAGCGTACTTTAAGTTTTCGCCTTCTATATCAAACGACGGGTCTTTATTATGTTCGCCGACCAAACGTGACCACTTTCCTTTATGATTCAATATGCCGGAAATTGGCTTAACGCCGGAATGAAAACAGCATTGGTATTACGCTTGTGTACTCGGTGACCAAAACTAGCAAAACAGACCTAGAAAGCAGGAATCCACTAAAGCACAAGCTCTAAGAAGACATGTGCACCATGCGAAGGTTAATCTTAATATGTGGAAGTAGAGATGAGAGAGAGAAGAGCATGTAAAGTGTGCAGAAAACAGGTACTTTCGTACACTGTGGCTATAAAATACCGGCCGAACGTACGGCCACGTACTGCAAACCGTGTTCTTAGACGAAACTGTCAACTGTAGTCTCGATAAATGTGCAAAGCACGGCTAATTGCGTATGCATAAGCAAGCTTCAATGCTTTAGGAAACAAGTTGACGACTTTCCAAGACGGCCAACAGTCAACGTTGTCCGGGGTTGACTACCGACTTCAACAGCAATGTGTAACGATCAAAGGATGAACAGTAAGTGCAGCAAGCCTTACCATGCCGGGAAATCGAAAACGTGCAACACGTGATCCTTCGTCGCGCAAGGCTCTCCAGCAGAACAGGCCCGCACGTCGAAACGCCAGCGGGACGACATTGTAGCGATCAAGCATGACGCACGCACACTTCAATTCAATTCAAATGCACCTTTATTTTGTCAAAGGGGGGACAATGTTTACATTTTACAAACCGTTACCTAGATACATACAATAGCCAGTTTACTTGTGTGGCGACATTTGCACTGTTAGCGTTTCAAGTTCTCAGTGCCCTCGCCATCTGCCACGAAAACATGTTATTTACACGATCTGTCTTGGCAATTGGTTTCGACGAGATGGTGTTACCGCTTCTAAGATTGTTCAACCGAATGCTAAAATAGTTTGACTTATTTGATGAGTTTATGATACGATTGAACATGCGATAATCCGCTCTGGACGGAAGTTCCCGAATAGGGCTTATTACAATAGAATTTCGGGCAATGTTACACCCTAACGAGACACGACGAAGGAATCTCCTCTGTACACATTCTATAGCTTCAATGTGTTTATCTAAATAAGGCCGCCAAACCTCACAGCAATAGATACACTTAGATACAACCAAACTATTATAAAGCCTCATGTAAAAATTGTAATCATTAATTATGAAACAACGAAATATGGTATTAGATATAAGATTAGCTGATCGGATGACTTGTGTAATATGAGTGCTCAAATCCAGTTGCGGTCTCACCGCAACCCCTACTTACGTAATCTGAAGAAGATGTTGTGCTAGCTCTACCAGCAAAAGCTGACACCAACAAGATCTGTACATGGTTTAAGGCAACGGCGTCTTTCACGTATCACAAATAAGGCATATTATATAGCAAGCCTGGCTTACTGGCAAGGGCATAACTGTGAAAGCAGTTTGGAAGCTACATACACATGGTAGTGATGCTGTGTTCTGTGTGGTGGTGCGTGACGAAGATTACGCAAACTGTTGCAGAAATGAATTCTGGCCAAAGGGAAGCCTGTTCGGTTGCTGGGTTGGGGACGTCCCCTACGAGAGGATGGTTAAGGAGAGTTTTAGTGCGCCTGGCGGTCCAAGCCCCCGTAAGTGACTGACCAGTTGTAGAACTGCAAGCGTAGTGGCAAACATACCTCTACGAGTGCTTCTCTGGAATTGTGAGGGACTTAAGGGGGCAGTGGATCTTGCACGTGATGACATGTTTAGGTTGGTTGACATTGCACTCCTCACGGAGACATTTCAGCGGGACGAACTGCATATCAATGATATGCGGGGCTTTCACCAGCTGGCTGTCTTACCTGCGGGAGGTCGGGGAAGACCTGTGGGTGGGTTATCTATCTACCTACATAAACGCTTACCACCGATGCAATGCGTCAGGAAAGATGAATACTGCGTGGTGCTCTCCTCTGGGAGGGTAAACGTCGCTGTATTCTATTTCCCACCCACATTCGATTCTGCGGAGGTTGCTGAGACGGTGAGCTTTGGACTTTCAGAGTTAAATCTGACCATGCCAACTATCGTCGGCGGTGATTTCAATGCCAGAATCGATTGTGGGGCCAACGATGATAAAGGCGAGGTGCTGCTTCAGGTGATGGAAAATATTGGTCTAAAATGTGCCAACGCGCGTGAAGACTATACATATTTAAGTCACAATGGAAGCAGCACCATCGACCTGTTGTTTCACAACCTTGTCAGCCGTGAAATTGAAAGCTTCGATGTTCTCGATGAAGCGGCCCGAAAACACCAACCAGTGTTGGCCATTGTCGATGTTCCCGGTATTTGGCGAGACCGACATAATCCGCCGCGCTGGTCTGCAATGAGACGGATTAATCTATCTCTTTTGGACAGAGCGGTGGGCGGTCTTGAGGTTAGCCCTGACATCGATACAACCTGTGACCAGCTGGAGAGGACGATGAGAAGTGCAGTGAAGTGGAAAAGGTTATGGCAGAAGAGATCACGCCCGTGGTACTCTCGAGCCTGCTACTTTTTTTTTTTGAGCCTGCTACCTAGCCCACGTTGAAGTGCTTGAACTCCTGCGCCAAGCAAGAGCCAAAGCAACATCATCACTGCAAGCCAGGCAGGACTATTTTGAGCGTAGAAAGGCCTATATAAGACTCTGCTATGATCATAAAAGGGAGCACGCGAGGCGGGAGGAACGACGGCTGCTTGAAAGAGCAGAACGAGAGCCCTCAGCTTACATCGTGCGACCTCGTAGGGCGGGGAATCCGCTTAGTGACGGACAGGTAAAGAGCCACCTAACTAATCTTTTATTCAATCGTGACGTTGCGGCCGTATCTCCAATCGTACAGCATCCGCTTACATTGGAGCAGCACAACATGAATCTGCCTTGCGGGGTGGAGGAGGTGTGCCAGGTCCTACGGTCACTCCCGAAGAGAAAGAGCTCAGGGCCCGATCAGGTCTGCTATGAGCATTGGATCCAGTCACTCCCTCTCTTGGCAGAAACTCTTTGTGATTTCTTCAATGAAATTATAAAGAGGGGGCGGATGCCTAAAGTCTGGCATGTCGCCAGGCTTTCTCTTCTGTTCAAGGGTAGGCATGGTGATGACCATCAGGATCCAAATCTCTACCGTGGAGTGGCGTCAGAACGCACATTGAAGAAGATTTTCTGTAAGTTGGTGATTCGGCGCATTGAGCACGTGGCTGAAGAGGCACTTCCACCGGAGCAATTCGGTTTTAGGAGAGGCCGAGCCACCCGTGATGCAATCCGCGTTCTCCAGTCAGAAATCGAGCGAGCTGTGGCACAACCCAGAGGTCATCTGTACTCGTATGCAGTCTTTATTGACTGCGTCAAGGCCTTTGACAAAGCCCCTCGCTATCTGCTGGTTGAAGCATTCCAACGAGCAGGAGTGGGTGGCTCTCTCCTGAGTGTAATAGCAAGTTTCTTTGAGGAGGACACCTTGTTGGTAGACGGTGAGCAGGGTGTATTGGAGATTAAGTAAAATGTGGGAACTCCGCAAGGAGACCCGCTGAGCTGCGTCTCGTTTACACTTCTCCTTGCTGACCTCGTCGGTTACGTCCGACAGGAGTACCAAAAAGCCGTGGTGGTGATGTATGCAGATGATGGGAAGCTAAAGTCGAACAGGCCAGACGGGAGGTCGGTGGTTTGGACGTTTTCAATGCCGTGCACCTTTGGTCTGGTCCTGCATGTGACAGTCGCCACGTATACACCAGGTAGATAGTGCATGGTTATCACTACCTGGTATGTTCAAACGCAGCCTTTCACGAGGAATACGAGTTGTGCACCTGCCGGTTCTGCCTGAAGAGGTGTGCCAAGTACCATGCAGTGGGATGCACAGCGCTGAACAAAACATCGTTACACTACTTCTCTCGCCGAAAGCGTGAAGAAGATAGAGTATTATGAAGAAACATCGTGAACTGTATATTATACTCAATCTGAGTGAAATAAATCTAATTGGAAGCAATTGCCTAAAAAAAATAAATAAAAAAAAGCATATTTGCGAGTCACCTAGATCTCTTTCATACAAAGGTTCATACATATCCCTGTATATGTCAGTCGTATAATAGGTAATGGTACCGACAATTTTGGTGCGTACAATGAAAAGTAATGTTCATGAGGCAATAGGATAGTTGGTAAATTAAACAGTTAGTAAGTAGTAATAAAAAATATGGGTTTTATACACCAACTGAATCGAGAGCTAAAACTACATATAAGCGACGTCGAATTAGTTTGCCCAGGGCTAATATAGTTGAAAAGGGCTATAGAATGCCCCTTTTGCGGTAGAAAAGTACGTGCAGCCAATTACACCAAAGCGAACAACAAATCTATTTTTTAATTAACGGCGCTGGTTATAAGAAGTTGTTCTAAATAGTAGCTAGCTGGAAAAACTGTTGACACAGCCAATATAACAAGCCGTCCATTTGCTTTGCTAATTGCACCCCAAACGGTTTTGTTACTAAAAGCTAGCCCCTTGATGAGGCTCACACTACGAGTGTCTAGACTCGCACAACGTATTACATATTTACTTATGCAATATTGTAATATAAACTGATAAATATAATAATAAAAATCATCTATATATGCTATAATAATGAATAAGAAAAAAAAATTACATACAATATGCTTCATTGTTCTTTGTTTTGAACCGCATCTATCATTATTTATCTTTCCATATTTTCCTCTAATTATTAATTTCTAAGTTGTGTTGGTACTTTTTACACAAGAAGTTTGGCATAGAACGTCGTCCGTTCTAATTCAAGCTTATATCATAAATATCTGACAATACCTCGTTAATTATATAAAGCTAATCGACTTAATTATATATATATATATATATATATATATATATATATATATATGTGTGTGTTTTTTTCTTTTTAAACATTTTGAGAACTACAATTTACGCTCGTAATAGGTGAAAACATCTGTAGCACGATAGCGTCTAAGAGCGGCTGTCATCGCTCGATTTATACAACTTTTCCAGAAGAGGAATGTAGCGGCGGGATATTGTATAACCAGGTTCAACAGAAACAACCAGCAAGGCTGGGGCTCGAACTTGTCATCGTCGATCTGTTGTTCATGGTTGCCGTAACAACTATGTTAATATGATACAGGAGGACTCCCCCCAGTGCCTATGCGTATGTAACCACCAAGGGTAAGTACTTCAGAAAGCCCGAAAATACTGTTTCCGGATTTTTGCCTTCATAAGACGTTCCGGGCTATTTGCTTCATCTTTATTCGCCAATTTTGTTTCTTTATGTGGGCATTCTTCAGCGAAGAATGGCTAAGCACGGATCCCAGGTGCGCCAGGCTACCGAAATATGCCATCTTTTTATAGTGCGCTGCATATACTCTTGGCATCTTCAAACACAAGGAATAGATTTCACACGGAATCGGGCCTTCGGCCGAAGACACCCGAAGCCAGGGAAGAATTTCGCACTAGCTACCCAGGCGTCGCCACCATGTATACATATATAGTGTTAATGAAATATGGCCTACGTGCACCTCCAAGGGCGCGCCTTGATGATACGTGGTCATTTCGGTGCGGTAATCAAAATTATGAAAAATACTCGATAAATGATACAAAGGCAACAACCAGAGCAGTGATCTAAAAATTAAATAGCTATTATGTATTTTTAAATATATTAAATATAAGTGTGCTTCGGTGAACGCTATCTGCGACGACTGTGGGCTTGTAAACCCCCCAAAACCCGGATTCCCCAGGCTCGAAATTGCGTAGCATTTTTGCTCTTATCTGATGTGCCTTTATCAAGTCTTTTTTTTTTGTGAAGTAACTGGAAAATGCGGTTAACCGAACAAACAACAATGCAGGAAACTTTTGTATGACAAACTTTAATTTGTAATTCAGTATTTATTTCACCACAAAATTGGTAGACAGTTGATTTATGTTTCACAAGATGTCACGATGTGACACTCGGTTTTACAATATGTGTTTAACTTTTGATGATAAGGACGCTCCAAAAATTTCTGCACAAACAAGTATATAAACGGCTTTAATGTCACACTTTCCACAGAAGCTAAAAACACATTCTTTAATATTAAAAGTAAAAAATATTGAAACGGCACTACGAGGAACAACATCGAATTAGTCTAATTCCGGCAAGCGTGCAAAATCCATGGCTACTGCTTCCAAGGAAATCAGTGCCTTTAAACCCACTGATAAATGACGAAGAGCGGGTAGCCTTTTGACAAGTTTATTAACGAGAGACGTCATATTGCCAGATCGAAAATATGATTTTTATAAACATTTGGCTTGTAACTACGAGTAGAGTCTTCCGTGAATATTATAGGTACTCCTCAGCTACACTACTCGGCTATCCTTACACATATACACATTGGACTGTTCTAGCGTAAATAATTTGTGAGTAGATACCAAACTGTAAGAACGGCGGCATCTTTTAAAAAACAATCCAAAGAAGGTTTTTGAAGATTCGCGGATGACTATATCATGCCCATCAATGCTATGCGTAGCAGAACTCGGCATTATCTTGATAGCACACTCGAAATTATTTTAGCAAGCATGAATAACATTTATGAATAATGGTGTTAAGACACGCCAACCATACATAATGAAAATGTGCTTGCCTTATAGACGACTTTGAAAAATAATTAAATCTTGCTTTTAATGTCATCAATTATCTTGAATTGTTGTTAAAAGGTGATCCCGAGGTACGTAGTCGAAAACGACATTTGTCGGTTTGTCTAGAAAAAAATCTGTTCGGGGCTGACTTTCAGCCAAGATTTAACGTTCATGGGACGGCTTTTCGCATTGCTTCATAGACGGACCCCAATAAATACAAATGTGCAACGGTGGGGCTCGAACCCGCGCACCTACAGGGTCATTCGTATCAAAATGTACTTATTTCGAGGTTTGATGGAACTCGGCAAAAAAATACTTTTTTCCTATGGAAGGAGAACGCGGAAACTTCTTGTTTAGGATGGGAGTGAGGTTTATAAAAGTAGTTATTCTGCTTTTTTCTCCTATATAGTTGTGCAAAATCTACGTTTGCGGGAGAACCAGTCAACGCAGGAACCGATTATACCGGCGTGTTCGGAGGAAAATTCGGAAGGGAATTCTGGAAGACATTTCATTATCTTGCGTAGCGAAAAGCGAATAACCAGATTAAGGAAAGTCATAAAAAGTCGATATGTTACGTTAGCGCTTTTTCATGAAAAATCGTAAAATGTTTTCATTGCGACCAATAATGTACGCTCAAAAGACCACTCTCACGCAATAGCAAATTTAATGCCCACCATTTTCGTACGAAGGTGATGGTGCTGCGTTACGTAGTTGTCAAGTAACTAAGCGTTTTCGGCAGTCATAGTTGTTATGTTTTACGTGCAAGTTTTCACGTTCAGAACCGTAAAACATTGCCAAGACCCCTTTCTTCCACTAGGAAAAATTATTCTCTTGCTGAGTTCTACCAAACCTCAAAATATGTACCTAATTTTCTCATACGCCCTATGCAAATATGCATGCCTTCGCTTTCGATATGGCTATTAAAAAAGCTTAGTGACTTGACAACTACGTAACGCAGCACCATCGCTCTGGTACGAAAGTGGTGGGCATTAAATTTGCTATTGCGTGAGGCTGGTTTTTTGGACATAATTTTTTGTTCGTAACGGAAAAATGTTGCGAGTTTTCACAAGAAAAGCGTTAGCGTAAGACATAACAACATGTCGACTTTTTAGTACGTTCCTTAACCTGGGTATTCGCTTTTCGCTACGCAAGCTAGTGAAGTGTCCTCCATTGTGCAGAATTTTTCTCCGAACACGCCGGTATAATTGGTTCCTTCATGCGTTAACTGATTCTCCCGCAAACGTAGATTTCGCACAACTATGTAGGAGAAGAAAAGGCAGAATAACGACTTTTATAAATTTCATTCTCACTCTTAAACAAAACGTTTCCGCGTCCTCCCTCCATAGGGAAAAAATATTTTCTTGCCAAGTTCTATCAAACCTCGAAAGAAGTACATTTCGATACGAATGACCCCGTATGTCTCTCCGTTCTGGTGGCGGTATACAGTTTTTCTCTTTGCTCGATCTGCAACGTCAGTGGAAACACTGCACTTTCCTGTTGCACACTTGGCTGCGGATCGATGTTTCACGCCTTTCATTTTCTTCGCATCTCGGCTTGCGTGCTATATCTATTGCTGTACGAACTGCACACTAAAACTGCACTATGCCATTGTTGGCGCTAAGGGGCACAGCTGACCGCATCAACTATTTACATTCTCATACTTACATTTTGCTTCTAAATTTTCAACGCTTCTTTTTAAGCAATCCGTAGCCAAGTAGAGACAATTTAAATATACATTGAAATTCCATATATAAATAAATTATATATATATATATATATATATATATATATATATATATATATATATGTATTTTACGCTTTAGACGTTTTAACATCCGTCTTCATATACAGATAAACCTACGATCGACAAAACGCCTAATCACTAGTAATTTGTGTGCGTCGCCGCTGATTGATGAAGCATGCTTTAGGGAAATGGCAATGCGCACTTCAAGACTTCGCCTTCCAAAACCAGCCTCGGGACTCCAATATATTATCCATCGACACAGCTTTTCTATATAGTTCAATATGCAGAGATTGGCCCAGAATAAAAACAGCATTGCTTATATGTTTGTTACTGCTTATATGTTTGTGACTAAGACGGGCAAAACAGACAATGTTGGAGTACTATCAGACTGGCCTGGAATGCAGAATGAAGCTAGTCCTAGAAGGAATCAACCTCAACCGAAGCACGGAAATCAACCTTAATAAGTAAAAGAGACGAAAAAATAGCGTAGAGTGTACACTTAACAAATCCGTACACGGTAGTGATTATCTACCATATAGTATGGTACGTACAGCAACTCGTGTTTCGCTCAGATCTTGTTTGTACCACAACTGGCACAAACAAGGTCTGAACATGGTGCAAGGCAACGACGTCTTTCAGAGGCCAAGACAAAAATCAATCAATCAAACGCACCTTTATTTTGTCAAAGGGGGACATGTTACAATATTTACATTACACTGATATATGCAAAAAATATATATATATATATATATATATATATGGGAAGAATGCCTATATGCCAGTCCGACGTGGTTTAATAGATGAGGGGCGTGGGATGCCACGACCTTCATCAGGTGATCGCGTCTTATATTGTTAAAAGCGTTTTTAAAATCGAGTTTTACAAAAACCCGGGGGGGGGGGGGGGGGGTTCGCGTGAGTCGAGGAAGGCCCGGGTTGCGTGAATGGCTACTTCGGTCCCAGCCGGCGTCGTGAATCCCAGTTGATGTGCACCAATTGCGTGAGAAATAACGACTTTGTTGTGGTTGCATCCGATTTTCGCGGCGAGCCTGCGTAGCGAAGACAAACATGCAATGGGACGTACCGATCCGTCCTTTTTCTTAAGGGCAAATAATCTTGCACCAAATATCAACGGCTAGAGGCAAGAAGGGGGGTTGCCCCAAAGAAGAATGTCTACAACCTTTGCCAATGCGGAGAGCAGGCTAGCAGCGACGTCTTCGAGAGACGGGGAAAGAAGGTCCATTAATAACCGGGGTCTTATAAAGTCTACCCCTGCGGCGGAGCTTTTGGAGAAGCTCTTAATAGCCGCCTGAATGTCTTCCTTTGACGTGACATAGGGCATAGGGGTTCTGATGAGTGTCGGCCATTCCAGGTTTGCGGAAGCTGGTGGGTGTTGTTCTCGCAAGGCCTCTATACGGTCAATGCCGGGCGTTATGGTATCTGTAGACACAATAAGTCTGGCGGTGCCAGAAACATCTCCTTTGGAGAGTTTAATAATGGACTGGCGCACAATATCATTATGGAATGGCTTAAGGGTCGAAACGCGGGAGTGAAATGTGGCAATCACGTCTGACAGACGCATATTTCGGTGGAAATTGCAAAGTTTGTTGCGGATAATGACTGAAAGGGATGAAGCGTCGCTGCGGGCGCGGGGGAGGCGAAGGACCACGGGGGCAAAAGAGAAGAGGCTATACCATGCTTCAACGTCGTTATCAGATGAAACTGCTGTGAGTACACGGGTAAATGCCTCAGCCACTTGTCTCCTGACTGACTTTGGTACAATTCGAATTAGCCTGATTTGCCCCATAACAGCTTGAATATCCTCCAGGATTTGCGCCGGTTGCAAAAGGAGGAGCTCAGAGGTGGTCGATATGGAGGAGGAAGCGTCAGTGGCGGTCGGGTGCTTAGCTGATATATGCCTTGTTAAGCCACGCCGCGTGTATCGCCCGTAGCAAAGTGGACATTTAATAGTATTTGGAGTAGTGCGTGGCGCTTCTCCGTCTTGAGCTATGCGATCCTGATTATTCATGATTGTACGATTTTTCGTAGATTGTCCACTAACGGTAGAAGTTGCAACAGCGGCTCCAAAAGCTCTAATAAAGCCTTTAATTTGGCCGCTATCTCTGGACTTAAGCCTGTAAGAATCTGAGACAATCCGAGGGAGGTGCTTTTAGAGCCGGGCATAGCCGAAGTCGCTTTACGCGTGCGCTTGATTGGTCATTTGATTCGGCCGTGCTTTACAACGGGCGACCTGCGGCGGGTCCGCCCTGTCGATCTTCTGCTTTTCCTGGTGGGGATTGATATGGGAGCCGGGAGTATCAGCTGTGGTATAGGATCATTTTGTGATTGAGATATCCGTGGGCGGGCCTCGAGTATGATTCGGTTTCTTTCCCGAAGGTAAGCCAAACGAGGGCAAACAGATGAACCCGCCGCTTGAGCACTACGACAGTTCACACACCTTGCTGAATTGGGACAGTCTGCAGCTAGGTTCCCGGGAGTGCCGCACTTTTTGCATACTTGGAGCATTGTGCACTTGTCGGCGAAGTGACCCGGCCTCAGACACTGATGACATAACTTGGATTGGTCGGGCTCGAGAACTACTTGATGAGTTTAATATCCAAGGAAAACGGTTGGCGCGTAAAAGAAAGGATCACCTTACCAAGCATCACTCGCGCTCCGTTTCGCCTGTAAGATAATCTTTTCACGTGATTGACTCCAAGTGACGACAACTCGCGTAGTATCTCTTCTTATGTGATTGATATTGGAACTCCGTGTATCCTGGATTTAAAGATCGACAGGGATGGGCTGTGTGTGACTACCGGTAAGTTTCCTAGGGCTGAAATCGAAAGCACCCGGCGTGCGTCCTCAATTCGCGAAAGCCACACAATAATGGACTTCCTGTCACCGGATATTCTGCATCCGGGAGCCACGTCGTGTATATGCTTGTATGTCGAATATAGCGAGCCTTCGGGAAACTCTGCTGAGGCTTCGCCATCGGATGGTTCTCTTCGGATAATTACCTTAAACGTCCCTAGTTCACCAGACGATATACTCTCCTTTAGTTTAGCTAGGCTCTTCTGCTCGCGGGACGCAGTCAGTTTTCCCGGCGGGATACCACACGAGTAAACTCGTCATCTTCGGCGCTCGTAGAGAATGAAGACAACTTCTTGCGCTTGGACCCTATGACGCGCTCTTTTGCGGTAACGCTCCCACTACACTGGCCTGGCGCGGGGGTGCTCGGTAACGCTTAATTAATTACGGCAAAATGTGGTAACGCTTAATTTCTTGTAAGATAATTGCACACATTAATTTCATGCTCCATTAAGCACATAGCTTGTTCGGGGCCCTTTTATGAGATAACAATGTATAATTTATATATGCCATTTTCACCTATTTACAATATATTGCAACATTGTTGGAGATTTATATCATTTTTAACCAGATACCAAAGTTTCAAGATAATGCTCTTTGAGATCGCATTTGAATTTGAGTAGGGACTTTGTCTGCCTAACGGAGGCCAGTACTTTGTTCCAGTAGGAGGCCCCAATGTTTCTGATTGATAGCTTTGACTGGTTGGAGTTGGCGTGTGACAGAGTAAGCAGGTTTGATGCGTTACACCTTGTAGATATGGGTGTTGCTGATGTTGCCAGACCATATAAGTTTGGATGCACTTCAAGGAGTATGCGCTTAATTTCAACTACGAGACAGTATTCTATAAGTTTTGGGAACCGCAAAATGCTAATATTTTTGTAGTGCGGTTGCACTGAATCTCGCATCCAGAGGTCCAGAGTTGTTCTCAGTGCTCGTTTCTGGAGTTGGTGAAGCGACCTGATAAGACGCATCTGTGTTAAGCCGTAAACTTCTACAGCGTAAGTCAGGTGACTATGGACGTAGGCAAAATACATGAAGATATTTTATTACGTCTATGTGTGACATGCGCTTCAAAGGTCAGCTTCTCGTCCAACGTTACTCCTGAACCATGATGATAACCTCTGAAGGTCCTCGCGGACCATAGTCTCTACCTCAGTTGGGGAATTTCCGACGAATAGGGCGATCGTATCGTCCGCAAACAAAGTCAACTTTGTATGTTTTGCTACGCTAAATATGTCGTTAATAAAGATGTTAAAGAGAAGTGGACTACCTACACTAAACGGCCGCAACCAAGACAAAAACATATAATCCGCTCCATTTCGAGTTAACTTCTTAATAAGAAAATTTGCATCAACTGTATCAAATGCTTTTCTGAGATCTATAACTACGCTGGCGACTGCAGCATTAGGTTTCTGCGAACCTCTTCAACAAAGTCCATGATGGGTACAGTCGTCGACATTTTGGATTGAAAACCGAACTGACGCACTTAGGCCATTAAACATCTCAAAGTGTTCGTTCAACTGTTCATATATAGCTTTTTCAAAAATGTTAAACATTGGAGGGGGGATACTGACCGGCCTGTAATTTTCCTTGCTTAGTCTTTGCCTTTAAAAGTGGTACAACGCGATACAATTTGAGGGCTGTAGGGTAGATCCCCTGGCGTGTCGACAGAATAACTATGAATGCCACTGTGTCAGCAATAACGTCAGCACACTTGAGATACTACTTGAGAAGGTATGTGGCCATCTCCCACCGAACAAATGTTTACCCTTTGTAGCAGGTAATGCACTCGATTCACAGGGACCGGCCTAGGCGAAAATGGCTCGTGCAGTTCAGGTATCGACATCGACACCTCGTAAGCGGCCGAGCATTCGGCGTCGGCCGTTACGCAAGTTGCACAATAGTCATTAAGGATGTTAGAAAGTCGTACACAGTCTATGACTACCTCATCATCAATCTTCAGTTTGACACACTTTTATTTCTGAGCACCTACCATGACTGGCTAGATGGCTTCCCATGGGCTCCGCCTCTCCTGTATTATATCGCAAACAATCTTTCCATTAGCTTCCAGCCTGCACTTTCTTGAAAACGAGACAACTTTGTTTCTCAGTCTCCCAGACGCCTGCGGGCGTTAGGGTCACTGCGATACGCCGTATAGGCTGCCTCCTTCTCCTTTATCATTTCAAGCAGTTCGGCTGTGGCCCATGGCTTACGTGGCTGACCTTTGTTTAATTTTCGCCTAATTTATCTTTTGCCCCTAGTCACTGCCGCCATCACTCTCTCGTTAAAGCATGCAAACTCCTTGTCTACATCCGAGATATCGTATAAGTCGTTCCAGTTAGTTATTGCAAGTTCTGCCAATATTTGGTCGTAATTGTATTTATAGGTCATAGAGGCAGGTCGGCCTATTCTCTTAGAGACTACAGAAATAAATGTTGCGTGGTGGTCCGAGAAGGTAGTTGTGAGAGCTCCAGATGCGAGTAACGACAACGCCTGCACGTCAGTATAGAAGTGATCGATGCAAGTGGAAGTGTTATATGCGGTTCCTCTACATATTGTGGTTGCCATCCTGGTTGGCACATTGACAACTTCTTTATAGCAGAACTGTTCCAAAGTTTCAATTAATTCCTGTGCCTCGGCAGACTCCGCCATTGTATTGAGATTTGCGTCACCAAGTATTATAGATTTCTTATTACCGATTATTGACAAGAGAGTCTCCAACGAGGTAACAAAGTGCGTTGGGTTTCCTTTCGGCTGCCTATAGAAGACACCTACAATAGTGGTGTCCCCTTCAGCGCCACCCTCTATTTCCAGAAACAGACTCTCACAGAGCAGATCGTCTGAGATTCTAAATTTGAGATCATTACGTTCTCGTGCAACATAATCACTCCCCACATATAGTGCCACTCCTCCCCCCTGACCTTCTCTGCAACTAAAGTAGGAGTTGTATTCAGTTAACTTAAGTGACGGGCATTCTACCGACTGTAACCTTGTTATGGATATTACTAGGACCGATGGCAACCGTGGTAGACAAGATACTTTTAATTCAATTCAATTTACGTGCTCCTTTATTGTTTTCAAAGAGTAGATAATTATATACATGGTTATTCACAAAAATCCTGTATTCAATATATACAATGCACAATATGAGAGACATAAGGAAATGTACTATATAATAGGGCGCAAAAGTACTATTGCGTGATATGTGTAATAGTAAAGTTTATAATAATATATCACTAGTTTATGGTTCTGAACATTCTCGCCATGCGCCACGAAAACATAGTCTTGATTCGGTCAGATCGTGCCACAATTTTTGATGATATGGTTTGAGGACTGCGCAGATTGTTGTTGCGAATATTAAAAAATATGGGAAGTTTATTCGACTGAGAGATTTGTGCGTACATTTTAAAATCTGCTCTCGAGTGTCGTTCTGATATAGGTAGTAAGTCGAGACTGCTACGCTCTACCTTACATCTTAATGCAACACTTTGAAGGAATTTGGACTGAACTTTTTCAATTGCATCAATATGTTTCTTTAAATACGGCCGCCAGACTTCACAGCTGCAGATGAATTTTGGAACTACAAGGCTGTTATAAATACGGATATAGAACATTGGACATCCGATAATACAACAACGAAATATTGTATTTCATATAAGGCTAGCAGATTGAATAGTTTGCGTGATGTGGAGGTTAAAATCTAGCTCCGGTGTTACTGTTACCCCAAGATCGCGAATGCTGTTTACTCTGGGTATCTCTTGTCCTTCAAGTGTGTAAACGTGGCCTCCTTCAGACACATAACGGCGCATTTAGGGACCGAAATTATCATATGATGTTTGGCGCACCAATCGGAGATAGAGTCAATTGTTCTCTGTAATATCTCTCTCTCTCGGCCATTGTGCCGGATGGCCCATAACGTTTAAGATCATCTGCGTATAGTTTGTGCTTAAGGGTTTTGGATATCACATTTTTAAGATCTACGATGAATATACAGAATAATAATGGGCCTAGACATGATCCGTGAGGCACGCCCGAGTGACACACCCCATACTGACTAAAACTGTTGTTAACCCGCACACAAAACCTCCAATTCGTTAGATAACTTGATATCCATAAAACAGTGTGCTTGTCTATATCTAGGTCAATTCGTTTCTGTAAAAGTTTAAAATGATTTACTCTGTCAAATGATTTAGAAAAATCAAAGTAAATACAATTAAATGTTTGCTTTTTGTTAATATAAATGTCCTAATCTTAAACTATTTCAACTAGTTGCTTTGCTGTGGATTTGCCCTTAGTAAGGTTATGTTGCTGCTCGTCAAGCGCTTCCTCAGACTGCATAAAATTAAATATATGATCTACAAGTAATTTTTCAAATAATATACACGCTATTGATGATTGTGCTACAGGTCTATAGTTATCAACTTGGATCCCTTTTTATGTACAGGCGTAATTACGGATTGTCTGATAAATTCAGGCACAACACCATCTTCGTAGGACCTAGCATAAATTAATGAGAGTGACTCAGTTATAACATGCGCAACTTTTTTTATAAAATAATGGAGGGATACAGTCTGGATGAGGCTACATTTAGATGGAAGTTGATTTATTTTCTTTAAGAGGGTGACTCTTGACTTTTATTTATATAATTTCACTATGTTAACACTTTGGAGTGGACAATTGTCTCCGCGCGAACGTGTGATCACGGGTTCTCTAACCCAGGGTTAGCCCAGTTCAACAATGTGCCCCGAACAGACGCTGCGTTGAAAGATTAAGGCTTTTACCGACCCACTGGATCAGCTTGAGCGTAAGAGGGCCTGCAGCTCCTATAGTCTCGAACGCCAACGGACAAAATTCGTGAGGATAATCGACGCTTGAGTATTTTCTGCATTTATTAGCCTCAGCGCACCTGGAGGCATGACCTGCTCGGTTTTCTTTAAGATAATATATTCCGACACAAATAAATACGGACACTTTGATGACGTTGGCGAGGAGAAAATAAGTGCTTTTGTTGGACCTGCTTGGGCCACTTAAACGGAGGAAAATACGCTTTTAAAGGCATCTGCTTTAAAGATGTCATCAGTGATAACCCCATTGCTTGTTGTTTGCCGTTATGTCCTCTTTTCCCTTTAAACGCCTATTAGTATATCTAAAAAACGACTTAGAATCTTTAAAATCGAGATTGGATCCTTCCAATACCCGAGTCCTTCTGTCTGCCTTACGCAGTTTGGTCGCATACCGCGGACTCGCGTAATTTTCAATAAGTGATTCTAGACTAGAGATATACTCACGAAGTATAGTGTTATTTTTAGACTTGCCGGTGCTTTTGGGAAGAAATTCCTCGATCACAGCGTGCATCTGATGAACAAAACAATTGTACATATCATCTACGGTAACACAGTTTAAGAATATATGTCTTCATGGTACAAGTGTCAGTCTTTCTATGATTTAGTCGTAATCACCCTTAAATAAATTATACCCTTTCTCCTCAATAGGAGGATATTCGGAATCAAATAAAATATTAAAATAAATTGCGTTATGGTCCGAGGGCATCGGGGATTTAAGAACAGATATATTTTCTATTATATCTGGGTAGTAAGAACCAAATCAATTAATGTTCATTTGGGATCTTCGTTAGGTGTTAAAGTTGAGCTTGTTTCATCCGATAGATGACTGTTTGTGTGAATAGATAAATCACTTAAGTTTATACTATATGCTGGCCCAACGTTGTCCATTGAGTCTCTTGCGTTCACTGGTGGACGCGTTATTTCAGTCACTTGCTGATAGAAACCGTTTGCTATACAAGCATTTGTAAAAATAGCCTCCATGGTTTGGGAATCTGAAAGAGACACATTTTGCCAGTCAATTCTTGAAAGGTTAAAATCGCCAACAATTAGCAGCATTAGTTTAGCACTATCACATATATTTTCAAAAGAATCACATATTATTTTTATGCGGCTCTTGCGCTTCGGCAGTGATCCAGCATTTGTAGCATGAAAACAAGCCATCCTGACTGAACACACACAAGATAGCATGGTTTCTACATCATGAATGTGCTTTTTCAGGCCATTCACGTTACAATGTATACAGAGTAGTACATCCGAGATGCACTGGAACGTCGATATATCTACAGTCTGACTACAGATGATACATTAGGGATATCTGTTTGCTGAACTGCCGAGCGCAGCGAGAATCATGTCTGCGGTGAATTTTTTCCACGGTGAGTTACTCGTTGTCTTGATCTGTAACCGACAGTCAGAAGCCCGAGCATCACACCAGCCAGAGCCACCTCATCCACACTATTGACATAATACTCCATTGAGGAATCCACTTGCTCAACTCGACTTTTTTTAAAAAGATTTTTTGTAGGGCTAATGCCCGTGTACTCATGTCATGTCTAATTTTCAATCCACTCCGGCATTTACCTTGTCTAAATTGGAAACCATGCAAACCAATTTAAGAGTGGCTGGTCTGGGTCTCGAACTCAGTCCTCCCGAATGCGAGGCAACGGATTTGCCACGAAGCCATCTTGCTCGGTTTTGCAATGCTTATATCTGCTCGCACAGTCCTGCCAAACTGAGCATGATGCTACGCATATAAATATTACAGACAAGACCACCATCCTTGACGGCGGCACCAGCACCCAGCCGTTGACCGCTGTCGCTCACACAACTGCCGCTCGCGCTGTCGCTGCTGCTCGAGTTCAAACTCTCGTTCGAGCCGATCTCTGGTGCCACTTCTCCACTGTCGCCAGAGACCGACGGAAAAGGAGAAAATGGAAATGGCTTAACGGTTGTTTGATGGCGCTGTGGACCGCTGCTCGATGGAGCTACCGGTTTACCGGACAAACCTGTTACCGCTGCTGTTGTTACCGACGGCTTGGTTATTTTTTGCGATGTCTTTACCAGCGCCGGACTCAGTAGTCTTCTTGGGGGTGGTTGGCTTGAGGGAGACGAGTTTTTGCTGCAGAACACTGGATACACTTCCAGACAAACGAAGCATCTGCCGCCTTCTTTTTAGCGATGAGTGTTGAAATTATATCCGCACAATGTGGATAAAACAGTCACGGGCACACATCACATTTCTGCGAAGCTCGAGCGATCGGTGAGCCACCTTTACCACATATACGTTTCTTAATTGTTGACTGCACGTTCTGACTCATCTTATCACACTGGCTGCTGCTGGCCATTTTCTTGATGGCGTGGCAAGTTGTCATCTCAGAGGAAAATACCGGATTGCGACAGACCAACCCAAAGTTCTGGTCTTGGTATCTGGGGTTTCAGCGTCACTTTGAACACGTTTTCACTAGTAGGAACTCTGAACTCAATTGCATGTTTAGGTGAAAACTGGCATTTTCTACGGAGCGACCTGGCATGCGTGTGGCTAGTTCGAATCCCAGACACACATCTCCTCTAAGTCTTACGTGCACCAATACTAGCAGACGTCGCTAAGCTATGTCACTCTCTAACTGCATGCCCACTTAACCTGCTTATAAAACACATGACGTTCTAGAGCCTTACAGATGTTTGGCATGATTACACTTGCGGGCTGTGCGCAACGCGAACATTCTCTTAACGATTGCTTTCCTGACTAGAGCTTTAGCCCGAAAGTTCATGGAGTTCATGGAGAACATATTGCTTGTACAGTCTGACATACAGGGCAGCATAATCATAAACGATCGCTATATCCAGTTAAATATTTTTGTAACAGCCGTTACCACCTCAAGTAAATACCCTCATAGGTAGACTGGCTTTGATCGGCCACTCTCAATGTTTATAAACAAAAGATACTTCTAAGTTTTCAATAATTTAATTCTCAGTAGATCTAGCAAGCTTCGGTGCCAATTACATGCTGAGAATAATGCTTTCAGCGTCATTATTTTGAGAGTCAGATAAATCGGTAGATTTTAAGAGTACGATAGATCAATTTAGCCGCTAATAATAGCTAATACCACACTGGGCTCTAATTTTGATGAATACAGTTAGTTTCCTTCACCACCTATAGCCTTACGACATGGTTTGCACTAATCAAAGCACATCCAACCGAAGCTGAACGTATATGCATGTATTAGCTCTAGAGTTACCACAGTTATCCAATTAAAACACATCCCATGAAATTATAACTGGCTTAATGAGCCATTCGCGGTTTCACCATTCAAAGGCATGAACTTAAACATGCATGGCTTAATCTTTAAAACAAGCATATGACTACTGGCAGGATCAACCAGTTTTACTTCATCAACACATACTCAAAGAGTACTGTGATGTGTTTCGTGTTGCTAGCCGCGTTTACCACACAACTTAAGCATTCATTCAATATTTTGTATAACACAATACATAACGTATCCACTCTGCTCAGTAAATTGGCATTACTAAGCTTGCATAGTTTCTGTACACTCAGATATTAGGAGCTCTCATGCGAACACATAGCGCCACAACTTAGCGTGTATTAGTATTAGAGATTGGCCTTGCACTTGTAAATGTACTATCATTTAGAGAAGACTCTAGCGAAACCGTGAAAATCCATAGCTTTGATCTATTTTTCTATAGTCGTTGATGGAAGAGGGTCTGGAATAATGCTGGGCATATGTTGTCATGATGGCTGACCTGGGTGATAAGTGGTTCAAACAATGTCGCAGAGAGCTCTTTTAGCCAAATACAAAATACATACGCTGGTAGCGCCACTCAGCGACTCCGGCAGATCTAAGGGAAACGCAGTGGCGGCAATGCGTTTAAGCTCATTCGCGCACTGAGGATATCAAAACACAACATGTGTATGCTATTTAAAACAAGGTTAGCCACTTCAGTGGCAAGTATTTATATTTTTCTTTTGGGCGCAACTGTTTACATGCCGAGCTTAATGTAAGTCAGTTAGTCCTTTAACTGGACGGGGTGCAGCCAAACCACACACTTCGATAACTTTGTACCATTTAGAAGCGAGAGGGTTATGCCGTCTTACTGGAATCGAAGGGCGGTGCAACGGATCCCCGCTGTAAATGAAATTGCATTACGCCTGTTTTGCTCCAATTCATATGGAGACCTTTACGCCTGACCCATAAGGATAACCCCTCAAGGTCTTCGCGCACCGTAGCCATTGGTGTGCAAACACCTCGAAAGCCACCTCGACTGAAGAATTCCCAACGACTAGGGCGGTGGTATCGTCCGCAGTCAAGACAAAAACAGTCAGCCGCTCCATACCCAGTTTACATCTTAAAACGAATTAACTGCATCAAAATAATATCTATATGCACGCCGGCGAATGTCTTTTTTGAAAGATACCGCCTCCGGTACCACGTGAGCGACCGAGCATTCGGCGTCACCTGTTGCGCGATTTGCATAGCAATAGCTATTAAGGATGTCAGCATGTTGTATACAGCCTGTGACTGTCTACTCATCATCAGCCTTTAGCTTGACACACTTTTTTCCGGGGCGCCTCCCATGACTGCTGGATGGCTTCCTATTGCCTCCGCCTATCCTGTATTCTATCGCGAACACTCTTCTCACTCGCTTCCAACCTACACTTTGTGAGAAACGAGAGTACTCCGTTTTCAGTTTAATACCGTACACGGACAGTAGCCTTACCGAATAATGAAGTCTTGTTCATCGTGCATTTTATCAATAAAACGTAGCATATGCGATAAGTAGTGTTTTTGTGTTTCTCAGTCTATAAGTCTTTCTAGTCATACCCGTTAGATAGTGTTTAGTAACAACCTGATTTTGAACAATATGGATAGCATCAATAAAAATAGTCAAAAAAAGAGAACCGTATATGGTCTATTATTGTGCGGCACATGTTTATAAATAAGTAATAAAATATCATCGAGCTCACTGCGTAAGAGAAATAGGCATCTGACGGGTATCGAGATGGTAGATAGGGCACGGCTGGTGGTATAAACTTTATGAAGTTTTCTCTAAACTGAATAGGAGCAGGTGTATCTGGGTATATCTGAAAAGGAATCTAGTAACTAGATCTTCTACAAGCGGTTGAGTAGAAGTCATAAGATAAACTAGATAGTTTTTCGCATTTCCTAGCAACCCAATAGCTAGCTTGAAAAACGTAGGCTCTACCTTATCTAGTTCATTTAGCTGTGATAAACTGAGATACTCTCATACGACCTGGATGCTATAGGTAGCCACCGAAGCAACTTTCAGGTCAAAAAGTGCTTTTAATGTGCTCAGAGATAATTGCTGGGGCTTTTCAATTGTAGACATCGCAACTAGACTTTTTCTGGTCCGTTCGGCGATGTGTTGTCCGAAGGTTGTGCCCTTCATCAAAAAATTAACGCCTAGGTAGCAGAAGGTGTTAACGAACTCGACTGCACCAGTACAAGTTTCAAGCGATCGGACCGAGCAAGCGGTCCTCCGGGTCTAAATTTGATTATCGGCGTTAAACTTAAGGCCTTTGTTCTTGCAGTACCCCTCTAGGGTGCGTATGCTTCGCTGCAACTCCAACTTGTCACGACTGTACATGACGATATTGTCAGCATATAGTATTATGCCGACCGTGTCGTGCTCCTTGTGAATTATTGGCGGCAGATCGCTGAGAAGGGTAGAAAAAAGCAAAGGGCTAATATTATCACCTTGAGCATAAGCCGTGGTCTAGATAGGCTAACACCTGCATTGGCGAGCTTCTGGAGTACAACATTTTGCGGAGCAGTGTCAAAAGCGGACTTCAGATCGACAAATAATCCCCATGACTTATGAAGTTCCAGGTTTTTTTCACTTCGGATAATAATTTCTTGCATGCTGTTATGACCGACTTCCCGTTACGGAATCCATGCTGATGTTGCGGTAATATGTTGCAGTGATGGAAGAAAATAGAAAGGCGTGCTGTGAGCACCAATGCCAAAATTTTATAATCACAACTCATTCAAAAAAGAAAGATTCTAAAATGCAGTTGACCACTGTCGCCATCTGGTGGTCTAAGCTAAGACCCCGACGATTAGTCCTAGTTTCGTCGAGACCTACATCCACTAAATATATATTCTTGTTTAAACTTCACTTTTCAGCCCGGTTTATCATGTCCAGTACTACGGGCTGAGAGGATAAGTGGTGCACGCCGTTCGATTATTTGGCCGAGATCGCCCACCGAGTTTCCCACCATAGACACGTTTCATCTACGACGGATCGGAAAACCCTATCGTTTCTACCTGTTTGGAAATGCATATTGACACGCAACCGAACGTGTCGTTATTTTTTGCCGCTACCTCGTTTTCTTCTGAAGTATCACATCAGTCAGCTTGCTGGATATGGCTCTTTCCTGACCCCGTTTGCTTCTCTACAGGCAGACAGACATTCTATCAGCTTTTTACCGTGTCTAGCTTCGCGGCTCCTCTATGAGCCGGATAGTTTCGCGCGAAGCTTAGTTTGCTACGGCGTTTTCTGCCTCCCCGGCCGCACAGGAGATGCAAAAGATCGCAGCGAGGATCAGAACAGCTGACGTGCTGACTGCTGCCAGGGTTCTTTGGCCTCTCCTAAGCAGTTGAATGTTGATGTGTTTTGCCAGGGCTCCATAGACCCAAATTGGTGCCCCAAATAAGATGATAGCTTCGGCCACTGACATTAGGAGCCTCCTCCTTTTCACATTTTTCGGCCCGTATATGCTCAATAGTATCCTGATGATGTCTTTTGTTACTTTTATGGAACGGAGCTGTGTCAACCTGATATGTGGGGTGCCTGTTAGGGCTCTGTCCAGGTGCGTTCCCAGAAATTACGTTTAATTTGAAAGTAATGGGCGGTTCTAATTCTCAGAATGGTTTCGCTCTTTGCTGGCGCAAGCTCAACGTGATTGCTAGGTCGTCGAGTTCCGGGTTCCTTTGTCAATGCCTGATCCGTAAGACCTCGTCGTACGTATAATTTCACACCAGTGGGCCTAGTATGAACCCTTGCGGTGCTGTTCCTGCTGTCGATTACATTGTAAGCTTTGCACATTATATGTCTCGCTTGTTTTGGTAGTCCGAGAAAACCTTTGGGATATACGCTGATACCTTTTCTTGCTAACGTAATGAGAGTAACCTTCTACAAACGAGAATTAAATGCGTTCCTTACATCCAGCAAGGCCGTCATGTGCAGTCTCCTCGTTTTTACACTCGTGTCCTTTTCCGCCAGTGCCCCAGATAAAATTATCTGCGCCACTGTTACCAAATAAATTACCATCCTAAAAACAAACTATTGCTCCCTTCCAGCTCGCCGGCTTCTCCCGTCCTGCTGCACCTGCACCGCCACTTTCGCTACTAGCTCGCGGAACAGCCTAAATTGAAGCCTAGTTGTCTCCGCGGTATGCTGCCTGGACCCAGCGTATTCCTTGATTCTACATATTGCAGTTGAAATTTTATCCTTCGTTACAGGCAGTATCGTCTCTGTCTTTCCTGCAATCTTTTTAAACCGGGTTCTGTCAAATGGCTCCTGCATGGGGAATATCTTAGAAATCGCCTCTCTCCTATCTTCTCTTCCGATAGCCTTGCTGCCATTATTTTGTTTTTAGTCATTTTATATAGTATTTCCTATAAGCATGCTTCCATTTCTTCTAGAATTGTATGCCACAGTGCGAGCTACTGAACATATTTTTCTAGCATATTTTCGAGCATTCACAATATGTGCGGTCCACCAGTAATTGGGTTCCATGTGGCGCTAACTTGATTCACCTATTTTAGGATGTATGAACACTCTTCGCGTTGTTTCCCGGGTATTTAAAGCGGTATTGCAGGCTTGGCCTCCATTTTGTTTGGTAAAGTGGTCTCCTGTTTATATTATGTTCTATGCAAAAGTAGTCACTTAAGATCTATGACTCTACTCACAGGAAAAACATTTTTAAGGACGCTGTTTTTAATTCTAGGCCATCTTCCGTCGTCTCCTAAGAGCTGGGATTTACCGTGTAGCATATATTTAATGTACAACTCTTGTCTAGGATGAGTTCACTTTTCTTGTTTTCATTTTTAGCATCTCACGTTTTCGATTCTGCATTAAAACCTGCAGTAATAAAAAGCGGCATGAGCCAGTACGCCTCCGCGGATTTAGCTAAGTGATCCAACAATTATTCAAGCTCGGCCATTGAACCGAGTCAGACTACTGTAGCAGGAATAAATTCTGCCGTAGTCGTTCAGCTCCACTCAACTCTATTCCTTTCCACTTTTTTTCAATTAGATATTTAAGGCGCATCCCCCATGCCAAGATTCCTGTCCTTTATCGTATCTTAGCATGGTCCTGTTTGATTGACGCGTTAACAAAATTTCCACGTTTCCTCGTTTATCGGTAATCTCGATTAGTAGACTGTGGAAATCTTGGCTTCAGTTACAATTTACCTGTATGATGTTAAGTCCGTTAGTCCTTTTCGCTGGCTATTTTGGTCGCAGGCGGCCCTTCTATTTTTCTCTTACGGTTTTTATTTTTCCGGAAGGGGACTTTTCTTGAGGTGTGGCTCTATGGGTCCACCGTTTGCTGCATTTTTTAGTGTCTCTGCATATGTGCTGTTCCCTATGTTCTTGATCATTATTGTACGCCTCCCCGCGTCCTCTCCCCGTCTTGTTTATTTTACTTTTGATTCTTCTTTTTATGGGCGCTACTGGACTCGGTTTATGCATCTCGGATGACGCTTCAGCAGTTAGCTATATAGCATGGGTGTGCATCTATCTCCCTTCTTACTTCTCTGATTTTCTTGACCGCTGTGAGCATGTCTATATCTAACTTGTTTTAATTTCAAGGACAATTTCTCTGGGCATTACCACTGCAGCAAGAGTTCTGCTGGTCCTGTTCCCCGGCTCATCGGGTTCTTATATGGTCCGCGTTATCAACTTTCCCGGTTCGTGCACTATCTATAATAGTATCTGCTGCGTCATATTTCCAGAAAATTTAAAGGAACTCTTAGAACGCAGAAATTCCTTTTTGTGCTCTGGTTGTGCAGTGTTTCTATTTGAGCCACTTTTTAGCGAGAAACCCTTGCAGCTCTTCCCACGAACTTCGTTGTGCAATTAGTGCGTCTATTCCAGCCACATTCATTGCCTCTTTTAGTGTCAGAGTTGGTTTGACAATCCGCTGCTTTCTGTTCTGTGCATCCAACCGTGGTCAGCAAAGGGAGTTTCTTTGTTGATGTTTCTTTCCTTCGTTCTCCGTTGCTCTTCTTCTCTCTTTGGGCAGCCTTCTCGCCTCTCTTGCATAGCCCTTAGCGTTAAAAGGATCTTATCAACTCATTACATCCTATGCAAACTCCTGTGCATTTCATCATCACATTTATTTCATTGAAATTGAGCACGGATAGAATATTGATACGTATACTGTTGTCAACTACTTTCGACATGTCCCTTGAGAAAGGCAGTGATTTCTTCGTAAAGGCCAGGTAGGCGGACGCATGATATTTCGTATATGCGTGGGCGCATATGTACGAGAATATGTACGAGATGGTTCATTCTATTATTAAACATAACTATTTGTTGTCCTGCCGTTCCACCGAAAGAAAAGTGAGAAAGTTTGTACTGGAGCAGATCAGGTTATTATAGCCATGAACTATGTATCTGGTATAGACGTGGCGATTGTCACATGCAAGACCAGGCAAGAAATGAGAGGCACTGAAACCGTCCAGGTCTCTCGTCGGATTTGTTCAACTATATTTTTTCATTCCGAGACAAAACTTTCGAATCGAACTGTACGCGGGGTTTTCAACCTCAATCAAGTCTTCTCAACAGTTGGTGCACAGCCTGGCATTAGGTACACAAAGCGGGTCCTTACTCGCAATGACAAGCAGAGTACTAGCTCTACGTACATTGCGAAACATCTTTCAAGCAAACCAAAGTTTGGCCGAGTGGGGTGCCCCCATACTCTGTTAAGACCATACATCAGCCTTGGAATAATCCTGATGTAGAAGAGTGCCCCTGCCGTGGGAACGGACGGTTGCCGGACATCGCTTCCTCTCCATAAGTAGAAACTTGGGCTGTGTGCGTTGTCTCGGCGATGTGTGAAGTGAAGGTCGTCCCAGCATTATGGAGCCAAAGTCCCAGACACCAGAAAAAGTTGATGAGTTCCAAGAATTGACCGCCGTCACGCCTTTGGCAGCCAACTGACTCCTTATTCTAAATTTTTCAGCCTTGGTCTTCATAGCATTTAATTCCATCCCTCTCAAGACAAGGAACACCTCTGCCAGAGAAGCGATCTGCTTGATTGCACCCAGGTCACGATGAGCGGCCACCATGTCGTCTGCGTACATCACAACATCTGCGCCTTTTCTGTGCACTTTGTCGTACGCAAAGTTGTATACTCTGCGCTCCAATCTCGCCGCTACTGAGCTTTGCCACCGTACAACACATCTTCGCTTTTTCTACCTTAATGACCTCCTCCGGGCAATCGTAATCTCCCCAGGGACTCTTGTTGCGTGGCGGCACAGACTAGGAGCTAGTGCCCCAGTCGTAGATGTCATCTTCCGGGGTGTCGTCGGTTCGATCCCTGTTGTTAATCGAATTTTCTTTAAATGATGTTCATTGAGAAGCGGTTCCTTTTTGTTTTAACAGGAAGTTAAAAGTACATCCGTCGGTTGCCCTTGTTTGCATGCGTTCTTGGTATGCAGAACTTCGCAGTTTGACGCTGTAAGAGTGCCAGTGGCAACAGGCAGTTCGTTCTCCGCAGTCCGTTCTCATTTGCCATTTGCTGCGATGGCTCACTGCCCCTCGTCTCCTCTAAAAGAGGCTAGGTCTTTGCCCTAAACGGGTTCGTACCCGTCAGTAGTCCTTACATTGACATTTAATACGCGTCTTCAGCTGCAATTCTAGTGAATGATAATCTAGGTAAGCGTTTCGTAAAGTATCCCAATCATTGTTTCTGCTATATGAGTTTTAATAGCAATTAAGGGCGGCAATTTTCTACGAGCTCAAAAATTACCTTACAGCTGGAGGAACTGTCGAAATATCTGGAGTGTATGTAACAATGGATACCTCAGCACTTGAGCAGGCGCAACAAAATAGATCTTCTGAAAAATAATTCTATTGGCTTGCCAGATGCGACAAGTATCCGTTCTCTGACGGGATTGCTACCTGCGGCGAAAAATGGGTATTTTACAACAGCGTGAAACGTGGAAGGTCCTGGTGCGTTACAGGCCAAGCCCCGAGAAGATGCCAGTAAAACTGACTCATTTGCGCAAAACTTTGATGGGATAGGCTTAGGATTTTTCACCTCGAGTTTCTTCCTAGACTCCAAACGATAAACACGGATGTGTACTGTGATCAGCTAGACCAAGTTTTTGCCGCCCTCCAGGAGAAGATACATAGTCGCGTGAATAGAAAGGGCGCTATCTTCCACTAAGACAATGCGAGGCTATATGGGAGTCTATCCAGTCTACGCAAGTTAGGGAGATTTTGCCGCATTCACCGTACTCATCGGCAATCGTACCATCGGAACTATTTAAATATCTGCAGAATTATTTATAGGAAAATAAATTATCTTCACCGGAAGCAGTAAACACACACGTGGAAACATTTCTCGTGTTGCAGAAATCAGGATCGATGGGAATCGATAGTCTGCTTCAGAGATGAAGGAGGCCTTGGCTAATAATGGAGAGTACTTTTAAATAAATAAAATCGGCTAACTCGTTCACTTTAAACTGGTTTTAAAGCTGTTAAAAAGTTCCAGTTAATTTCTGTTCTGCCTAATATTTGCATTTTGTTCGTGACGCACTGGTTAGTTATTAGATTTATGGCGCTTTGGCAGCGCATCCGTTCAGAGTAAGCGTTTACAAGCCCTACTAATCCTTTCGGGGCTGACTCTCAGCCAAGATTTAACGTCCATGGGACTGCTTTTCGCATTACTTCATAGACGGACCCCCATAAATACGAATATGCAACGGTGGGGCTCGAACCCGCACACCTGCTATGTGTCTTCTCCGGTCGCGAGGCGCAGACGCATGCCACCACGCCACCATGCCGCCGGGCTCGATAAGCGTTCTTCAAGCCCTACCGCGGAGTATCTGTCGGGGAGGTAGTAAAGGCTTAAAACAAGCGTACCTATGTCTCGACCCTTCATATTTTTAGTAGAGTATGTAACCTACACAAGCAAACGGCAGTGAGAAGTCAAAAAAAGACGGCATAAGGGAGGCGCTTTAGTTACATTCCAAGACCCAGGCGTGAGCAACCTCGAAAGCATTTACGTTGGGGCTCAGCTTTTAAGCCAAAGACAGATAGCGCTGTTAGAATGTTTACTGCATTTGCGTTTTACCTACGAATTTGCTCTAAACTATTTTCGGTGTGAACACAGCGTCACTTAGAATTCCTGAAACAACTGAAAAGTGTTTTAAACGTTGATGACTGAGTGTAGACGCTTTCAAGGTGCTGAGTAAGCAGATAAGTTTTGTCTTCGTTACTGTACGCGGTCCCATTTTGTGTAACAAGTAGGGTGATCCTGTCGATACCGTTGAGCCTACCTGCTGGCTTGTCCGAGGAATTCTTTAAAGTTCTGAACATCCAGACAAGATACCTTGATTCCCGCTTTTCCTGAAAGCAAATATCTGTGATGTTAAGTTTTCCCCACGTTCCCTAAAACCCTTGGTCCGAATGGCATTCCAAAAAAAAAGCCTTTAGATAGTCAATCTTGTTTATAAAAAGTCTATCAATAAATTAGCTCTTATTATAGGCGCGGCATTTAAAGCAGTCGGAAGTTGACCTTTGCTCCACCTAAACGCGCGAATCCCATAATCAACTAAACGCCCATGTATCTTCAGGGCAGTAACTGAGTCGTCAAGGTTGGATACAAAAACATCCCTCTTTCGTATACTGAGTCCAGCTGCTTCAAGGTGCTGGAGTGATGCGGTCGAATAGCAGATTGCTCGCTTCTTTGCCCTGCAGGGGGAGTTTGTAATCGCTTTTATATAACGGCGTGCAATCGCCTACGCAGTGCATCCAGGTGGGAATAAGTTGAGTATGGTCGCGAATACTAGAGGGTACTTTTATGGAGCATTGATTTTCTTTCCCTGCCTTACGGATAGCTTTTGAGAACCAACGATGTGCCTGCCGAGACCGGGAACTTTCCGATCGCCGAGTGAAGAAGCGCTTAGACGAACATCTCTGCCTGTTGGAGGCACGCTCTAACCGTGTCTTAACTGAGCGCACCTGAGCCGGCCAAGGAACTACTCAGAAAAAAGTTAATTACCTCTTATTAGTCAATATGGCCAATTGTAGACATGACTTAACTAACGCACAAGTAAGGTTTAATCATCGGTTGGGAATGCGTGACCCGCGTAGACACGACTACTTCACTCGCATTGGTAAACGTCTTTAAATTGCTTACAACTTAGTGAAATTTAATTAGTCAATTTAATTAGTGTGCAGGGTAACATGGCACGGTTATCACCACTATATGTGCCTCAAGGGTGATTGTTATGATATAAATGAATGTGTGTGTAAGTTTTGTGGTGAGTGCAACATATGTCGCTATCACGTTCTAACATGCCTGGCAATTGACTCATATTCATTACAGGCGCGTGTGAACGAGATTTTGTTATAGTTTCGTGAATCATGTGTATCAATTCAATCCTACTACCAATAACTATGGTGAATAAATATGATGTGTTAATTAGTCAAACTTCATTTTTTTTAGAATAGTTTGAAAATGCAAAACGCACACGTAAGCACAACGACTGTTGGTCTAATTATTGATGATTTTCAATGGTGCTCCTTGTGTTCTTCCATCCAAAGTTTTTCAGCACTGATCTGACTATTTTGTACACCTGTTTGCTGTGACTAGGCGTAATTAGAGCCTCTCATGCGTGCACAGACTGAGCCTCGTGCACCATCAAGAACGAACGTACGTTCATGTGATATATATATATATATATATATATATATATATATATATACATACATATGTATATATATTGTGACGAAGTCCACTGTATACGCATCATGGCGCAATTCAATTCAGTCCTAACCGACCACGTCCAACGGTCACAGCGCCGCACCAAACCCTCAGCGTACCCAACGTTCACCGACCGATACATGTCTCAATCAGCCAGCAGAGAACAGCCACAGTCTTCGGCGCCGAAGCCCCAACGTCCTCGGCCATCGAAACGATCATTGGCCGATGCCGGGAAAGGGTCGACTTATGATCGTCAATCCAAGTCAAACCTTAGCCTAACCTGTATTCCTATACAAAACAAATACAAACCGCTGTAAATTTCGATCTATTTAAAAGCGGGTTCGGCCCCTGCCGTTCCCCTTTGGGGTGTCAGCACGCCGCGGTGCCTTGTGAACCAATAAATGGACGGCTGTGCTTTGCAGTAGATCTTATGCTGCGTGTCGTCATTCATCGTTCCTGAGTCCCTCGCGGTGCAGTACCCGTCCGGCTGAGTCTACATCCCCCAGCTGACTTAGCGTAACACAGCAACGTTACAATGTATGTGTATATATATATATATATATATATATATATATATATATAGAGGTGATCATCTATATATATATATATATATATATATATATACAGGTAGTTCAATAAGTTCTTAGAATGAAAACCGAGAATTTTCCAAATCATGTTTTTAAATTTTTCTTATTCGATATACTCCCCGAGAAGCTCAATACACTTTTCCCACCGAGATTTCAGAGCTTTCATATCTCTTGAGTAGAATTCCGCGTCGTTAGACTGAAAATAGGCATTGACAGCAGCCTTAACCTCTTCATTGCTGGAAAAACGCTTTCCACCGAGACTATTCTTCAAATGTCCGAAGAGGAAATAATTAGAGGGGGCCAGGTCTGGAGAATAGGAGGGTTGTTCAATAAGTTCGAACCTCAGTTGGGCCAGTTTTCCGATGCTTGCCAAGACTTGTGTGCAGGAGCATTGCCCTGGTGAAACGGGACAACCTTTTTCTGCAAAGCGGGCCGTTTTACGATGAGTTCTTGCTAACGGCAGTCCAACAGTCTTGCATAATATTTTCCTGTGATCGTTTTACAGCTCTCAAGGTAGTCGACCAGCATTATTCTACGTTGGTCTTAAAAAACTGTAGCCATCACCTTTCCGGTCAATGCCGTTGTCCGCACCCTCTTCGGAGGTCCTTCATCAGGTGCACACCATTGGCAAGATGCTTCTTGGGTCTCGGGAGTGTAGTGATGAACCCGGCTTTCATCGACGGTCATGAATCTGCACCAAAAATCCGACAGATTGTTCGACATATTGGCCAAATTTCGCTGTAAAGCCAAAACAGGCGCGTCTTTTTGGCCTTGGTTGAGCAAATGCGGCAGCCATTTTGCTCTAAGCTCTTTCATCTTCAAGTTTTCGTGTAGGATAAAATGCACACTGTCTAAACTAATCCCTAATGCCTCCGCTATTTCCTTAATGTTCATTCGCTTATCTGTGCCAAGAATTTTTCGCACTTTCTCTACGTTTGCTTCATCAGATGCCGTTTTTTGGCCTCCTGGACGTAGTTCATCCTCGGTGCTCCTGCGACCTCTTGTTAACACATTATTCCAGTTGGAAACAGTGGCAAAATATGGCGCATAGTCACTGTACGTCTCGTCTAACTCAAATTTTACTTGGGTCGCATTCCAACCTTTGAAATAAAAATGCTTGATAACCACTCGAAACTCTTTTTTCTCCATTTTTAAAAATCACGCCGATACGTTGCACGGGAAAAGCTATCAAACGAAATCGCAACGGCCAATCACCATAATATATTGAGTGCTAGCAGTCGAAAAGTTGCAGTTCCTATTAGCGGTGAAAGCGTGCCAAAATTCGAATTCTAAAAAGCTCATTCTAAGAACTTATTGAACTACCTGTATATGTATATATATATATATATATATAGAGAGAGAGGTGATCATCTATATATATATATATATAGAGGTGATCATCTCAGTGTCGTCTTGTGCTGGCGGCTTTGTGATTCCGTGCTGTGTTACGACGCCCTGCGGGTGAACCGCGGCGAAAACATGTTCGCCTTGCCCGCCGTCAAAGTGACTTGTCGTAGTTCCCGTTTCGGCCACCAGGCGATACCGGTGGTGTTTCCCCTGCGCTCGCATGTAGGCGGCCGAAGGCCTACCTTGTTTAGTAATGGACCCGCCACTTCCTTGTATATAGACCTCCAGCGCAGAACATCGACAGCCTCATTGGCCACCCGAGGCGTGCCGACTAATTCCTTAATTTCCTGAGGCCATAACCCCCCCTCCCAGAAGATAAAACGTTGTTTGTGAGCGCGGGGAGTGCCTCGGACGCTGCTGCTTTGACGGGGTTGACAAGCAGTCTTCCTCCCTGCCGACCCTGCTAGAGCAGCCCCCAAGGAAGGAAGCGGCCCTGCACACTGCAAATCCTTATACTCCCTGAGGACGTCGGTAGTTAAGACTGTAACTAAGACAATTGCCTAGCGAACTTTCAGTGTCCATTGACGGGTACTCCGCAAGGTTTCGTTAAACGAGTGAAGCAGTTCCGGTTTGGCATCGTGGTCGTGAGCAACGATGAAGGTTCATTAGCCTTGAAGCTGTGAGGCTTACGCGTAGCAGGTAGAGGGTTAAGCAAGCGCCCAGGCGCCGCAGTCAAAACCACCAGTGAACAAGATCAGAATTTTTGTTGTGACAGATGTGATGATGGAGTTGTTACTTCTTGAATTCATGATCAGGGAATAACCTGACGGCTGGTAGAAGATTACACACCACTTGAAGCACAAAGCTGCGATGGGTGTCCTCTTAGAAAGGAAGAAAAACGGCAGAGGAAACATCGCCGAAGGCAAGTTTTTGCTTAACTACACGAACAATGGAGAGGTTGTCGTGCGACGCACTTTCTAGTTAAGCGAGTAATGCTTAAATCAATAGTTAAGTTGCAGATCTATTTCCCGCTCGGAATCGGGCAAGGTTTACGCGTAGTATCGATGTGATCTGACACTACTCGAGTAAGAATGCGGCTAAGAACTCTTTAGTTCCGCGGCCGCATTCTTACTGAGACGCTATGCAGAATACTGCATTTGACAACTGCGGAGACATGTAGTCCCGAGTATCCCGAGGTAAACAGGAAATCATTTTGGATACGCTTTTGACTTCCTTGCAGCAGAGCCTACATGGACTTCATCAGTCGTGGATGGGCTCGCACCGTTGTTTCTGAGAGCGCTGGCAGGAAGAACAATCTACTCCCGGCGGATGTCTTGTTGTGGCATCATTGCGAGGCCAAACTAGTCTTCAGTGCGATCTCGCACGAGACGGCAGAAGAGGCCGCTGTCGTCGCGTCATTAGGTACGCGCGGACGTAGATCAGTTAAACTTGAAATTAAGGCAGACTGCGGAGCATCCTCAATATGAGCGCACAAATCATCAGTGAGGATGAGTGGCGATCTGAGAAGAAACAACGGGTTCGATTTGAAGTGGCGCAATTTAATCTGAGCACGGGGATTCGTATTGCTCCGAAGAAGAGCAGAACACATACCAGTCTGATCATCCTGCAAGCTCTGCTAGCATCTGATTCGTTTCATGTACTGGGAGTTATCAAACCAAAGTATTTCCGAAAATCTAGAATCAAGAGCAACTGAAAAACGTCACGTGTCCCATTTTAATGCATACACTTGCTTTCAATAAACTCTTAAATATACTGGTAATTAACGTTTTTCGTTCAACAACAACGTTGTCGTTTCAAAACAGAATTACTCGCTTACTGTGTTTATGAACACGTACGTAGGGTCTTCCTTTGTGTTTTTGTCAGCTTCTTGTTTCCTGCGGCATCTGCTAAGAGATAAACATGTAGTCAAGCAAACTTATTAAAGTTGATTTCCGAAGGCTCTTGCTGAAGCCCGTAGTCTAATCAGTGCATGCGAAGTCGGGCATCGTTGTGCATATTTGTTAGAGAGTGCACATTTAGCAATCAGGTATTTAACACCACCATGCAATCAGTCCAGCGAACATGTAAGCCTTGTCTATTGATTACAGACTTTTTTTAAATACTTAGTTTTTAATTGACTGATACCCTATTTATTTGACTTAATATATTAACCATAATTTTTACCTTGAAGAAATATTGTGTCGGATGGATATGTGTCGCATCAAGGTTGAACCCGTAACCTCTATGCCAGAGTCCCCGGCCATCTACGTCGTTCCACCCCGTCGACTACACTTATTCTTTAATACATAATTCCTCACGTTTGAGAACTGCCTGCGGTGGCTAGAGTTGCTGGGAAACTCAGCAAGGCTTAGTGCAAGGCTTGCGCCGCTACATTGTTTCACATATTTGAAACTCTTCGGCCGCGCATTTTCCGCGCACACTGTCAGCATAAACAGCAAATAAACAACGGCAATCTTCCCGAACTGTATATACAAATATTTACTACCCTTTCAGACCAAGCTTAAGCATTTGCCAATCCTTACCTAAAGCAGGAGAGACTAAATAAACATTCAAGCTAAATATAGTAGAAAGCATATCGAAAATAGAAAGTAATTCGTAGTGATACCGCGTGCTAGTTGTTTCCCGTCGCTCTTAATTATCTGGGCTCGTCGTTGTGTGTGTGTATATATATATATATATATATATATATATATATATATATATATATATATATATATATATACATATATATACATACATATATATACACACATATATATATATAATCATTTATTTATGTGTGACAAAGTATACAATTGTGGTGTAAGAACATGTGCACAACCCGCTCGGGGCAAAACTCAAGGTGTTAGGTCCAGGCTTGGGCTGGTCCACCTAGCCAGGGTACCTCTCACCGAAGCGGCATTCCCCCTCTGAACGTCTAATGAGAGACGTTGTAGTAGATATTCGCCTGCCCTCTTGTCTCCTGTAGCGAGTGCCAGTTTTCTCCCGACGTCGTTGAGCAGTTTCTTCGTGAGCACTCCAGGCCCGCCCAATGTCTCGAATGCGAGAGGTGAGAACAGGTGTGGGTAGCCGACACTGGAGTACTTTCTGCACTTGGCTGCCTCCGCCAGGGCTACCGCGTGTCCAGGGCGGGCTGCGCCCGTACCGACCATTGAGGGGGCTAAAGAGTCGGTTACGGTCGCGTCCCATACCAGCATTTGGCCCCGCTCGAACGGAGTCAAGGTCATACCATCTGGTCTCCTGGCATCATCTCTGACTAAGCCAGACGGCTCCAAAATGCATGGGTAGCCTGCCGATCGCAGCCCCCTGCTGAATGTCTCATTCAGGGCTGAGTGACGCGCGATTCTACCTGAACTTTGGGGACAGGAAAGTCCGTGGTGGCCTAGGGAATCGACCTCGTCACCGCATCTGCACCGGTGTGGGGAGACTAGCTCTGCTCCCAGCCTCAACCCGACTAGTATGCGAGTGGACTCGTCGTCCAGGAGGGTGCCTAGCTGAGGGCTTGGGAGGGCCTGCAGCCATGCACCTGCACCCGGTGAAGAAACTGCCAGTAGCCTCGCTTTGTTGGCGGCCGTAGTTGTTCGGTCCCATAAGCCATTCCAACGACCGTTGTTTGCCAGCTCTGACCACGCGCGCTGAAATGAGGGGGTCTCCGGTAGAGACCCACAAAATGCAATGGCATCTTCCTGAGTTCGTTCAAGCGTAGCTCGAAAATTTGAAACTGCTTCGGGGTCCAGAATAGCTTCAACGCCACTCGTCGCCGAATGCAAGGATGCGATGTGTGCTGCGATTGCAAGAGAAACTGCTTCAGGCAGGCCCAGTCCACCTCTGGCTACCGGTAAGGCGGCTTGAACTAAGGGGTCGTTTCGCAACCGCAGGTTAAGTATAGATTCCAACGCCAGGCCTAGCTTCAAGTTTATTTCCTCCAACTGGGGCGAGAAGGCTGAACACTTGATTCCCCTGAACAGGTAGTTTAGCCTTGACGCAGAGAAACATGCGCGCAGAAGGTACAACCCCCGGTGAGCGCCCAGCTGGGGAAGGCGATTGAAGCCGATCTCGAGCTTTTCTCTTTCTTGTTCGATTTTCGGTCCAAGGTGGCAAGAAAACAGGGGTACCCCGAGGAGGTCCAAGTCGTCGCCTGTTACGCGGCACCCCGGAAGAAGATCCCGTAAAGCGGAGATATCGGCTGTACCTGAGCCGATAATGTGAACCTCACACTTGGTTGGGTTCAGCTCCAGGCCACTGCATGTAGCGAAACTTAAGATCTTCTTTATGTCCTCACAGACCGTACCAATGTTGCCTGCGATGACCCCGTCATCTAAATACCAAAGGTTGAGTGGACTCTCGAGTGAGTTCACCAAGTCCTTAACGGCAAGACAGAACAGAGGGGGGGCGAGGGGGTCTCCTTGCTGAACCCCTACAGCCGAGGTGAGCAGTGCCGAGGGTAAAACCAAGTGCGACGAATCACCGTAGGCCAATTTCACTTGGTGATAGATGCCAGGGGCCTCATCTCCGACCACTCTCAACAGGTGATCCCTTTTCACAGTGTTAAAAGCGTTCTTAAAATCAAGCTTAACTAGCACGGACGAATCGATTCGAGAATCTATAAAAGCCCTGGTGGCGTGGATCATTATTTCAGCACCCCCCTTGGTGTAAAAACCCAACTGGTGGGGCCCAATTGCTAGGTTGATAAGATCTCTAGAATCCCTCACTGCTAATTTTGCCGCGACCCTACGTAGTACTGAAGAGCAAGCGATAGGTCTGAACGAGCCGTCTTTCTTCTTCAGCGCAAACAGTCTCGCTCCGAAGATGAGGGGACACCACCTTGGATGCGGGGCTCCCCATCGCAGTAGGTCAATTACCTTCGCTAGGGCCTTACTAAGTGTGTCGGATGAGCAGCCGAGAGTCGGTGACAGAAGGTCCTGTAGGAGTCGAGGTCTCATAAAATCCAGGCCCGCGCTCGAACTCTTTGCAAATGATCCGACAGCAAAACGAACATCCTCGGCCGACGTAGATGAAGGTAAGAGCTGTAAGGGTGGGGGAGACGGCCAGCACAAGTCCGGTTGCGCGGGGGGGTGTTTTTCCCGTAACGACGCTGCGGCCGCTGGCTCATCGACCATGACGTCATCAGATAGAAGAAGGCGGGCTGCTCCGGACACGTCCCCGTCCGATAGCTTGGCTGACACGGCCCGCGTGATCGACTGATTTTGCTCAGCATTACCACCCGACTCTCCTGCCGTGAGCAGGGGAACCAGATCTGTAAGCCGAACGCCGCGTCGAAACTCCACTAAGTTCTTTCTGATGACCACTGCTAGAGAGCGTGTATCCCTGCAGCCTATTGGTAACCTCAGCACGACTGGAGCGAAAGAGAAAAGCCCGAGCCAGGCGGCGTCGTCGTTGTCCGAGGCAACCTTAATACACACCTCTGACAGGGCGTCAGCCACCGACTTCCTTACCACTTTGGGCAAGATACGAACCAGCTTTCCATTTTTCATGAACGCCTGGATGCACTCCGTGAGGTCGAAATTTGACTCGTTCATGACGCCGTTAGGGACTAAAGTGGCGCCCCCGCCCCCATGTTTGACCGTGACATGTCTACGGAAGCCTCGCCTGGCGAAAGTTTGGCCGCATTGGTGACAAGTTACCCTATTAGACCCCAAGGGGTCTGGTGTGGTCGCAGGGTTCTGCCCTGATGTGGAGCTTGGGCCGGCGCCTTCTGAAGGATCCGGCAAGGTGGCATGTATGGGTTGTGTCACTGTCCTGCAATTGTTGTGATCACCCGTCATTATGATTGTCTAAAATTGCTAGCAACCGACAGCAGCGCCAATAAGGGCTGTAGCGCGTTCGTGATTGACTTAACCATTTTTGACAGTTCGGACTTTATAGATATTAAGTCCCGGACTAATCCGGTCGATCCTTGAGCCACTGGCTTGCGAGGTCCCCGAAGACGAGTGCGAGTGACGTTCGTTCGTGGTTTAGCTCGACGACGCTGCTTGGGAGCCGCTCTGGGCCGAGGCAGAAGGAGCTGCGGGGTGGTGTTTCCCCCAACCGCGATGCCGCGCACCACTGAGGCATAAGTCGCCTCCTGCGGGGCTGATGAAGCTGGGGCAACAACACTAGAGCCCCGTGAAGAGGGCGCAGGCGCTACCAAGGCTTCGTTAATAGATGCATCCGGGTGGGTAGCCCGAACCTGGTGGAGGGTTCTGGCTTCCATTAGGACCCGATTTCTTTCTCTCAGGTAGAATAGTCGCGGGCAGCTGGGTGATTTTGCATCGTGAGGTCCACCGCAGTTGACACATTTGGCTGCGTTAGGACAGTCGGCAGCTAGATGGCCCCCTTTGCCACAATTGCGACAAGCCTTAGGAAGTGAGCAGCTCGCCGCAATATGGCCAACCCTGGAGCAGTTGAAGCAGACTCGGGGCTGGTCGGGTTCCAAAACCACTGCATGCGAGCGGTAGCCCAGGAACACTGACGCCGGTGGTTGACGATCGAAAGTCAGGATCACTTTTGGCAAAGGCTTCTTTTGATTGCCAGAAGAGACGATCAGTCTTCGGGCAGCTGTGACGCCGAAGTTTGATAGCTCCGTTACAATCTCTTCCTCTGTTAGCGACGTGCAGACACCTTGAATCCTGGCCTTAAACGAGGCCAAGCCTGGGCAATAGGCGGTCACCGGGATGTCATCTACGCATGTTAGGCGTGAAAGCTTCTGAGCCACCTCGATGGAGGAGACGTTGATAAAGATGCTACTCTTGTCGCCAGAAATTCGGCCCTCCGGCACTAGTCTGTGAATAGCCTTGAATAGCCTTAACATCGAACCTTCCTTGAAGTCGGCTAAACTCCCGTCAGGATTCTCCTTGTGTCTGAGGCGAACCCTGAATGCTCCAAATGCTCCTGAATTGACTTCGCTTTTCAGCCGGTCTAATTGTTTTTGCTCCCGCAGCACGGTCTTTTTAACCCTTGCGCTAGTAACAAGGGTGAAACCATCGTCAAGCGAGGGCTCATCAACCACCGAGTCAGCATCGACGCCTTGCCTTCTTCGCTTGACGCCCGCCGATTTGTTACTCATGGCGCTAGCAGGCCTCGATATGTCATCGACGGCTGTAGGTGCATCAGTGCGAATGTTTGCTATGTCCAGGCTAGCTGGAGGCACAGCTAGCCGGGCCGGGTCATTAGGACCCATAATCGCGCTTCAAATTCACTCGCAATGCCTTGTATAGTTATATCGCCGAGTATATGTATATATATGTCACCAATGTATATATACATGTATATATACACCAAATATATATATATATATATATATATATATAACAATAAAACCAGGTAACTAAAGGTAACGCAAAAACAGTTACTATATATGCTATGGCTATGAAATGCTTTCTACTTCGATATGCTTTCCAATCATTTTAGCCTGAATGCTTATTTGTTCTCACATGGGCATGTGTTCAACGACCCTCTGAGGGCGTGATTTCAATAAAGAAACTCAACAGACAGGTCGCAATTTAGCATTTCGAGTAAACTTACGTCGAACACAGATACTGTTGCAGATGATCAAAGAGTGACAATGTGGGCCAATGTGGCTGCCGCTGCTGCTCATGCGACGAAGAATCTCTCCGTGGAAACTTTGGGCCCATTAAAATGCAATCTCTTCAATACTCTTGCACCGTTTGGTAATGGGTGGTTGGGCTTCGGCAGGTCGTAGTAAGCGAGACAAGCGAAGCTCTCGCTCAAACTTCCACCTCAAAGTCGTTTAGAAGTGGTTTAGAGTGCATCTCTTCGAGGGTGAGCGTGCACTTCCTTCTTTTGAAAGCATTCAGCCCAGATGCGAGCATGCACCCGCCCACGCAGGGACTCGTCAGGGTTCATAACAGCTGTGAAATTGCCTTCTGATTACCTGACCTGGATCTAACGGGTTTGCTTCCCTCTTCTAAGGAGTACGTTCCGCATAGAGACGATGACGCCTTTAACACGGAGAATAGGAAGATGAAGAAGAAGAAGGGGAAAACGTGTGGGTAAGTCCCCCGATAAGACCTCCGCAAAGATTATGCATCTTCAATTTTGAATCGCAGAGCTGTTCAGGGGGAGAACACGTTTAGCCATCGGGCTAGAACAATAAATGTTCTCGGGACGAACGATGGAGATAATCGGCGCGTTCTGCTATTGTAGGTCGTTGTGAGTTCGACCCTGATCGACAATTTGCGAAGAGACAATGATAAATACTAGGTTTTTAGAGAACAGCTAAGGTTGAATGCAACCCCTCAAGCAACATTGTATAATAGATAATATTGAGCGGTTTAGTGTATACTCATTAGGTAGAAATAATGTCCATGTGTAAGTAGATGAGTTGTCTAAATGAACAGCAAGGCGTCCAGAGTGGAGGTGGAGATCTTTGGAGAGCTCTAAACATATACGCGACATAAATATAATAATAACTGCTAGTGCCGCTACCGAAATCATTGACTTAGTAAAAACTAAAACAACTGGACTAAATCATCTATCGCTAATTTGTGCGATTCTAATACCAGTTCAGTAAATTATAAAATAACTTAAATAATAGTAAATTAAAAATTACAGCGCATCGACAGAATTTTAATTACAAATTCAAAGGACAGAAACATACATACAAAATGACATGTTACTTCAAGGGAATCATTTCATTTGTATGGATGACCCGAGATTTAGCATCATTCTATTAAATTGATAGATAGAGTTTTTTAATTGTGTCTTGCAAGCATTTAGCCACAGGAGGGCAACGAGCCGAGAGTTGGGTTTACTTACCCTTGCAATAAATGCCAGTTTATTAAAGTCGTATTGTGATAAGGTTGTTTTTCTTTGGTTATGGGCCACCTTATCTGCGCACTTACCTAAACTCATTCAACCGCACGCTTCATTGCTTGCCTGCTTGGCTCGTGATGTGTCACGCATCTTTTTTTTCAAAAAATAATTTTTTGAAAAAAATATTTTTTTGCTGGTGTGTTTTGTCGATGCTCGATGTGTTCGATGGCAGAAAACCATCCCTGAACGTACACTCGGTGGACACAGCAACCTAGCCCTCTCATAACAAAACTGTCTGGCAGCAAGAGCAAGACGTCCATTACGGCAGAAATCGGCGGACTACAACATAGATAATTAATAGCTGCAGCGTTATGCGCCCCTGATATAAAAGGGTGATATGTGTACACACACCTATCAAGCGAATAAATCAACCAATCAATACTGCAAATGTGCTACTGGTGACGACCTCCCAGTACGACAAAATCAAGATAATTATCAATCGTTGTCGAGTAATATTTTCCGTGCACACGTTCCCAGGAGACAATTATCGCTCCTAATAAAAACAAAATAAGCGCATAACAAATCTTTGTCAATAATACTAGCAATATGGTAGTAATGTTATATCAAAATGTGAAAAGTCCCAATAAAAAAAGCATTACAAATGTTGTTAACACTAAGGCAATATTTTCGATCCTCAACTCCGTATGTTTTTGTGCACATAAATAACAGTAGTAGTTGTAACGATAATAGCATGAACAATGATGCTAAACAATACTCGTTTGTAACATATAGAGTGCGCAATGAGTTTCCCATGGTCAGAGCAGCGTACGCAACGCTTGAATGCCCCGAACAGTCGTTCGGACATTGTCACCGAGCTTCTCTGCTCTTACGTAAAGGTGCACCAGCGACCACACCTGACATAAACGTAAACCTGACATGTTTTGACGGTGGTTGTTGTTGTTGTTGTTGTTGTGTGAAGCACCCTTGTCTTGTTGTCATGTTATGTGAAGGAATGTTGCAAACCGCCTGCTCGCGCAATGTCGCCGCTGCTCGAGAGGCATTTATTCATTGCTTAGTTTGTTTAATTGACCTCAGCCGGATTCGCCTGATAGCTCAGGCCACCACACCGCCTATGACAGCTGTCCTTCTGCGAATGATAGTTTCTCCGCATGAGTGTTCCCAACAACGCATAGATTGCTGCTGCTGCTGCTGTAGCAGCTGATCGAATAATCAGAATCACAAGTTGGATCCGATGAAGCCATAGCAGTGGCACAGTTGCACAACGCAACATTTTGCCGGCAGCTCTGCTTTTAGCGTGGCTGTATGTCTGCGAGCTGTCTTAATGATCCAAGGGCTCAAAAAAGGCTATAAGAAATTGCGAGAAACGGAATGTAATAAACTACCGGGGATCTAGTTTACTATGTGTTCGATACTTTTTATGGTTTGTGGCCAACTATTTCCGCTTGGAAATTACATGCCTAAAGCTGAAATGGCTCATTACATTCTTCTGCTGCCAATTGCCTAGTAGATTACGCAGCAGTACATCAGTGATGTAACTTAATCGCCAGACATAAACAAATGTAAAAAGGTCGAAAAATGTTGAGGCAACGACTGTGTTCGGTTGAGCTGTTATATTAACTATACACTGGGGTAAACCGCTGAGTTTAATTATATTAAATCATAAGCAATATCGGCGCCCATGTCATCTCTCACTTGACCTCAGCGGGGCGCATTCTAAATAGTCGCAGATGAAAGCTGATATAAAGATGGCCTCATGCCTAACCTAATTCAGCACGCTCTCTTTTGTTTGTTATAAATCTACAGGCAAGTCGTACATTGGCCTCAGCACATTGACTAGCAATATTGTGAACACTCTTGGCGTGTTCCATAATATTAAATATTTGATAATAATAAAAATTATTATTATTATTATTATTATTATGGCCCGGCTGGTTTGGAATCGCAAACATTCCGCAAGAAGACTGCGCCTAAATGCAATTATTTGACAGCTTTATAGACACAACAGAACCATTATCCTAAAGGAATCCTGCTTTTCGCTAACTCCAGTCCGAAGAAATGCAAAAGAGCTGTCAATTCTCTCAAGTTAGCAGGTACTGGAAACAACCTAATCAGCGTACGATCTTGCCGACCAGCAAACAGAGATTTTCCTCCAAAAAAAACTAATAGAACGAGGTGGATCGCCAGCCTTCCTTCATTCATTCATTCATTTATCTCAAGCTCGCACTTCGTCTAGAGGATCGATCTGCTTCTTCCGTGACGAGGCCACACGAAAGGCGGCGCGTTCGCTTCAAGTGACTTCATTGATTGAATCTACGAAAAAAGCCACGAAGCGGCACTAATTGACACCAGCGCTACTGACAGGATCGCAGAACGTGCGACAGCTGAATCAGGCGCCGAAAAAGACAGCAAAACCATTTCGGCCCCATATAAGCTTCCTCGTTCTCCTTTCGCCCCCCTCGAACCTCACTCGTCGATTGGTAATAGACAAGCAGGCGCTACACATTAACCTACACGGTGGGGGTGGTCCTGCTGAAAACGTGACACAAATTGGATTCAGCATGCTGGTGTGCACACACATATATGCGTATGCATAATATGTGTGTGTATATATATATATATATACAGACAATGCATATACGTTGACATGCATATATATAAATATATATATATATATATATATGTATATATATATATATATATATCTATCTTCTGTCATGTATATGCATATATAAATCATATTTGTTGGTCAGAGAGTTGTTGAATGATAATTTGAACTTTAAAATCTTAATAAAACTTTTAAAAAAACAATCTATTGAAATATGAAGTAAACCGATCTTATTCATTCAAAAAGACACTCTTGATTGTTGGCCACAGCCCCTTCCCATGACAAGAAATGTTGGTTTCTGCATTTCAAGGAATGTCTTCACGTGTGTTTTACTGCTTCCAATGAAGTACATTTCTTATATATACATATTATGGATACCTTTTGTCGTGTATAAGCATATAACTCGTATTAGATTGGGCAGAAGGTCGCTAAAAAACTTTTAACTCTAAAATCAATTTAAATATGAAGGAGTAAACATATTTTATTTATCCAGAGAGTACTCTACATTGTTGGCCACAACCCTCCTCCATTTCTGAAGCAGACTATCGATTCCCATAGCAAAGAAGTCTGGTTTCTGCATTTCGAAGAATGTCTCCACGTGTGTTTTTACTGCTTCCGGCGAAGTAGATTTATTTCCCTGTAGATAGTTCTGCAGATAGCTGAATTGATTTTAGTCCGACGATATGGTGTCCGGTGAGTAGAGTAGATACAGTAAAATTTCCCAATCGAAGCTTGCTATCTTACGGAAGTTGGGTTTACTCACATGCGGGCTTTATTCACGAGAGCGTCTTTCTTTCTTTGGAAAGCGGCAAAAACTTTTAGTAAACATCCGTGTCTATCGTTTGGCCACTAGGAAGAAAGTCGTCGTGGAAAATGCTATGCCTATCCCAACATCTATACCAAAAACTAGCTGAAATTTTTTAACTCCAAAGACTTCCTCAGATTATTAGTTTTTAGGCCAAATAATTCTGCTCACAGCATCCCGATGAATGTCTCTACGTGTGTATTGACTGCTTCTAGTGGGGTAAATTTCGTTCTCTGTACATAGTTCGGCCGACAATAGAATCAATAAATGAGAGAAAAAATTCAGTCCTGCGGAGGCTGGGTAAACTCACAGGTGGTCTCGCATTGGCTTGGTGGAAAATAAAGGGAAAAACTTGGTTAAGCTAAACACAGTAAACATCTGTGTCGATCGTTTGACGATTAGGAAGAAACTCGTGGTGAACGAGACCATGCCTCTCCTACCAAACACAGAGCCTGCGCCCTATGTTTGGCCGCGCTCATGCGTGAATGGGTTAGTCTCTTTGACGTCTTCTGAAAAGGCTGACCCGATACACACTAAGATCTTCCACGACTCACATTGTCGTAAAAGATCGAATGTTCATCATAGGGGACAATTCTATCTAAGAACAGACATTTGTTGTGTCTGGCAGGGCAAATAGAGCATTTCGCTAGACGCGCTATTTTGTTGCGCTCGATCAAATCTTTAGGTGACGACTGATTGAACTATGACACGAAATCATGGGCGCGAAGGCAAGTGACGTGAGTTGTGTGACATATCCCGGCGCCCGTGGCTAATTACCGCGTAGTCACTGGGGTATTATTCTGTTTCACGGTTTCGCGCAGCGGTCTTCCTAGAGCGTAATAGGTTCCAGATACTTTCTTTCCAACCTAATATAGTAGGTTGGTCAGAAAGTAAGTGGAATTTTTTTCGTTTTGCGTTTCTTGAAATGCCCGCTACGCCTCTGAAAAGTGCGCTATGTTTACAAGACAGATATCTTCAGCTTGAAGATCGCGCCCAAACGCCTGAATGGGCAAATAAGATGTCTGACATGAACCGATATTTTCTGAGATCGGGGCAGTGACGTCTAGTTTGTGGAAGCATTGCATTTATAGGTATAGACACCTGAGATCTGTGTTCGGGAGGTGTTCTATGAAATCTTCTCGGAGTGCTTGTGCGATTTCTGCGGGCGACAGTGTGAATTGTATCATCTCTAACGATGCAGCAGTTCGGTTGACCCAACTAATGAAGTAGATAATATGTATTGCTGCATCAAGTTCCGTTTTTCTTAACACCCGCCCGGAATATGCTGGGATGAAATGCCTGTTGCTTAACCCACGCTGCCGCGTATTTTAAGCGTACATACCGCTGCAAAATAATTTCGCAAAGTGGAGCACCACCCTGGGCCATAGAAATCCCACTGAGACACTTTTGCACCGCAGAAAACAAAAGCTTGTTTGCCCAAACAAAGACCACCGGAAATGTGAAAATATGTGGTCCAGTAACGGGTCAATTTTGGCATTATAAAGTGCCTTTAACTATACTTAACTGAATACGTGTTTAGCTAGTAATAGGTCCGCACGTTCTTTATTAGAACCAGTTTCCTAACTGAGACTGTTTCGTCCAATGCCCATGACCTTGAACTGCAAAATGTGCTGCGATTTTCCCTCGTGCTTGCCCTCGAATTGGTCAGGCTACATACGATTGGTTTTACGCATTTATTTGGCTCCATAGATGAAATCAGATTTGATGGGCGTCTTTAATGTAAATGGACATAGCCATTAATAACCATGTACAAGGTGAAGCCAGCGAACGCTAGAAGAGTGATCGTTTTTAGTTGGAACTGTTGAGGGCATAACACGATAGCGTGGTTTAATTATATCAAGTACTCCACTCCCAATATTACTAAACGTGAGCGTGAAGCGCATGAGGAATCAAAGACGTCTTTGCATGTGTTGTATTATAGATATGCCCATCATCGAAGGCTCAAAGATTGCTACGTCTTCTGGTAACGTAAATTTGTTTGCCAGATATGTAAGCATGCAAATGTCGTCTGGTAGAGTCGCGTAAAAGAATCTCGCAAAGTGAAAAACCTCACGGACTCGTGAAAGCGTATTGTTTTATCTATGACCTTATATATCGGCGTTACACTGCAGCATATGGGACTTTGACGGAATCAGCAAAACTAAATCGAGCCGCCTTAGGTAGAGTTCTCAAACATTCTCCAATTGTTTCGGTTACATCCGTTATCAACTTGCTGGTGTCTCCTAAGGGATCAATGTAATTGCGTCTGAGTGCGCAACAAGCCCATTTGCCATAAAATGGCTGTGACACGGAACGCATTCTGCAAAGCGTGCGTTTTTATTGACAAACTGAGAATGAGGTCGGATTAAGTTGATGTTCGGGGAACGTTATGGCAAATCGTTTTTACCGACAAGGTTTTCGGAAATGATATGCTATCCGTGGTAAACCGTTGACCAATTGTTGGTCAAATAGCGTGTAACGTCAAGTGAAATCAAATTGTGTAACGTTACCTCATTTGTAGCCAGGACCTTCCGGTGCTGTAATTTCCTGTCACGACGTTTCTGTTAGATACGGCAATTTTATCGACGTCCATACCAGCTTTTAATAGGCTGTCAACGTTGCCGCAACGGCCTTCTTTGTCCCCTAGGCGTTTCTTAATGCGGTAAACCTTAACTTTAAAGCAAGGACGATAGAAATGATACACTTCGCACATATGCATTTGTGTCATGTCGTCAATAAGTAGTTATTTTCTACATGTTTGCATACAGGATACCTTTTATCATAAATTATTTTTTAAATCATATAAGACACAAATGTTTATTAGTAATAAAATATAATCGACCTAACTTTGTACGAGAATTTGTTTTCTGACAGGTATCGAGATGGTAGATAAAGAATGGCTGGTCGAATAAACGGCACATATAACCGACGTCAAGATCGTACAAAGTTCTTCGATGACCCAATTGATGGTGAACAGGTGAAGTAAAGAGCGGCTCACAAGATGTCGGTTAAGTTTTAGTGATTTCTACTAGTTCTGCGTGACCATTGCTGGCGATTCGAGCCTTGTTGAGGATTTTTCAATTATCGACATACATACTAGACTTTTCCTCACTCTTTCGGCGATGTTTTCTCCAAAGGCTGTGTCCTTTATCGAGAAGTTCATTCTGATTTAGTGGGGCCGCAACTTAATTTTGAAACGACTAAACATGACGATATCACTGGCAAACAATATGATGGCGACTAAACAATATTCCTTCAAAAATATTGATTATAGACTACTGAGAAGGGTAAACAAATGTGTGAATATTGTCACCCTGACACGGTGATCCGGATAGCGGCTTGTGCTCACAAATCGCGTCGTCAAATATTATCGGACTTTTCTGGAGAATGCTGGCAATTAGAATTTGCTTTTTGGAACCCACACCTGTATTGGCGAGCCTCTGGAGTACAGTATTACGCGGAGCAGTGCCAAGAGCGGACGTCAGATCAAGACAGATTTGCCCAGGTTTTTTTCACTTCGAATAATAGTTATGTGCATTCTAATATAGCCAACTTTTACGGAATCCATCCAAGCTTACGGAAGCTATCAACCGCTAAAAGTGAACGGTCTAAATGCCCCGTGGGCGAAACCAGGGATGGATCACCTCGCTGTTTTGCCTAAATATCAGGGATACATGCAACTGCTGACACCGGTAAGTATTTCCTTGCAGCCATCTCGAGAACATCGGAGCTTCTAACTTCGCCATCGAAAAGCTTTTGAAACAGTAGTCTTGTAGACTTCTGAATGACACAAACATTGGTCTTTTATGTAACGACGGTATACGTGCTGAGTAATGCTGGACTTCCTACCAAAGGCATTGAGCAGGCCATCAATATCATCACTCGTCCTAGTCTTTGATCCAATGCAGTGTGACCTGGTTCGTGCGTAAACCATGCCGCTCTTGCCAATTGTGAGCGATATGTCCGTATTCCTTCGTTTGTCGTCGATACAGTCTTTTCCGAAGATTACTCAGTAGAAATCACACTGGTGATAAGGTCTGTTTAACGTTGTTGACAAAAAAAAACCAAGTTCGATTTCTGCGAGTCTTTATAAGATGTTTGATGGAAACAGCCAGCAAAGGTATCAAGACGGCGTCACCAGGGTGGAGTGGTCATCTGTTCTCGACCTAACGGATCCCAACGAGGCTTTCGAGTTATACAGTGGTAAGCTCGGGCTCCTGTATAGGGACTGCCTTCCCGTTACGACAGCGATGGGCCTCGAAAAAGATAAACCACTCACCATGGTTCACTAATAATTTAGTCAGTTTGAGGAGGATTGTGCTTGCCGTCAATTAATTAGCACATCGCCCGCAGATGACAAAGAGGCGGTTTAGAGATTGCCGCTGTACGTGACCGCTCTGTCAAGATCTGTTTCCGTAATGAAATCTGCGGCCGTGGCAAGAATTTCTGGAGCGGTGCCAAATCGACCACTGATCAAACACAGAGAGCTGGAGAAAATCCAGAACATCATGGATGCACTGAATAATTTATTTTCATCCATCAGTACAAAAACTACAACCTTGCTTCCCCTCAAGAGCCGATGACAATTTTATCTTAAACCTGTGGAACTCGGAACCCACCGCATTTTTGTTTCCTGCGATCACAGCTAAGTAACTGCTAAACCGCTAAATTCAACCCTAAATTCATTGACATTTTACTGGCTCCTCCAACTACCATATTCAATATTTCAGTTTAGCGGTGACTCTGCTGTATACGGTAAGGGCCGAAGAAACCAACCTCATAATAACGCTCGATATCAAATACCTTTAGTGTCTCAAAGGTAATTGAAAAGCGTGCTAACGAACAACTGGACTTGCATTTAAACTTCTTCTAAAAAAATCAATTCGGTTTTTCGGCACTATCAACAGAGTTGGCACTGGAACATGCCATTAAAGCTGCGGAGGATGGAAATATGTGACTTGTTGCACTTCGTGCAACTTCGCTTGACGTTGCCAAAGCGTTTGACTACCTCAACCACTCTATATTTCTTAAGATGCTCCATCAACGGGACTGCGCACCAGGAGTAACATCTTGATTTAAATCGTATCTTAGTGGACGGAGGCAATTTGTGGCGGTGGGCGCTTTAAGGTCCAGGATGGGAATTGTATCTACTGGCGCGTCTCAGGAATCTGTTCTTGAACCTTTTATCTTCATCACCTGCATGCATTTTGTCCTGCAGGGCTACTAAGTAATATTGCCGCCCAATTGTCTATGCAGACGACGCAAGTCCAACTTATCCAATACGCATAATCTTCAGATGTTGAATCCATTTTTTAGAAATATCTTTATTTTAAAGATCTAGTCTTGTCATTAACTCGTCGAAGACGAAACTCGTTATTTGCCACACCCCACAACGGGCATCGAGACATAAGTTCAAAACTGATGATATTTTCATCCGAATAGGTGGCTCTGATATTTCTCTTAGTCCAGAGGCAAAATGCCTTGACATTGTGCTACACGAGCATATGAAATGGGAAAGTCAAGGAGAGGTCAAGTGTCGTTCGCGCGTTTGAGGAGAGCCACGTTTCTGGTACGTGTCTGCAAAGCACTTGTAGAGCCAATTCTAACCAACGGAACTAGTCTATGGGGCGCTACGTATTCAACAATCTTAGACAAGCTTAGGGCTCCGTGGCGCACCAGGCTCTGACTTCGCAAGCTTGATCAGCCTACACGTTTAAAGTTAGCGGTTTTAGCCTTTAAGGTGAAAAACAATGGAATTCCTTCAGTCTGTGCTTACGATTTCGTCCTAATCTTAGTACGGTCACAACGCTACAGGGACCAACTCAGAGTGCCAGGATTCAGACTCACACTTCTTTAAAGCTCGATGACCTACATGCTGCCCCTCATTTGGAACGAGCTGCCACCGACGCTTCGAAATGCAGGCCAGACTGTTGTTTTTAAACGGCATCTTCTCTTGCAGCTTAGGAACAAGGGATCGCGTGACTCGCAGCGAATGTTTTAACGTTTATTATTTTATAGGTCCTAACTTGTATTGAGTTACTTATAAGATTTTAAACTTGTATTGCTTTAGTTAAAAGGTTTTAAACTTCTATTATGGTAAGTATGCTAAATGTTGTTGCTTTATTGCTTACACACACTGTCAATTTGTACATAGACTCGTACTTGTGTATATCTTGAACGAAAAGTGATAGACTACACGTTATTAATACATACCTGATAAATTATGTGAGCCCTCAGTTTCTAAGTCACCTCAGTCATGACGCCTTAGCCTTGAATCAGTTGTACACCATCCGCTTACACTAGAGCCGCACGGAAATCTGACTGTCCATCAAATCGACCGCATCTGCGCTTTCGGGCTGGGAAGTTGTGTAAGGCACTACATGGTCATTTCCGAACAGTAACAGTTCAAGAGCTGATCAAATCTACTAAAAACGCTGGATTCGGTCACTCCGTCTGTTGGCGGAAACTTCTTGTAATTTCCTTAATAGGATTATAATGTAAATTGAGCGAATGCCTTAAGTCTGGTATGTCGGACAGACTTTTTCTCCTGTTTAAGAGTAGGCAAGGTGATGACAAACGAGATCCAACTCCAGCACACATTGACGAAGATATAACAGGGTATGGAACGACTTCACGCAGGCGAACTCCAAACAGCGTGAGGGTTTTTTCGTCATATATGAAGCGAGTGCTTTGTTTGTCGGGCGAGCGAGCGAGGAACCGCTTTGCGTACCTCATGTCAAGCTGTCCAGCTACTGAGACAATCCAAGTGCGGCTAGAGATGCCGCCTACAGTACCCTACTATTTTATTTTGGCGTGGGACCCTAAAGTCGAACGAGCCATAGGGGAGGTCGACGATTCGGACGTATTCAAAACCTTGCACCGTTCGGTCTGGTTTTGCATGTGACACTCACAATGTATATGTCAGGTACATAGTGCACGGTTATCGCTATCTGGTATGCTCAAACGCAGTCTTTTGCGGGGAGTACGAGTTGCGCACCTGCCGACTCTATCTGAAGAAGTATGCCAAGTACTATGCAATTGAATGCGGATCACTGAAGCATACATCGTTGCACTACTTCTCTCGCCCCGGAAATACAAATAAATGATTGTGATGACAACAATATATACGATATATATATATATATATATATATATATATATGAACTGAGCAAATATCTTCCTTAAACGACAACTAGTGGGACCAGCGTTGGGTCCACAGGTAGCAGTAGAAAAACAAGAAGAGAAGGAGTACGAAGTGTCGGCAGCCGCAGAGAGGGAGAAAAGGGAAATGCGAGATAGAGCGCGTACAGAGCCGAAGTAAGCGGGAGAGAAAGAAAAGGAAAAGAATACGAAAAACTGGGACGACAGAATCCGCTGTTGTTGCCTGTTTTGCACCTCAATTTTTTTTTCACGTAAACGAACATGCCTACGCGCGTGCAGGCGTCAGCGCGTACACATCCCATACAATTACTCCTAAACGCATGTATGCATCGACCTATCAATTCACCTATCCATCCATCCATGAATTCATCGATCCATTCATTATTTCATCCATTTATCTGTTAATTCACCCATTCATATATTAATTCGTTTATTTATCTAGTAGTTCATTCACTTATCTATTAATTGATCTATGGATCTATTAATTCATCCATGAATCTATAATTCATCCATGGATCTATTAATTCATCCATGTATCTATTAATTTATTCATCTATCTGTCGATCGATCGATCGATCGAAGTGTCATCGATTTCGTCGTGGTGCCTGCCTACTTGTACGTTCCTCTGCTTGTGAAGTGGTTGAAGTGCGTAGGCTGTCAAAATGTGGACTTTTACTGAGCAGTGATGGGGCTCTCCACTCGGCGTCGAAGCTCGATCGTAACCGCCGCTGCCGCCACAGCAAACGGCGAGACGAGCCAAGCCGAGGCGCATGATGACTGCGAGAGATAGATAGATCCCCGCACAGAAGCATCCCCTAAACCTAACCGCGCGCACCCATGCGAGACCCGGAGACATATGGAAAGAGAAGCAGGCGAGAGCATAGAGTATTGGGTAGGAGACACTTAGAGAGAGGAATTAGGCAGCACTGACCCAAAGGGAGAGAGAGAGAGGAAAGGTGAGCTAGAAAGACGCGCGAAACATATACAGAGGAGGGGGGGCCATATACAGAGAGAGAGAGAGAGAGAGAGAGACGAAGCGCGAAACTCGGGGAGGGAGAGACGGGCCCGCAGGGTGAGGAACGCGGCCTCCTCCGCTCTGTGACGATGGCGAGGCTCTGCCACTACTATCAACACCGCTGAAGACGATGACGACGACGATGCAGACGATGCAAATAACAACATCACCAAGAGAAGATCTAGCGAGGTGGGCCAGATAGAGAGAGAGAGAGAGGAGAGGCAGAGACGGCGAGAGCGCTAGGTAGACATGCACAACAGCCACTGTTTACCGCTGGCTGTCTGTGCTTACGACCTACGACCTGTCAGTCATCCAAACTGTGTAGCAGTCGACAGCCGACAACATTTCGACGGAGAGTAGCAGAGAGAGAGAGGGTGCAAAGGTAGGCTAATGTGGAGAGGGGAAAAGACCAGTCAACAGCTTCAATCGGGAGACTCAGGAGATGATAACGACAACAGCGATGACGGAGGCAGTGCAGACAACTACTGCTGCTACTACTACCACAACAACAACAACAACATCAGTCGGTTGTTATGGCGACGGCGGCTGCCGTAACCATGACAACGCGACCCGGGCGGCGAGGAGACGAAACACAGAGCACTCTCCAGATACACAGCCCGGCGGCAGCCCCAACCTAACGTTCACCCCGGCACACACCGCCACATCCACCCATATCCAGACACTACACAAATCCACACTCTCTCCCAACAGAGCCACCAGCCAACGAGTGACGACGATACTGTGACTGAGTGAAGCGCAAGTGTGAGGTGCTTGCTGTTGACAGCAAAGAACAAGCAGCAGAAGCAGCCGAACTTACGAAAAGAGGAGAAAGAAGGAAAGCAAGAAGGTCGAGTACAACCATCTCTCCCTTTCCCTTCCTCGCTGCTACTCCGCCGCCACCGTCGCTGCTGCTGCTCGATGCTTCGTAGGGGGTGCTGCAAGCATGGCTTGAGCGCCTCTCGGACCAAAACAAACCGTTTGGCCACGTGAAGACCGTCGCGGGCTCGCCCGGCGACTGCTGCGGGCGAACCGCGAAACGAAGCCGGCCGGTGGATCCACCGGCTTCGCTCACCTCAAATCGCCTTGTGGCTGCTTGCTTGTGGGTTTGCCGAAATGTGTTCTCGTCGCTTGTTGTTGTTGTTGTTGTTGTTGTTGATCGAAGCCACCACCACCACCACCGCCGGCAATGTCGCTGGCTGTAGACGACAACGACAGACCGAGGAACGACAGTGTGCGCTCTTGCCCCAACAGACACTGTCAACGAGTGGGCATTTAGATGGCTGCCTGTCTGAAGTAAAGTTGTGGCCGAGTAACGAGTTCAGCTGCCGACGCTTGAACATCGGTCGTCCGAGATAGGCCCTCCTTCGAGATACGGCTGTGTGGCTCACCTTACCACGTCGGAGGCCCGCGAAGAAGGAATTTTGTATATATATATATATATATATATATATATATATATATATATATAGTGAGAGAGAAATAAAGATTTGCTTGTTTATATATTCGAACAGTACACGACGCACGCTTTCAGGGCAGACATTCATGCCTACGAAAACACAATTGGTATAGAGCGTAGTAAAGAACAGTAATGTTAAGCAAAAAACGATAACTAATGACCTATACCGTTTTTATGTAATACGTTAATATACCCTATAAACACTCTAGGACGGACGACGGAGCACTTTATCAATTCGAATCAACTTTAGACTACACCTGTACATACGAACGGCAAAAACTATTCAGATGCAAGTTAGACGAGATGTCGTCTCATGTCATCGAGGCAAGCCGCCCACTTTAAATTGGTGATGCCGTAGTCTTATATAACCTATTTTAAGGCGATATTTTACCCACAAAAAAAATATATATATATTTATTGCCCCTGATATAAAACGGTGACATGTGTATTTAGGGATACATGCCAATCGAACAATAAAGATTCGTTATAGATTTCCAGTTTATTTACAGTCTATAAGGCGAGTCACGTTGTCGTACGATTTTTGTCACCAGTTTTGGCTTTTCGTTTCGCGCTTGTGCTTTGAGCGGACTCTCGCAGGTTGATGAAGCCGCTGAAACAATACCTATTAGCCAGTCCCTACCCACTTTATTTATGATCATATTTGCCCTGTCTGTTGTTTGGACGAGCGCGTTTCTGGCGAAGCGTCTTCCTTGAAGGGCTGCACTCGGGCACGTCCGCCTCGTTTGCGATGAGCCTAGTAGGATACAAATGGAGTTTGTATGCGTCCGTGCACTTGCTTGCCTCCCCAGACCAGACTTGTTGGCGCATTTGTGGACGCGTAACCCTTGTTTGTTTGCTGTTTGTCGTTAATCAACGGGCATGCAAATTCGCAAAAAAAACAAAGCAATGCAAAGAAACGCCCGGAAGGGCCGCCGCCGATGCAAGAGGATAATATTTGCATCTATCTGCAAACCACTGTTCGTGAGAGAGAGAGACAAGCGCTTCAGCCGCGCCCGTCCCCTTCGATGCCGCACGAATTGAACAGCTAGCTATTCAATGGCAAATGAATCGAACAGTTCAAAGGGCAACCAACTTTTATGCAACACAGGGCCAAGGGAAGAAACAACAACAACAACAAGTAGATACAATTGACAATTGTCCACTCCAAAATGCTAACATAACGAAGTTATATACATAGTAATAAAACAAGTAGAGAGAATATTATAACCCACATTAGGATGCCTTACTCACCGTACCCTGGGGGGTATTCTCCATTCTGTGTGGCGATAGACACCGGGCTACCGGTTCGTAATCGAGGAGCAGCGCCAGGTCATCTCAGTTGGACACACTGTGCTGAGGTATCGAAAGGGCTCGATCAGCATAGCTCGGAGGATTTCGGCAGCAGATTGCGGCATTGGCTCAGCGAAAAACCGCAAACCGCATATCTCTACCTCGACGACGATGACGACGACCCTCCTTTCAAGACAACTTTCTGTCTAGGCAGAATATGTATATAATGCTGCTGCCCGAAGCCCTTTAGGCCTTCTCTAAAACGAAACGAATCCAAATATTTATTGTCTACGAAGATTGTTTGAATTTGGAGTAAATATCTGAACAGTCATATATAGCAGTTTCTAAATTTTTTCAAACAAAATATTAAATTAGGTTTTGTTTCAGCTTTATTTATGCAAACGTAACTTTTTGTTATGACGTGACAAGGCGTCTTATTGCGCTTCTCAAATTTTATTGAACAGTTTATCTCGTTATATATGTATATATATATATATATATATATATGTGGAATATTTTTGCGGCATATAGTGTAGCGTGCCTACGCATGTACAGTATAAGTAAGAATATAAACTTACACTTGAGATTATTAGAGATGTTGCATGCACATCGAGCAATATCGCATTTGAAATGACTGCACGGTACTCATTTAATTTTGTATTTCTTTTTTAACGAATGGCGCTAACGAACTAGCCAGAATAATTATATATATATATATATGTATATACATGTATATAATTCTTGTGGTACACATGTATGTATATATATATATATATATATATTGACGCAGGTTCAAGGGGCTAACATTGTTCAAAACTTTTGTTTTTGACATCCTACCGAAAGTACTAGAAACCACCTTTCAGTGACGTCCAAAGCCGTCGCACGCCTAGAGCACGTCAACGACCCTTTCGCCTGGCACATGACTAAATGTATCTATTTTTATATATATATATATATATATATATATATATATATAAACAGATGTGCTGTTCTCCCTAAGCTAGCCTTCCTCTCAGACCAGTATATCATTACGCCGGCAACGAAGATCTTTCTGGCTAATATCGAAGGCAATATATCTCTATCGAGAAGGAAAGTTGCCCCGAAGCAGATACGGAAATTGGACGAGCAGATTCTGCGAAATTGTCGCCGGCCACCTGGGGGTCGGGGGGTGGTTGCTTGCTCATTGAGTGGACGGCGACGACGCCGGCAGTGACGACGCACAGCAAACCGTGATGAGAACTGAAGTCCGCTGTAGGGTCTGTTAGAGACTCGGTAGACTGAGAACGCAGTAGCGACTGAGTCCGCTGACCGCAACCGCCGTATGCAGTTTGGACAGCCGCCGCAGCAGCAGCAGCAGCAACGAGATCGAAAGGAAGCAGAAGCGAAAGTGGTTCAGGCTTCGCAGGCTAGGTAGGCTAGGTAGGCTGGCTGGCTGAAGGTCCGAAGTCCTCATTGCTCGCACCTCATTGGCGGTGCGAGCGCGCTCTTTGATAGTGACGGGGGTACACCGGCATACGAATGTGTGCGTGTGCATGTGCGACTCGATGGCTTCACTTCGGCGACACACTTCTCAACACGCCAGCCGAAATTCGCAAACAACAGCCGATTGTCGTTTCGGCCGACGATCGACGTGACATGATACTAGCAACTGTTGTGCGTCTTCAAATGCCTGCATGCATCTGGGAGATTGTTGGGCAAGCCAGATAGAGAGGGAGACAGAGAGAGAGAGAGGGGGGAGTAACTATAAACAATCGGCCTCTAGGCTAAACGTGCCTACTACGCGATAAATCTGACGGCACGGCTGGTCGATCGCGGAACGCAATCAATGCCAACGATCGAATAGGATGACATATTAAAAACGGCGTAGTCGATATGACGTCATACGCTGTTTTTAGTGAGAGTTCTACATTATATAGTCTACTGGAGAGTCAAAATTGCTTGTGTTATACATACCTGCTGTTACACTTAAATGTAATCTGTGTTTGACTGTACACACCCTTCATTTCTAGTCATATGATATTTTTCGGGTTATGTATATACATTTGTGAAGTTACTTGTCTGGGACGAATGCTCAAACAGATGACACTCCTGCTGAGAAACTTGAGTGGGAAACTGGTAGACAGTCATCAACGTTTTCTCCATGTATTTCCACATACTATCGTCGACTATATTCAGTCGTCTTCCTTCTACGTTCTGTTCAGCTTTTGCGATTTTTGTAACTTCTTCGATACCGCAGCCAACTCCTCTTTTTCTTCTTCTTGTTAATGCTTATGTCGTGTTACCTTGTTGCGATTGACGGTCAAACAAAATAGCATCTGTCACCTACCGGGGAAAAAACAAATTAGGCCACTAAACCAGATAAATACCCAGAACTGGCGGCACCCGCTGGTAACAGTTGTAGACTGCCGGCTACCGGGTGTACGGAAAGCCACAGAACGTCGGAGTTGTAACTTCGCTGTGAAGACGACAACTTTGAACAAAACACCGGCAGTTCGTGGTGTTCTGTAGGCTATGCCATATCCGACATTTAAGGTATGTTGTTACGGATATATTCTCAAATATATATGCTTGAAAGTAAGATAAAAAGTGCTGTAGGTCAGATACGCATTAGTCACGGAGTCAGCCTCAATCAAAGATCCACAGGTGAACCACAATATATCAGACCACAGCTAATCAAAGGGCTCAAACTGGCCGACAGCCGTGCAAACCGTTGTTTCGGAAACATCTAAGACCTGAGAGCCTAATAGAGAGTGCATAATGTTTCCGATCCAACAGTCAAGAATAATAAGCTAACCAAACTTGTGTTCACTAAAGTGGTCGGCTGTGCACATATTAATATATATATATATATGTGTGCTCAAAAGGATGGCCCAACCTTAAGCGTATGCCGCTGCGTAGCACTGTGGTCTTGGTCGCCTTGGTCGCGCTTGGTGGGTGGGAATGGAGGGGGGGAGGTTGATGCGTTGAGCGTGGGATCGGCTACCTTAAAAAGAGCACAGCGAGGCCCCAGGTCGACGGAGAGTCTGAAATAGAGTGCTCCTGCGACAGATCGTCGAGAGAGAAAGAAAACACGGACAGAATGAAAATAAAGAGAGATAGAAAGAGCGAGAGGAAAATATAGATTGGCATAACGAATACATTTCCAGGAATCTGCCCTTGCCGTTTGCAGCACACCAAGCTTTCTCCGCTCATGAGAGAACAGGGTTCATGAGAGGTCATATCTCGGAAGTGTCCTACCCGATCTGCCATAAAAAAAAAGACAATGTGTATGTAAGCATTGTTGTTATTGTTTTAATATTATTCATTTGATTGTTGTTATTTGTGCTACTATGGATGTTTTAAAACTTTAGTTCTTTCTGGTGCATCTAAGCCGGTCATAGCAGCGGATAGCCAATGTACTGGCAATACAGAGTAATGTGTAAATTACTAACATATGTTTAATTACAAGTCATTCGTATGAATGTCTCTCAGAGAAGCAAGTTCGTTGTGTGGGTTATAGTGATAGTACACGTGTGTGAGCTAGGGTGAGTACTTAGTGGGCCCCAATGTGCCATACTAGAAAATGGATAGTGGCCAATATCAGTTTATGAATTTACAACCGTGTTTAAGTAGCACTCATGCAGCGCTTGATATGTGTTACGGTCTCTAGGTGACACTCGATAGCGGTGCATAATTGACACAACATAGGTGTGCATCAACAGAAATACCACCGGCAGTTTGGCGAAACCCGCTCTTTGTTCAGTTAGGATTGAAGCTTGACTGCCCCAAGCTGTCGTAAATAATGCCGATTACCCAAGATCATCGCAGACATATATATGCATATAAGGTATAATAGGTGAATCTTACGTAGTATAAGCTCGAAAATACAGTTGAGGTGGTAGTACACCCTTAATTAAAAAAGACAGCTTAGTTCGAAGCACTCATTTTGTTTCCGGCCAGAGTTCAATGAGAAATAACTCTGCGTAAGCTACACGCTACTTTGGGGGTAACGTATAATTTAGAGCTTCACGAGTTTTCTTTAATTGACGGTTTAGGGAAAATTAATTTGCGTACAAAGTGTAGAACTTACCGCATATACGCATTTGCTAAGCGGTCCTTGCGAAAACCCCTATTTCTCGACTTTCTCATATGTTTGCTTATATTTAAGGTAATGTGCAATTTTGCGTTATGGATATGTATATATTTAAGCCATGAATGGCACACAACCTTAAGTTTAAGGTAGCGCAGTATATTTAAGGTTGTGGACTTTCGGTCAAAGTTTAAGGTAGCGCAGTATATTTAAGGTTGTCGACTTTCGGTCAAAGTTTAAGGTACAGCTTAGGTTAGAGTTCCGCGTAGTAATAACACAACATATAAGCATTTGGTTAGCAGGTACAGTTTTGCTAGAATAGATCTATAATTTGAGATAAAATAGACCTGACTTGTTTAATCAGAGTTAAGCAATGTGAAAAGCGGCATACAGCTGCAAGAATTTACAGATTGGTCTATTGATTGACTATTATATTTGTGTTTGAAAACAGGCTAAAACAAAACAGCATTCGAACTAGTTTTTGGTTCTGTTTCTAAATGGAACTGTTTTTTGGCTTGGCCGACTTGCTTGGCGCAACAAGCCAAGCAGATTTGCTCTCTAGAATTGCTGGTCGGGTCGAATGCAGAGACGGGAAAGTTTGTTCAGTAAAAGAGCTGTAATTGGAGTTGAGAACATCGGTTCATCATACAATTTTGAACATCCGCTGTCTTAATCGATCTTTGAATAAAATCCAATTAGAGGGATTATACATTAGGGAGAACTACAACATATCATACGACTGAATTGATTGAAACGTACAATGTTATCGACAAGTAGATTCATCCTTTGTTCTTATCACCCATAATTAACCGGTGTGTCTGGCGGCGATTAAACTGTGTGTTGCCGGAACGACGATTTTGAAATCTTGACATTTTGAAACTGGAAAACAACACTAAGAGCATTCAGCTCAACGCAATCATAGCATTTTACCTTGAACGCTGTGTCTTTTAAGGAGTTAGGTTATTATAGGCAAGAGACGAGAGATTTGACCCGGCGTCCTATCCAAGCGTTGCGATTAGGCCCCTACAACGGGCAGGCGGATTCTTCCAGCAGGTTCTCCTTGTTTGTGTCCTAATCGTTTATTGCACATCATATGTTCGTTGTTGTTAAGAACAATGCATCAACATCGATATCGGTGTCAATCGCAGGCAAGCTCTAGACAGTGGCTGCTCTAACTCAGAAGTCAGAGCATCTTGGCGATGCGATGCCAGCGCCCTCTGCCAGCCACGCTGGAAGCAGATCCCAGCAGACTTGGGCAGACACGGCGACAACAACAACAACAACATACGTGTTGCACTCCGTTGTTCGGGTTCGGCAACTTTTGGCGCGCGTTTGGTGTCCGGCAGCGCGAATCGCCTGCCGGCCCACTGCACCCATACAGAGATTCGGATCATGTTGACGTTGTATCGTTGTCGACGTACTCTAACGTAGATCCTTTTCGGACTCCGAAATACTCAGTGTTTTGCGACTCTACGCTACGATGAACTGTACGAAGGGCATTTACTTGCAAGAGCAATGTCTAAAAGAAGAACAACACTTCGAATTCGGACCGCTATACCAGCCCTCTGCGGACTGGCCTGCGCGTTCTGGCGACGACGAACAAGAGAGTTAGTTACCCGAGTGCGCGAGTGCTTTGATATGTGTGGAGCACGTTGTTTAGAAGACTATGCATGATGATTTATTAGTTGTTTATTATCATATTCTCGAGCAACAGCCGTTCAGTACAAGTCAACTATAGATATATCGAGTGTCGAATTAACAAAGTGAGCCAGGAGATCTTGTTATTGAGTAGCAAATTAAGCTGCAGCTCGAGCGAGCGAGCGCATCATACGCGGTGTTGTTGCTGCTGCTGCCATACTTGCGACCGCGGACTGTAAATTGATCGCATCAATTTACAGTTCCAAAAAAAACTGTGTAAAGCAACTTATCAAGATTTTGTTCAAGTTTGGAGCGTCTTACCTAAAACCCCTGCCGCTTTGACGGTGCACTGCCGTCAAAGCGGCAGCGGTGGTTATGGTGGGCTGATCGAATAAAATTCTAAATAAGATTCTGCGAACAGAACGCAACGCAGACGATAGCACAGAATAGCAACGACGACAATCATAGTTCTAATAATACCAGCAGTATAATGTTGATAGAAATAGTCGTAATAATCAGTCAGAGCAGGAGCGAACAAAGGACGCAAGATGAAGCCAAAACAACTGCTTACGTATCCGCTAATATACGACACGCATATCAGTACGGTACGTTCGACAACGTCCGTAGAACAAACACGCCACAACGTCCTTTCGGGTATGGGTTTTCGGAACGTGCCGTCGGGTCACTCAGAAAGACCTGTTACAGAAGCAGTAGCAGCCGTAAAAGCAGAAGTATTACTAGCATCCTGGCCAACCATGGCGCAACCAAACGCTTCGTGTTGAAGCACCCGGTTCTACAGCGCATATTCCAGCCAGACGAATGCGTGAACCAGAGAGCGCAGAGGTTCCCGACCTATACAAGCTACCGACGCAGATTTCGGAGATAATCTTACTATCACCGACGATATGTTACTGTGTGTTTTGTACTTAATTAGTAGGAATGAACAACACGAATGGTAATTTACACGTCACGCCTAAACCACATTACTACTACACCAAATTGGAGCGGATAGGGCAGCAAACAGAAACGGACAGGCCAACACCCTGCTGGTGGTAGGTCACCCATCTACCTACCTAAAGGTATACCTAGGTACAGGTCTACGGGATGGGAATCAATGACGGGACAGGGGGGCCTTAGGACAGCGGCGGTAATACCTGAACATCGGGTGGAAGGTTTTCAGAGGTCGGTAGGTATTGTGGGGATGTTAGACAAACACTGTGATCCCCTCCCCGGGGCTGAAACGCGTTTTGGTGACCTGCACGACCTACCTTGCTTGGGTTGTTGATTGACAGACCTGAGCCAGGCCCTGCTGATGACGATAGCCGCGGCACAGAGGTTCTAGGCCCTCGCAGGCCCTTATTGTCACTGTTTAACTGGTCGATCGATGGTTTGCGCTTGCGAATGCGTCTTTTCTACATTTTATAGATCCTATCAGCGAAAATAACACTGTGACTTACCGATAGAGAGAGAGAGAGAAAGATTGATATAAAAGTGTGCACTGTGATAGGAACGGGAGAAGAGAGGGAGACGACTGTCTACTTAGGGGGGGGGGGGGGTGGGGGGGGGGGAGGGGGTGAGATGGATGGATGGATGAATGCGTATATGTATATTGTTTGGTTAATTCTACTCTTACATAGAGCGTCGTCGTAGCACAAGCCACAGTAATAGAAGTTACAGCAGTGTGCATTGTGCGAGAAAGCTCCACTAGCAGTAAGCAGTAGCAGCAGCAGCAAGTTGTAGCACTGTGGGGCTGGCCCAACGAGGTCTAACATACATATCACTAGTACGAGGAATATATATACATACGTATGTATGTTATATATATATATATATATAAGAAATCTAGCAGAGAAGTTCCTACACTACATATATATATATATATATATATATATATATATATATCTGTGTGGGCATGTGCGTGCGCACGCTTGCGTATGTGCGTAAGTAGGTTCCTACTTACGTATATATATGTGTATATATATATATATATATATGTACCTATATATATGTACATCTATATATATATATATATATATATATATATACATAACCACATATATACATCGATAGATGTATATATGTTCTGTATATAAAAGCCCAATCGACGACGAGGTAAACATGCCCGCCCCTCGTAGTCTCGCTCCCAGGCTCCGCCCCAAACAGGCGGCGCTGTCGTCGCTCAGCGGCCGCCGCCGCAGCGGCGGCGACGGCCGTAGCGGCGGCATCGGCGCATGCGCGTGCTGATCCCCCCGCCCTCTCCCCTCCCCTTGTACGGCCATACGGCCATACAGACAGACAGACGACGGCCGCTGTTAACGCTGGCTGGCTTGGCTCGTCGGTCTGCTCGCTTGGCTCGTACCGTGCTACAGCAACTACTACACTACTGCTACTACAACAACTACTACACTACTACTACTACTACAGCTACTACAGCTACTACTACAGCAGCTATTACTACAGCTACTACTGCTACAACACCAACAACACTATTACTACGGTTTCGACTTGTTCGGCTACTACAGCGGCCGGCGGCAGCTGCAGCTGCCTGTGCCGCCGCCGCTACCGCCTCTGCCTGTGCCGCCGCCGCCGCTGCTGCTGCTGCTGCTTCTGGTATTGGTATTGCTACTGGCGTTGGTGTTGGTCGTGGTGGTCGAGGTGGTGGTCGAGGAGATGGTAGTGGCGCTAAGGGCAAGAAACAGCAAGCGAGGAGGGAGCCCTGTTCCGTTCCTGCTGTTCGAGTCGTCCTTCCTGTCTGCCTGCGTGCGTGCAGGAAAGAGTGTTGTGTTCTTTGGCTCTTGTTGTTCGGCTGTTTCGAGGGGCGCGTTGTTGGGTGGCTAGTTCCGTTGTTGGGTAGTTGTGGTTGGTCGTTGCCTGCCTACCTGCCTGGCTGGCTGGTTCGTTCGTTCGTTCGTGCGTTTGCGGCTGCATGACGGCGGCTTCGAATGCTTCTTCGAAGAATTCTGTTCCTACTAGAACAGCAGCCGCAACAACAACAACAACAACAACAACAACAACAACAGCGACAGCAACGACGACGACGACGACGACAACAACAACAACTGCTTCGACTACTTCTGCTAACGAGTAGGAGAACTTCTACGAAGTCATCACGACAACACCAAACCAATAACAATAGCCACATCAGCAACAACAACAACAACAACAATAAACAACAGCAACAACAACAACAATAACAACAGCAGCAGCAACAACAACAATATCAACAAGAGAAACAACGACACACCGACGTCGACAAAAACAACGACAACAACAACAAAATCAAGGACGACAGTATCTGCTTCTAGTTTGTGTCGATGGCGATGACCGATGATTGTTGTGATTATTGGTGTTGTTGTTGTTGTTCGTGTTGTTGCTATTGACGTCGTTTCAATAGTTAATTAATTATTGTCCGTCTTTCTCGCAGTGTGTATCTGTAAAATCGCGCGTTTTTTCCGTCTGCTTGCCAATCAATCAGTCAGTCAATCTAGCTGTTTGATGTCATCGATCTCTCCGTGCCGCCTATCGGGTCCTCATCATTCGCACACTGTTTTGTGGTCGGTGTCCAGAGCCACTGGTGGAAGTGTCGTGAAAGCTGGTAAATTGATGGTGCTTGCTCGTGGTCAGTTTGTGGGTGCGATGTGATCTGTTCGGTGTTCGTTCGAGATTGCCTGCTGATTCTTTGCCGGCGATCGATCGCCAAGCAATTTGACCACGTCCTGATTCTGTGCAGGCGCGCCGTGCTTATTGGCGCCCTCTCGGTATCTTCCGGTGTCCGGACTCGATTCGTCGTCACGACCGTATCACAACGCGAGTGTATCACCCCCTCGAAGTGCTCGTCGACTGGCTGCCAGCTGAAACAGAGAACTCGCGACGATGTGAACATACACTCAGAAATACGCCCAGAGAGTGCGATTTTCGACATCATATATAGTCCATGTGGTCGGCTAGTTCAACCGGCAACAACTACGTGGGTGTATACTTTTTCTAAACAGCAGCAGCAGCAACAACAACAACAACAACATCATTATCAACAGCATTGTTATCAACAACAACCAAAACAATAACAACAGCAACGAAGATTGACAACAACAACAAGAAGATTCGTAAGAAGATAGCTCTCACGTTCTTCATCATCTTCGTCTGACATTGCAGCGCCGAACACCATAGCGTGAACCAAGCATAGGCGTGAAACTGCCAAATACCAATTCTAGAGAAGACTATACTGGGGGGGTTTTAGCTGACTTGCATTTGTGAGTTGCCTATTCTTCACCGCCATCACACCGCCGCCGGTTTGGCACCGGCGATAACAGCTATCGTAGCTACAGCTGCTGCTGCTGCTGCTGTACCCCCTGCTACTGTTGCAGAAGCACCCCCTCCTGGGCCATCCCTACGCGTACCCCCGAGAGCAGGTCACGTTCGGCTGTTCTGGGCCGGAGGGACAAGCTGAGGCTGGTAGAGGCGGGCGGGCGGGCAAACGTGCTCCCTCGGATCCCTTCAACTCCGGCGCGAATATGATTAAGGCGCCGATGACAGCAGCAGCATCAGCGGTAGATTTCAACATTGTCGCTTGTCGTCGTGGCCGTCGAATGGGTGAGGACAAACTATAACGTACTACTTTCTAGTCGTCGTCGTCGTCGTCAACGTATCGTAGTCATAAACGCGACGTACCTAACGATCTAATCACCGGGTAAAGGAGAGGAGAAGAACAACAATAACAACAACAACGAGGAGAAGGAGGAGGAGGGGAGAAGTGATATCAAGCAGTACCAACAACAACAACAACAACAGCAAAAAAGCAACAACAACAACAACAACAGCCACAGCAACAAAAGCAACCGGTTTCTGAATAAGGAACGGCCTTAACTCCTCTACATGCGTCCACCGACATCTACAATAAGAATAGTCATAGCAAGCGTGTCGAATAGAACGCGTGGCGATGATAGGCACCATCCATACATGACCGTTGAACCGTTGTCAAATCGCTAGACAGAGACGGGGCGACGACAGAAAGCGATGTCGATTGACGTCAGCTCGACGACGATACGATAATCGTGTTCACGCATCACCCCGTAAACTCATCATCACGTCGACAAGGCCGTTGTCGACCCGTAAAGGCTCAGCCTATGTATCAGTCGGCGTGAGGTGCGAGGAGCGACTGTAAGGGGGCATTTTCGAGTTGTTGACACGATTGACGCGCGTTGACGGAGACGACCCCCCAACGACGTCCGAGTTCTACTACTACTACTACTACTACTACGACGACGAGTACTATGAGTACTGTTACTGGCACTACTGATTTTGCGACTATTTTCTAGCGCAGCTGGACGCGTTGTTGAAGGCAAGCCCCAGCCACACGATCAGTGTTGCGCTACAGTGTTATAGTCGGCTTTGTAAAAGGGTTATTCTTCCTCTTTTTCTTCGTAGAGTACCTTCGTGAAGTGAAGGTGTGAACGTGTGTATACACTCACACATCTATACAGACACGCATACGTCCGTTCGTGTGAGACCGGAGAGGGTAGCGATTGAAGCGAGCGGGCAACCGGGCCCCCAAACATCAACAACAACAACAAGCCACTGTGTTTACAAACTTCACCGCTGCGTGTGTGTGAGGTGCCTTCGACTTCGTCTAGTCGAGAGTAAGTGAGTGAGTGCGTGCGTGCATGTTTATCTAGCAGTCTGTTTGTCATCACTTTATCACGCCATCCTGCTTGCTCCTGTTTCTCCTTGTCGTCCTCGTTTGCTCCTGCCCCCCTCAGCAGGCATCGAACATACGAGTATTCGCGAATGAAATCTGCTAGCAACAACAATAACAACAACAACGCAAAAACGTGACACAGCATCGTGCACTGTTCGAAAACAACCGTCATGACGTTAACGACGAGGATCGCTGGCTGAACGTAGCGTAGCCGGCGCCTTCATCTGTGCCACCATCGAGGGACATCTGCGTCGACTTTTTCGACTTCATCTCCTCCTCGGACGAACGGACGGACCGAAAGGGAAGAGGGAGGACGGGGAAACAGGAGAACTGTCGGTGACGAAGCGTGCAGTTGTCGAGGTTGTCGATCGAGTGAAGTCTACTGGTGCGTGCCTCACGTACGTTGTTGCTGTTGTTGTTGTTCCTGTCGCTGCCTAGGACCTCGAATGTTGACACAGTCTTCGTGCGGTTCTACGCAATCGAAATCGGCCGGAGTCGACGTACGAGATATATGAAGATCTTCTATCTTTCGATTATCGACGCTCGTTAGACACACACCGACACACAAGCCAGATACCAACCTCAACAACCCCAACAACAACAACCTCAACGACCCCAACAACAACAACAACAACCTCAACAAAAACAACAACAACCTCAACCCCGACGACAGGATTCGCGGCAGAGTGTTCCTTAGCTTCTATTCGGTGCCTGATAGCAATTGCTGTGTGTTGACTGAGCAGTGGCAGTAAGTGGTTTTGGCAATCTTTATTCACCGTGGTGGTGGTGGTGGGGGTGCTTGTGTGGCTGTGCTTCAGCAGACGCGGGGGGCTTCAGGGAGGCCGCGGCCACAGCCCTGCAATTGATCCTCAAAGGATTAATCCTCCCTGCGGTCGGCTGAACCACCGCCATCGTCGTCTTCGTCGTCCATTAGATCATCCACTTCGTATAGCAGTCGCTGTTCGAATCGCGTAGTGCGTCATTGCCTGTCAATGCTTCGGCTTGCTGTGGTGTCGCCGGCATTTTTTACTACTCTTCTTTGATAAATATCAAAATAATCAAATACAAATTGGCGATCGTGGTCGTAGATAGAGAGAGAGAGAGAGCGAGATATTGGTGTTTTGGTGGGGTCGTTTGTTGAAGTGGACGCTAGTGGTTGTCAACGCTGAGTAAAGCAATAAGACTCGAAAGTGCAGAACGTAGAAAAAGAAGCAATTTCGCTGTGCTGTGTGCATACGTTCTATGTGTATGTCTGTCGGTGTCTCTGGGTGAACGCGAGAGCAAGATAGAAATAAATAGTGCTACTACCGCCGTTAATTGCCGGTGAGAGAGTGCTGCTACCCCCGGCCGGGGGTATTTGTTGTGTTTTTGTTGTGAAGTTGTTTCGTCGGCTAGCCATTGTGATTGTTGTGCTGCTGCTGCTATTGTTGTTGTGGTAGCCGTCAGCACTGTCAGCATAGTCGACTTTGTCTTAGTAATAGTGGTGGTGGTGTTGTTGTTGTCGTCGTCGTCGTTGTTGTTTTCATCAGTTTCATCGTTGTCTGCCGGGCCCACCGCGCAGTAATGCGCCATGAGTAGCTATCAATTTGTCAACATGTACCCGAACCCGCAGGTGGCGGGCGGAGCCGCCCGCGGAGGTGGCGAGGGCCAGCCGACCGCCCAGGGCGGTGGAGGTGGTAACAACCCCCCGCCGCCGCCTGTGGTGGCGCCGGTCTCGCCGGCCGTCTCGGCCGAGGGCTACTACCAGTTCTACCAGGCCGCCGCCGGCATGGGCGCCGTCGGCATAGGCGGCGGTGGCGGCGGAGGCGGGGGTGGTGGTGGCCTCGGTCTGGGGGGCGTCGGAGTGGGCGGCGGGGGTGGCGGAGCCGCCCCCGCGCCCACCGGCGGCAGTAACGGACAGCCGCCGACCGCCAACCAGTTCCACTACCGAAGCAGCCACGGCGGCGAACGGACAGACGCCGACGATGTGACCACGGATACTGAGGATAAAAAGTACATTAGTGACAAATTTTGCGACAAGTTCGGCGACAACAAGTTTCAGGTGAGTGTACGTATACACACACATATCAATCGCTTACTTAACTCTTACTTAACACTCGCATATATATATATATATACGAAACAGTACAAAACTTATCATCATCGTCAAATATGTGGGAACATTCCCGCAATGCATTGATGTTTTGTCAATTAAGTTAAGTCAAAAGCACCTTTATTCAAGGGTCATTAATATAATAGCCACCCAGCGTGTGATATTCACGACCGTCTTCTCTTGCTCTCTCTCTGATAACTTGTTTTACTTACTTGGTCATCAAGATCAAATCAGGCTATAAAACTACCGGAAATCTACCGGCCGTAACGTATATCAAGTTAATAAACACATAATCAAGAGTTTGAGCCGTAGTGTGAAGCAGAATGTAAAATATCCGAAAACCGATTTCTCACTTTTTCACCAGTTAGTCCAATTTCTCAACAAGCCATTTTAGTTTGAAGTTTGCGGCAACTGCTGTAGCCACGTATATATATATATATAAATTCACTAGGGGACAAGTGGTTACACCCCATAGTGAGTTAAATAAATATATTGCTGCAAATATACACTACGTGGCGATTAAGGGAAAACAACGTGTATTTACACTCTTTAGGTGATTGTCCTATGCCGATATGCACCTGCACTATTCTCAGACGAATAAAATATTATCCGGTTAGATCGATATGAGGTTTGGCCAGACATTCTATTAGGCCCTTTTATAGTCTTGATACTATTTATACTACTTGTTATTTTAAGAAACATTAATTACATAAGACACTAATGAAGACATTGATTACAATAATCATACATTTATAATAGTAGTAATAATCACAATGATACTAATTTATTTTTGCAACAAGGGTTTGCTATTAATAAATACAGGAACCACATTTACTATTATATATGCGTTATATAGTATATACAGTATTGTTTGTATTATTATTATTATTACTCCTTGAATATTGTTGACTACTCCATATCATCTTGGCGTTGCCTCTTTGTAGTTCCAACGACATCCTTTCTGTGTCGGAGGAACGCGGTCGATCTTGGCTCCGCTGTGGCCTCAAAGAGCTTCTTCCCAAGCTCTTCTGTCAGTCCAAATGCATTATTGCGCCAAGCGCTGCCGTAATGCTAGGGATTGCTATTACTACCACTATTACCGTAATTACTATATCATCAAACTCTAAGGAAAAGCAGGAACCCTGCATGAACATTTGACGATGTTAATGTAGGGTTAAAATATACGACGCTATCGATTCCGTAGTCGTCATCTGTAGTCACGAATAATAATAATAATAATAATAATAATAATAATAATAATAATAATAATAGTAATAATAATAATAATAATAGTAATAATAATAATAATAATAATAATAATAATAATAATAATAATAATAATAATAATAATAATAATAATAATAATAATAATAATAATAATAATAATAATAATAATTGAGTGTTGTGCCGGAAAATCTGTTACATGAAGTCACGAAATGAATTCGACTGAACACAACATCGCTGTTGTCGCGGTAAAGAATTGGGAAAGAAAAATCTCGAGTGGTTTTCATGGCTGGCGTAGAATTCCGCTATGATGGCGCTACTTCCGGCCAGGTGTTCATTTTTCCAGAACAAGACTGATACTGCAAAAACAGGCCACAGGTGCTGCAGCTAAGGCAGTATTGGATTGCGACACATCTCCTGCATACTGCCCACTGTTGTACGCTCCGCTTTAAGTCCACCATAGACTACCCTAAGATAAGCTAGACGCTATCTGTTATCTGGTATTACTTGCACGTCTGTTCACCAGGTCGTGTGAGTTGTGTAAAAATCACAGCTGTTACTATGATTATTATCATTATTATCATTATTGATGTTTATTATAATAATTTCAACAAGACACGTGCTACACTACTAACACTAGCAAATCATGCATTACGTCTATTGCTACAAGCTACTAAGCTAATCCTTGATATGACATATTGCTCATTGCTGAACCTTCGGGCGGAAAGAGCGGACCGATAGATACAATGGAGTGGAGCCGCGTAGATGTAAGTAGCATTACTACTACACAATAATAATATACGGGCTAAGCTGCCGCAAATACATTAATACGGGCTAAGCTGCCGCTATGACACAACGCGTTAAATAAATGCCAGCATAGTTTATGAATAACACGGTGATAAGGGTTTTACAAACTTTCATCAAATCAAATTGAAGACACATCTAATTTACTAGCAGCGTTTGACAAAGTACCTTTAGTGACAACTAGTATCCTGCGAGGTGAGCCTTCAGAACAGTTTGGCACTTCATTGATGAACCTTTGGTTCTCATTGACTGCGCTGTTGATAAGCGGTTAGTATTATCATCACTGTTCTTTTCTGGCAAGCTATAATAAAATAAGTTCATCTTCTCTGAAACTTCAGTCGAATACAGCTAATATATTAAGGCCTTTATTCTAATTACTGCCCAACAGTTCGCTAAAGAGAGAATTTCTTGCACGCTTTCGCATTAGGCATAGGCAACAATTAACAAATCCATTATTGTATAGTCTTTCCTCACTCCCGAGCTAAGTGCACTGGGAGATTTGGAGGAGTTCGCATTCGTTGTTATACCGTCGGCGTCGTCTGTTGTCTCATTGGCTGGGTTTATGTTGGCTCTTTCATTCAGTTAATTGCAGGGGTTAATAAGAAAATAAGGAACAATATATATATATGTACATCTATATATATATATATATATATATATATATATATATATATATATATATATATATATATATATATATATATATATATATATGTATATATATATATATATGTACATCTATATATCTATATATATATGTGTACATTTATATATATATATATATATATTGGCAACATTTATTTTATTACCGCCATTATTTTGTTATTGTCATGAGCGGCCCTGAGACTGTTAACGACGGAGTGTCTTCTTCTAAAGGGGTTGCGCTGCCTTCTATACGATCTCGTGTTGCAGAAGCGGCGGCAGTCATGTATTGCCAACAATGCTCTCACTGAAATGGTACGTACTTCGTGCCACTCACAGACGACGAACACGCCATATTCCATCTCGTACAGTGGAGCTCTGTCGCATGCCCTCTGTTACCCGTTGTCGTTGTCGTCGTCGTCGTCGTCATCGTCTCATTCGATGCTCCGGTTGAATAAGTTTACTTCGCTGCTTTGCTTTATGATTATCTTTTGTTATTGCTAGTTCGTTACGAATACGTGTTTCGTGTGCGATTGGTACCGTGCCGAAACAGCTGGAACAGTCTCGTCACGCGCCGCTACCCCGGGGGTCGGGGTCGGCTCATGCATTGACTTGTGCCGTTTGAAACATTGTCTCCAGTTCATACGCAATTGTCTGGAATGGCCTGGCCACGCCATGAGTTAAACGCATACGTGCACCAGATCTTGTGATGCAGTGCATCGACATATGAACAACTAACGGTTGGCAATTCCAACTACATAATTCTTCATTGTTTTGTCGTCGTATGCATACGGGGCGGCGGCAGTATCATCACGTTATTATTATATATATCCCGTATGGTGCTGCAACGAGTGCGATACTACCTTGTGATATCCATCATTATCCTGCGGATGAATGTTTATCATTACTGTAACAGCCGCTGCTACGTATGACGACTTGAAGTTGCAGTTTCTTTAGACGGCGATGCTGCTGTTACAGACGAGTCTCAAGTCGAAGTTACATGGCACTCGACAGTTAACCGCACCGTGTATTGTGAGAGATGAAATTGTATCCCACCAACTGTGGTATGACGCGTACAAGCTGAACTTTCGAATCCCATGATAGTTTAAGAGTGCCCGTTGGTGTTCCTGCCGCATTGCTGATCCTCTTGGTACGGCGTTTGTTGGCGTTGTTGCAATTGATGTTGCTTTTGTTGTTGTTGTTGTTGTCGTTGTTTCTGTGCGCCTAAATCTGAAAAACCTCTGATTGCCTTGCCTTGACGAAGAAGAAGTGAACAGAGAATGACCGGTGTTTCCTCCATTTTTTTTTATGTCCTTTGAATGTTTTGAATGTCACGATTATATCCTACTGTACTTCCGGAGCCAAAAGTAGAACAATGTTGCCATTACTCGGGAGGATCGGCGTTTACTCTTCCTCCCATTCATCCATCTTTCTATCTATCTTGGCGTGCACATACAAATGCGCATACGTATATCTGACAATATGCACCCATGTATGCCTGCATACATGTTTCTACATATATACACACATAGTCACATACGTATGTGAGTGAGCATATAATGACACCCCAATTGTCTGTATATATATATATATATATATATATATATATACTTTTCCCTACGGATTTGTCCATTCGACAAACCAGGCCACACAGAAGCTGACCACGCCGCTGTGCAAACTCCTAGCGGCGGCTAGCGCAACCGGAAGCGCGCGAATTGGCTTGATAATACGAGGGAGTGAATGGAGTGGACAGTCGTACGATGACAACAACAACAACAACGATGACGCCAAGAACAACAACGATCACTATAACAACAAATCGGAAGCTCAAGCGGCAGCAGTAGCAGCAGTAGCAGCCGCTGCCGACAATAGGCCGAAATGACCAAGAGCTCAGAGGCGACGACAAGCAACGGGGGGTCGCCCACCACTAACGCACTTCTAGAGCTCGACTGCGGCGACCGCGGCAGCGGCGTCAGCAGCAGCAGCGAGTGGGCACAGTGGGCGCAACTTACTGGACCTACTGGATTCTCTTCTCGCCTCTCTCGTCTCTCGCGTCTCGGTCATAGGAAGGGGTAGAGTCTCGGTTGGTATGGGAGTGGTATGGGTGGGAGGCAAGCAGGCAGCACACTGGCTGGATACCTTTGTGCGTCTGTGTGTCCCCCACTAACTAGTCCTCCCCTCCCCCCCCCTCCCCCCGTAGTTAGGTCGGTAGGTGGGGCTCTCCACGGGCCTCACTCGTGCAATTCGCACCGCTGTGCGTTGGTCGTGTTTATTCATGCGTCGTGTTTTCGTGCGCAGAAGATAGCTACTTTGCGCCCGTTCGGGGGCACGCACGGGGGACGCGTGGGCACGCACGCACAAAGGGGTGAAACGCTTGAAGGAAGACAGACAGACGGTCTGAAACACAGACAAACAGACAGAAAGACAACAGCCTAATCGCGCAAAGCCCACACAGGCAGAGTACTCGGTCGCCCGATGCCATCCCCGCAGGCCACCTCCTTCCCCTCACTCTCTCTCTCTCTCTCTCTCTATGCACGTGTGCAGTACCCCCTGTTCCCCCTCTTCCCCGTCGAGGGCTAATTCTACTACCACTCACAGCGTCTACTTAGTCCACTCTGTCTGTACACGTGATGATGTGTAGAAGCCACGAGGGCCGTGTGGCCACAATCACAGCGCCACTACATACTGTTGGCGGGCCCTGTATTCTTCAGCTGGCAGCTCTTTAGGTCGGTGAGCGTCCTGGGTCGGTCCGCACGGGTGGATGGACTTCCAGCCAGCTGACTGGGGTTTTCTTAAACCCCCGCGGGCGGCCTAACACCTATTGACCCCAACCACCTTTCTGCAACTACATCCCACCCACCCGTCGAAAAGACGGAAATGGACAGCTGCTATTACTTCAGCGAGCACAAGGAACCTGCGTGAACTTGCTTCGCGTAAGTGTTTCAGAAAAGAAAGACGAAGTAATGACATATAGAAAGAAGTCTTCCACCAGCTAACATTACAAGTAAGTAGGTTCGAATACGCCGATGACACTCAACACATCCTGCCCCGACAAACGCTGAAGAAATGGCCAACACGGGGCACCGTACCGAGGACAGACTCTGGGTCTGCCTTAGCACGGGCCATAGCGTCTCTCTACTGCTCTCTCTCTTTAATGAACTTCTTACATTAGAAGGATGCGGCCGCAAAAAAATGATCAGCCAATTTCAACGGACCACTAAAGGATTGAATTCGAAAGTAAAGAATGATTCCGACTACAGCCAAATTTGAACCCGCGCTGGTTTACGGTTTGCGGTTGCCATGACAGACAACGCCCCGCTTCGTGGCATAGAACAAGGCACAGCAAGGCATGAAAGAACCTGTTTGTAGCGTGACTAGGTTCAAGTTGGTGGGTGCATACACCGTAGAGTGGTTATTTGTACGTAGCCACTACTATGGACGCCCCACGGTCCCATGTACTAACGTGTGTACATATATGTCTGGAGGCATGTTTTTATGAATCTAAGTATGTACGTGCAAATATACGGCTGTGTTTTCCATGAACGTATGTATGCAGGTATACAATTGTATCGTATCCATAACAGCACAAGCAGTAGTTGTCGTCGTCTCAGTACTAGTAAAAGTGTTAATATATATTAGTGCTAATAATTGATAATGACTAAACGTATATCTATATGTATCTCCCGGGGTTAGAAAACCCGTTCGCGCGGAGACAATTGTCCATTCTAAAGTGCTAACATAGTGCAATTATATAAATAAATTGTAAGAAAAATTGTTAAAAAATTCCATATGTATATATTATATATATATATATATATATGGCGACGATTGCAGGCGTAAATCGGACCGCCCCCGCGCTCAAAATCAATTTAAGTTGTCAAATTCTAAAACGAATATTCCGCCTTCAATTTAGTGCCATTAGCGTACCTGGCGATGTGAGCCGACACCGTGTTAGTATCGTCACCTATCGCCCCCAGTGTATCATCTGCTCCTGCGGGCTGCTCGCGCGGGGATCGGTGATCATAAACGGGCGATCATGGAAAATTAATCCCTGTCGGCTGCTGGATGTCTTTTCGGCCTGGTGGCGGCGGCGGCAGGCAGCAGCACCATCGTTCATTCGATGATTTTCTCTTCATTTTCGTCGTGTTGCAACGGGCACGGCTACGACGCCGCGGTGTTGATGATGTTGGTGTTAGTGGTTGTCTTCCCCTTTCGATGCGCTCGATTGCAAGCCTAATGATAGGAACGGCGAAATCGGCAGACACCGGCAAATGGATCAATCTTCGATGATGATGATGCTGGTGATGGGGGCGATGGAAGCGCTCCCGGCGGCAAAGTTCTCTCTCGGCGCCTTGTTACGGATGCGGATCGACGTGGCGGATCCTAATGTCCAAAAGGCGGGCGACGAATGTTTGCTCGTTTATTCGGGGCCGCCGCCGCCGCCATCACCACCAGCGCCGCGATTCGCTACTGGCTATGCTGCCGAAGTATCGAAGTCATTGGCCGAAGTCGAAGTCGCAAAGCCCGAGGTGTGCGAAGTGTGACCGATCGATCGATCGCCGGATGGATAAATGAATCGCGCGAGCGACTGGATCAATCGCGAGGTCCATCCATCGGCGCTAAACCTCGATCGAACTGCTGTGATGATGTCTTGTTTAGTTGGCCAATCCGCGCCGACGGCGACTACTGCTCAGCTTCCTCTCTGTCTGATAGGAGCTCTTGTCTCCGCCTTTCAACGAACCACCACCACGTCGACGATGAAGACGCCGTCGCCTACGACGACGACGACCATGAAGACGCTAATGGCTACGCACATGACTACTGGACGATTGATTATGATGGTTCGCGAACGAATCACCTGAACAAGAGGCTCGCGGAGCCGGGCATCCCGCGGTTTTACCGTAGCAACATCACCACCGTGCGGCGAATGAGTGAGAAGAACAAATGCAACTCAAGAACTAGTAGTAATAGTAGTACCTGTCGATTATATCGTAGGTTCATAGGCTTTTACGTTTGTTCGCTTCATGGCGGGGTCATTTATATATATATATATATATATATATATATTTGACCAGGCTCACAGTCATGCTAATAGACTTTTTCTTGTTGCGAGCTGGGTCACAGGACAAGAGCGATAACAACAACAACAAACACTTGGCAACATCTTTCTGCTGCTGCTGCTGCTTCTGCTGGTATTGATAGATTTCCCGTTGTCACCGTCATCCCGTACTCACGGGATTGAGTCATATGATTGGATGTTTGGATCCATGCCGGTGTCATTGTCAGCGCTACGGGAGGGCCAGACAGACAAAGAGACCATAAGCACAAACGAGAGAGAGAGAGAGAACAAACTCGAGAGAGAACTTACTCGAGAGCGAAGCAGAAAGGCGGAGGTGAGGGCGGAGGAACGACGCGGGAGAGACCGGTAAATCGAATGAATCGTATTCTCGCAGCCATCTTCTCGTAGGCAATCACAGGCGACGATTTGCAGTTGGTCTCGTCTCCGCTCGTCTCCCACTCGCCTACCAAAAACCCCTCACAGCGTAGTATTGCCGTTGATTAAGACGGTGTGGCAGTGCACGACCGATTGATTGCCTTGTTTACTTCTCGACGGAAGAGAGACGGACAGACAACACCTCGAGCTATGCGTGGAGCAGAGTGGAGGAGCGCACCGCATCGCACTGCACCGCACACATAACTTAGGCACTTTTCTCATACATCGAAACACACACATAACCGATCCACCTGCTACTGCTGGTGTCACTGCGTCTACCGGCATCTCGCCTATCGCTACTTCGCCAATACTTGTGCCGAAATAATGATACAGACCGAATCGGGTCGGCCTCAGATGCCAGAGAGACAGGGGCGTCGGTCCCGCTGGTGTTGCTGCTGCTACTGGCCTAGACTGCTGCGGCCAGCGCTAATGTTAATGGTCCACGCTTGTCACACAGGCAGGAAGGCTGTAATCGAGTGACTTATGATGAACGCCGATCATCGCCGCCGCCATCATCATTATTTTCTTCTTTTTCTTTATATATATCGTCAGCCGCCGAGATCGCGCCAGATCGCAACCTCAACCTTAACACCAACAGCTTCTCGGTGCTGTTGTTGTTGTTGTTGTTGTTGACATTGTTCCTGTTGTTGATATCGTTGCTGTTGTTGATGTTGCCAGTACCAATTGAGCCATTAAGACGAGCCGAGCGCCTTGGCCTGGCAGAGTCACAGAGAAAAACATGCAAAGAGAGAGCGACAAAGGGAAAGCGAGAAGCAGCAGAAGAGAGACTCTCCTTCCCCCCCCCCCCCCCGGCATCTCGACGAGGACCTCGGCGAATGAGACGAAACGAGAGCTCCTCCTCATCCTGTCGGCGGAGCAAGCAAGTGGCAGTAGAGGCTACCAGCGGCGAATAGATGATGGATAAGGAAGAACGCCTTAGTTAGTTGGAGGCGTACAACTAGTAGTAATAGTAGTAGTAGTAGTAGTACTATTACTACTACAATTACTAGTTAGTAATAGTGGAAGAGGTCATCGTCGCGGTCTTCATATCGGTCGTAGAAAGGAAAAAGTCCCGTAGCAGACGGCGAAGTATCTAGCGCCACAGCCGAAATGGTGTAGTGTAGTTCGTGGCTGGACACCAGCATCTAATGGGAGCTGACCTTTGTTGCTCCCGTTCGTCCCGAACAGTCCATGTCTGCTTTTAGCTAGAAGTTGGTTTCTAGGCTGGTGCTTGATTGTCTTAGTACGTCTTCGTCGTGGCAGCCGGCACGGCTACGAAGCACAGCACAGCGTGGCGGTACGCAGCGCTTATGTCGAATATAGGTATGGTCGTCGTGGCACGAAGGCGTCACCCATCTCGCAACCTAATACAGATAGGTGATGAATAAAATCGTCTGCAGCGTAATAATAATAATAATAATAATCGTACGATGAATTTTTGTTATTATGCTGCTGCTGCTGATGGTGATGATGATAATGTCGATTATTATTTTTACCATTACCATGTGTGTTTGAAATCCATGTCATCGACGACTATGAAGTCGTTCAGCTGTTGTGTTAATAGTAATAAGAATAATAATACTAACACTGACGATTCGTCGTCAACAAAGAGAGCCTATATCATATTAGATGAAAATTAATGTCCGCTTCATCATTTTTGTCACAGTCGCAGTAGCAACAGAGAGAATGGACAGCCCACCACACCCTGCTGAGCCGAGTTGCGGCGGTAGTGCGATCTACGCTAGACATACAGACAGTAGTAGGTAGTAGTAGTAGTAGTAATGGCCGTAGCCCCGCACGTTGTAATAGTAGTTCATATTCGTAATACTATTAGTTGGTATTTGTCTAGTACCTACTGTCAGTCATAATCTAACGAGCAACGGCCATAGAACGCCTGAGTTGTAGCGGCAGGCGACAATAAGAATTAATTGTAACAACAACAACCCCAGCAGCAGCAGCAGCAACGACAACAACAACAACAACAAGAACAACAACAGCAAGTTGTCAGCCAGTTGGCTCAGGTTGGCCAGCGTCAAGATAGATGAACGGATGGGTGGGTGGAAGACCAGACTAATTCGATGACCACAGACGACGTAACTACATGGAGCTATTGCTTGCTGCTCGATGCGCCCTAAGACTCGCTTCAGGCGCGCAGGGCCATGTATTATGTACGGGGCTGCATAAGCTGCTGCTGTTGCTGGAGCTGTCGATGCTCGTTATGCAAACACACTGCGCGCTGCAGTATACATTGCATTAGTCGACGGCCAGAGGACAGAATCGTTTCGGAAACCCTTGGCAGGGCATGGGCCTGCAAGGCCTGCATGGGCATATCGCATGAAGGAGAGCGGCATTGGCGGCAGAGGGCAAGACAGTACGAAAACTAGAGAAATGTCCGTTTTTTGAACAGATCATGTATGTTACTCATACATGATCTGTTCGTAACCCTCAGGGTGGCTGGGGAGTGTGTGGGGGGGGGGGGGGGAGGGTAACACTAGCTGCTTCTATATGCTGTTTGGTGGGGCCTGGCGCGTGAGAGTGTTTCGAACCTCTTGTTGCTGCTGTGCATTGATGTTCACATTTCACAATTATGCAGTTAAGTCAAACGCTAATAAAATCATAGCATTTGTCGTAGCAGTCGACGATATCGACGATAATGGGATTGGAGATTGGTAGCAACGAGAGAGCACCCGTAGCTGAGCAGCCGACGAGCTGCCAGAGTCTAGTAATTGTATTCAGTTGCAGTTTTTGGCGAGGTCCGTACGAGCAGCCGCGATCAAGCGGGTCAGCGTTGCTGTTGTTGTTAATGGTATTGTTGTTTTTGTTGTTGTTGTTGTTGTTGTCGCCGTTGCCGTTGTCGTCGTCGTCGTCTGCTACTGCTTATTTATCCACATAGTAATTGTGTTTTGGTTATATCGCTGCGACGGGACAGAATAGGGGGCGACACAGTGTTTCCGTCCGTTCAGCAGTCCGACAACCGCGACCACGACAACAACAACAACAACAACAAACATGACAACAACAACAATAGCAACAACAACAACCGCAACGACGACAGAGGGCGGCACGATCCGGTCCACGTCGGATGAATGTGTGATCAGGCGGCGGCGGCGATGTCATCATCATCATCATTAGCATCATCATCATCTTTTGTATCCACCACCAACATCATCACCATCGCCATCATGATCATCGTCAGCAGCGGGAGCAGCAGCGAGGCTCGTCGCGGGACAGACACGACACGGCTAGCTTCCCGGGAAGGGATCGAGGTTGTCGTTTCCCGGGCATCGGCATCATTTCAGTCGCCAGTCGTCTCACTCGTTCCTCCACCATCACCACCACCACCTCCACCATTGCTACCATTGCCAGCAGTAGCCCTGCCAGCGGCAGTTTGGTAGCAGCACGTGGCAAGCGCGGTCGGCCGTCCATCCGCTTGATGCCGCATGATGCCGTCCGTCGGACCCCCCGCCGCCGCTGCAGTCTCTAAGTCAGCACACGCGCGGCCGCCTCTATTGGGCCGTCGGCGTAGTCGGTGTCGCTCTACAGTTACTACTATTACTACTACTACAGCTAACACGACTAATACTACAGCTCGTACAGCGACGACGACGGCTGCGGCATCCTCGAAATTTGTGGATGAATTTGTGCGCTCTATGAATTATGACGCTGGCCGACAATCGGCGATCGAACGAACGAACGAACAAGCAGGCGAGCCAGTTAGCCAGCCAGCGAGCGATGGATCCAGCCTGCCAGACACCCAGTCAGCCAGCCATTCGGCCAACGAAGCGACAGAGAGAGAGCGAGAGAGAGAGAAAGAGAGAGACTGGAGAGAGACGGGAGAGACAGCGCATCGACCAAGAGGCCGACCAACCAACCAATCGACCGACCGACCGGCCGGCCGCCCTAGCATGCAGGGGCGCAATAAGATCTCCTCGGCCGCCACCGTTGCTGCTACTGCTGCTAGTCCGGCTGGTAACACTACTACTGCTACAGCCGCCACCATCATCATCATCATCATCATCATCACTATCACCATCATTGTCGTCGTCGTCGAAGGCAGCGGAAGCGGAACGGTCCATGGTAGCAGCGCGGCTTTAGTTCGCCATTCGCTTGGCTAATTCAATTTCGCTGACACTGAGCGCTGAGATGAGCTCAGCCTCAGACAGACAAACGGACGGACGAACGGACGGATAGGCAGACCGCCAGACAAACGCAGAGAGAACGAAAGGGCGAGAGAAAGACAACAACGACGACAGCCGTAGGGTTTTGGCGGCCACGGTGGCCATAGCGGCGGCAGCAGCAGCAGCGGGAAGGGGACCAGTGATGGCAATTCGCGATGAGATGAGATGAGCTACTGTACTACTACTAATACTAATGCGCTGCTGCTGCTGCTGTGCCTCGCATTGGAGCGTATCTATGTATCTATCTATCTATATCTATCTATTTATATATGTATGGAAGTATGGTCAGATGACTCTATGTGCGATTGTCTCTCTGTTTGTGTGTGTGTGATTTTGTATGTACATACACGTGTATATTATATATATATATATATATATATATATATATATATATATATACATATATATATATATATATATATATATATATATATATATATATATATAATATATAAATATATATATATGACTGAATAAAAGCGTGAACCGAACGAAAGACGAAACGAGATCTGAAGAAAACTGAATAAAAGCGAGAACCAAACGAAAGACCAAACGAGATCTGAAGAAAACGGAATAAAAACGAGATTTTTTCTGCCTTCTAAGTAAGCAGTTGGAAGCGTCTCGTATCGTGTAGACCTTGTCTCTAGCTGGACCGGGCTAGCCAGTCAGCCAGCCCTGGGTTTCCTCGTGTCGGCAGACGACCAAAATGCAAGAACATCTCTCAACATCATGACAGTAGGCGTTGTTCCTATACTAAAACTTATTCCTGTTGTTGCTGTTGTTGTCGGCGTTGTTGTTACTGTCGGTGTTGTTGTCGTCATCTCGCATATGGGGCGTCTGTCTCCCCCCCCCCCCGGGGTGGTGGCGGCGCCGCGCCGCTCCACAGTGCCGCACTCGTCATCATCGAGAGCCGGTTTTGACACGAAGCAGGTTTCACACACTATTCATAATCATAACCGTAATAATGGCCCCGCAGCTAACACACGCAGACACCCCCCGAGAGGAGCAACAACGCGACCTAGACTTGGGTCTGAGCCCCCTGCACACAGAGAGAGAGAGAGAGAGAAAGCGAAGGAGAAAGATACACATCTATCTGATACTGTATGACGAAAGAGTGAAATTAAATATGGCCACAAATATGGCTAATAGTATTAGGGAAAGCGGATAGCGGTTAGAGCGCCCGTTTTCATTTCATTTGCCAGGTAAGGCGGCATATGTACACCGATGGCCGCGTATGCATCTCCCTTTTAATTCCGCGCCCTATTTCCCTCTCGCTCTCTACATATATATATATATATATATATATATATATATAATTCGTTTTGCAATGCATCATCCAAATAAGTGTTAGGATTCTTCTTATTATAGCTCTCTATACATAGCAGTGTACTAGCGGAATCTATTCGTCGATCGATCTTATCATCCTCATGGGTTTCGGTGATCAGCAAAGCGCAATATGTATGTGAACCAATTATTCTGGCTAACTAGGGTTACTAGCACATATGCTGGTCGGTAGAAACGTTAGCGAAGCGCGCGCACATCCACCCGCCCACTAACCAGGACGAATCAGTTAGCCAGTTAACAACATTTAGCAGTGGCGTCAGCGAGTTCTCCCGGCGGTAATTAAGTCAATCTCTCCACGCAACGTAAGGTACAAATATCTCTAGTCTATCCCATTGAGATTCGCTTGACCACCCATACAGGCTCATTACCAGCAGCGCAACGATTGAACGAACGTCAATGCTAGTAAAGTTTTCGGGCTCACCCTCAGCCAAGATTTAAAGTACACGAAACTGTTTTTCGCATTGCTTCATAGACGGACCCCCATAAATGCAACTGTGCAACGGTAGGGCTCGAACCCGCGCACCTATCTAGTGTCTCCTTCGGTTGCGAGGCGCAGACTTAAGCCACCACGCCACCGGGCTCGACGAGCGTCAATGCTGCAGTGCGTGATTCCAAACAGCCAACGGAAGTATGACGAAGTACCGAAGACTTTTAGAAATGCTAGTGATAATGATGGTGAGGATACCGGTCAGCGGCGAAACTCAAGGCTTGCACAACTTGCGCACCTCTGCGTTTAATCTGGCCAATGGCCAGCTTTGTGTTGTTTTTTTTGCGTGGTATTGATTGCTTCTGAGAGCCGAAACTTGTAATGTTCTTCCTTTGGTCTTTTTTTTCGATTTCTTCTTGGGTTCTATATTTTCTGCTCACTTTATTGCGCCTTTTCTAATTTCCCTTCTATTCCTTGTTCTTCGTAGTCTGCATGTACTTCTAAGTCTTCTTCTTGTTCCTGTTGCCAGTCAGGTGAAGTCACCGTGGTGGCGGCGCCGCCGCCAACTCGTCTCACTTTACCTACTCACACCCGTCGCACTTCCTCACTGAAGTTGAAGTCAATATCGGGGCGAGGCATCGTTAAGTGGTGGGCTGGGTGGCTGGCGACATACATGCTGTATGTTGTGCAACAAGACGCGCCTCATATTATCGAGTGAGGACTGCGTGTGCGGCACAGCCGCCACTGCGGTTGAGATTACAACCCGTCGTAAAACTTGACTCCTGTTACTGCGCGCCCGCCACACAGAGATAGACATAGTGCTTAGCACGTCGTAAAAGAGTCCAAATAGAGACCGACCACTCAGCAGGTGGTTTCGGCAGCACTTCGGCCGAACCACCACCACCACCACATAATGGCGAAGAAGGAAGGCGGATCATCACCATCTTCAATCAATGAGCGTGAGTAGCGGGAGAGGCCGACGACACGCACGGAAACACGGATGCAGTTCGATTCCGTTCACACTCAATGGACACCGACACAGCGCCGCTGCTGCTGCGAAGGACAGAGCTAAAAACAGGACTGACCGAATGGAAGTAGCCGCCCTCAGACAGCTGTAAATGGTCGGGGTGAGTGATTTCTAGCCTGGTGATCGGAACACCTAGCAGCCCGATGCGGCACAGTGATGTCAACAACAAGTACAACAAGAACTACAACAACAACAACAACAGCAAACATGAATGAAGACGACCGTGGCGACGAAGACGCCAATGCAATGATTCAGACTTCGGAACGGCGCTGCAGTTGTGCTGATACCGTTGTCCCTGTGACCACCACCACCACCCTGACCCTAGCTATTGATAGCGGTTTAGATGCTTGCTTAGACACTTACAAAAAGCATAAATGTCTAAGCACTTAATACTTGTTTTATGAATTAACAGAAATTCAATTATATTCGACTTCTTCGTTTTAACCAAACGACGTAATCAGACGCCCGCCTGATGTCGGAAGAGAATAGAAGGATGTATATGCGAAGCGGAATTTCTGCAATGCAACGCAGAATTAATTGCATTTGTAATCATCGAAAACATCGAAACAATTGCGCTCTTGCACAAATTGGAAAATAGACACGTCTACGCCATTACACAAGTTCGGATATATAGATACAATTATGCTATTACACAAACGGTAAAACATCGATAACGACGAGCAGACAACAACAACAACAACGATTACGATGAAAATTAGAGTGAAAATAATCATCATAATGTTAAAACCCGCGTGTTTTGCGCGCGCGCGCGCTCTCTCCCTCTCTCCCTCCCCTCTGACAGCGTTTATGTATCTGCCTATTTGTTCATTCATTCAGTAATTTATTCACACTGCTGGCTCTTCTGGCTGGAGTAGTGTAGGGTTTGTTGTGGTACCAATAAACGCTAGAAGAATGAGCAGCGGCAGCTGGAGGGCCAGCGGATACGGCCACTTTCACGCTTTTGCTTCTCACCGAACGGCAGCCGTTGTTGTCGTCGTCGTCGTTGTCTGATTTTCCTTCGGGTTTACTTTGTTACTTTTCCGTCTCGCTCTCTCTCTCTCTCCATCCCTCTCTCTCCTTCTCCCGCTTCCTCTTCGCCGCGTTCGGTTTCTTTTTCTGTCTGTTTACACTTGCTGCTGATAATTAAGTGTAATGTATTGCGTCAGACAATTGTGGTTGCGTGGGGTCGTCGTCGGCGTTTATGGCTATCTGCTGGCCGCTTTGTTCCCCGATGTTGTAAATGGAGGGGGAAGGGAGGGCGGAGAAGGACTTTTGAGTTCATCCCACCCCCCGTATCTTCTTCACCCCTCCCCGCGCGTTCTCTCCCCCTATTTCCCCTCTGTGTGTGTGTGTGTGTGTGAGTGTTTGTGCGTGTCGATCCTGTAAATATGCTAAGGCGAGAAAAGGGGGTCGTTTATCGCAGCCCTCTACCGTCTCGATGAGTGTATGGGCTATCACGTTGACGGATTGATGCTATATATATATATATATATATATATATGGGCTCACCGCAGCCATCGTCGGTCTGAGTGGTGAGAGATTCAGTGACTTCACCGGCTACGATCTTCGACAGGGTGCTTAGTGCTGGCTATCTGGCTGGTTATGTGGTTTTCGTGTTGGCGACTGAAGATGGACGACTCTCCTTCGTGAGACCACGTAACAAACGACTAAACCACCGACACAATCTCCACTCCGCCAATCTATCTCTCTCTCGACTTCGACCGCCGATAATAACAATCATGACAGAAGGATCAAAGTGATATCAGCGCAGTGCCATAGTGAGGTCTGTGGTACTTACGCATACGAGATCGAGATTGGCGTGGTGTTGAAGAGCGTGTTGAACCGCACACTCTCTTGTTGTTGTCCACCTTTGTTGCCGTCTTTATACCCCCGCTTCTCTCTCTCTCTCTCTATCGCCCCCTCTACTGGTGTTTCGAGGAGGCTGCTGAGGAGGAGAAGACGATCCCCGTAGGGTTGTAAAACTTGAAATTCGCACCTATTCGTTTTATGTCTCGGCTTTCCTCTCGTAATACAGCCACTCTCAATGCCTGCCTCTAATTCTAGTGGTCTTTCTCCCCTCTCGATATCTCTCTCTCTCTCGCGCGCTTCGCTACAAGACCTCTTCAAGAAGCAAAAATACATCTATCTGCCGGGTTCCATTGCCTGTCATTAATTAATTAGTTAATAGAAAAAAAAGAAACAGTAATAGATTGCTCTATGACATGGAAACTGACGACACGTTAGATCTTGTTCATTGTCGTTCGCTATACTGACCATGTATGCCGACGCAGGCCGGAACATGTAAAATACAGCTACTAAAACGTTTGAGGCATATATGAATTGCCTAATTAAATTTGCTTCTACTGCAATTTCTTTAATTTATATAACACTACTATTGCCACTAATTCGGTACTGTGGCGGTAATGTCGCTGTCTCGAGTGGCGTTCTTTCGAACGGCATGTTTTAGGATTTAAACCCTTACAAAAGCAGTTACGAACGTAACCTGCATTTAAAGCAGCCCTGTAAACCACCGCTTGGTAGCGCGCGCACTACGCCTAAAGAACACGTTTGTAAAAAACAAACTATAAAAACAGACAAGCCGCCACATTTGAGCGTACTGCGACGACTACTAATGTAGCCGGAGCTGGCTCGCGCGGCCAATCCAGTACGCAGCGCTGAATGGAGCTGTTCTTCTTTTCGCCGACTCGCCGATGACGGCTCTCATCCAACCACCCACCCAGCCACCCACCCACTGGTGACAGTAGAGAAGCCATCAGCAAATGTGGGTGGCGTGAGGTATGACAAGACGCGTCTAGAAGAAGTCTCGTCTAGCGAGAGCTTCTCTACCTAGAGGCGGCCTGCTGACTTAGAGGTCGTGGGTGCGAGACGCAGGCGGCCAACGTCTGGAGCAAAGTGAATGAATGAAGTATTGTCCTGATGAACGGTCGGATGAGGTGCTCGTCTGCCGCTGCCGCAGCAGCTGCTACTGCTTCTGCGGCAAGATCTAGCTATCTATGTAAGGCTGGGTATCTGTTTCCCCGCCTCGAGGAGGGTCGCGCGAGGCGTGGGGTAGCCATAGACCTCGTCGTCGTCGTCGTCGTTGGTGTTGTCATTTGACAGGTTTATGGCCCTGCTAAGGCTCAGCTAAGGCTGAGGCTGCTGCTGCTGCTGCCGCTGCCGCTGCGTCGTCTGTGCTCCGCTTCTTGCGTCGTCACCTCTTCAGCGACATGGCGACAATCCGTGAGTCGGCGGGGCGAATTAGGCCGAACAGGCTTACTTCAAGCCTGTTCAGCCTGGCCCCCTCAGTGTGCTCTCATTGATTCACATTGAGCTTTAGATGAGCTAGAGAGAGAGAGAGAGAGATAGAGAGACAGAATGAAAATGAAGCAGCTTGACTGAATTGCATATTGAAGTCGGATGCAGACCTGCATGTATGCTTGCCACACTTCACCGGACCGCGCTCGCTCATCAAGTATTGCCTAGCCATCATCCAGCTTGCCAGCGACCAGCTACGAATGGCTGCCACCACAATATCATATTAGGCCGCCTTTAAGGTTCTGTTCATTCGTTGTCAGCGCAGCGGGCGGCAATCGGATTCGAAATACTCACGGAGATAAATTCGCACTTCCGTTGTGTGTCCGTCCCATCTACATACATATCCTTCCAGCCGCCCGGCCGCCCGCAGTAGCAGTGCTAGTGGCCAGAGGAGTTGTGGCCCTAAGTCAACATTACGAAGGTTAGCGTCCCTAAAGTCTAAGCGTTTTGCCCGAGCTTGAGCTCGGGCGTGGTACGTGTATATGCAAGACGATTTAGCCTAATGTTAACACGCTCTAAATCCTGCTATCGTAACATCGTATAGAGTGCGTATACAAATGAGTCGAGCGACGAAAGGAGTACCGACAGCTATTGTCTTACCGAGAACGTGTGCTATGGTGATAGGCCTAACAAACAACTACACAGTGTGGCATTTTTTACGTTTGCTCTGGAACTGCTTCGGTACACGGGAACAATTACTGCTGGAGTCTCCGTTTAGGTAAGTTTTCTGGTCAAACACATTGTGGAGATTTTGATTTGAAAAGAACAAACTCTTTCGTACCGATGCGTCGACAAAAAGGAATGGAAGAAGCGACTAGAAGCTCCGGCATTATGGTTTTATCCCAATGTATACATACGACCTTTTTATAGCAATATATACACATATATATATATATATATATATATATATATATATATATATATGTACTGGCACACTTCCATCGATTGCTTAACACGATAAACTTTGCCAACACTCACAAGTCGGTCCAGATTTACCAGTCGGTGGTGGTATACTTTTATATAGCGGGCGCGGCAATTGCGACCATTGTCGCCTGTAATTATTTGTGATTTCTAGCGGGGTAATAACAGTAATAGTAATTACAATAACAATAACAGCGATGGTGACGAGGTTAGAGGTGATGAGCGATCACATTGCCGCCCGCCCTCACATGTGACTTCACCCATTTATGTATTAATGTATGAATTTTGTATACACCCATTATGTGTGTCTTTATCTTGATCTCTAGAAAAAAAATACTCTATTATCTAGGCTAAACAAAAGTGTGTGTGTATGTATCTACATATCCTGGTTTCAAGTTCATTTCCTACGTTTGTGGGGCCAGCGTGCTAAATCATCGGCTGCGTTCAAGTGCTGAAGACTGCAAGGTGTTGAAGTGAGTGAACGGCGGCGGATCAACGGGGGCATAGATCTTCAAGTGTCGAAGCACATTAATGCACAAGACAAACACACACAGAGTAATTAGCTAAGATTAACATTCATAATGATTATAGTACTGGAATGATGATAACGGTGACGGTAATAGTGATAACGGGGTGCAGCGAAGAAGCTGGACGCTCCATTGTGAATCTCAGTTAATTCCCTTCTCAGCCCTCTGAATAGATTTAAATTAAGGATAAAAACTAAAGAGGGGCCGAGAAACATGATAACGTACACACAGAGAGGCTCATTAGTTTTCTTCTTGTTATCGCTAAAACCATCATTAGGGATGTGATGATATTAGCGTACTTTATGTATATATATATATATAAGAAAAACATTTTCCACGATAAAATCTATTGCATGTGGTGCGAACAGAGCGCTGGCGTTTAGTTAGCAAGTGGTGACAGTTTGTTGAAAATGCTGTTGCTGATGCTGTTGATGCAACTCAAATCGACCCATACGCCGAACAAATGTATCATAATTACTGGAATAACTATTTGTCGGTCTTTCACTTTCTTCAAGCTCTACTCTCGCTCTTTCCGTCTCTCTTTTTCTGTATACCAAACAATGTCTGCTCGGGCACGATGCGGCATATATATATACATATACGCAGCGTCATTCTAATAATATCTGTGACGGTTTCATGTTCAACACTGAGATAGTTTCCGTGCATACATTAGCAGCTCGATTGCAACGAATTAGTTCAAATAAAGTCAATCACCCAGTGACGTATTCGCAACTCTGATCATCATTTCTCTAGATCTGAGCGGTACACTAAAAGTTATTAGCTATCATTTCTATTTTGCCCGTGCATCACAGCTGCGCGAAATGAGGGGGCGGAGTCGGTAATAAAGAATTCATCTAAGTAGGTATGCAACACATGCTTACTGTCTGATGTTTTTTCATTTGTGATTATGTGGATATCCTATATACCTGCTAACTATAATACCTTGAAAAGCTGTAAACCCGTGGGCCGGATTGCCGGCCTACTCATTTACTTCGTCCGGACTTTAATGTATTATATATATATATATATATATATATATATATATATATAAGCTGTATCCTAACGAAATATCCAATACGTTGACAACGTTAGCTAATAAACCCATATAATTTAATAAATCTCCTATATTATGGCTATCTACAAGCAACAACAACGACAGCCAACGTGTGAGCCGTACGGGCGACGGTATCTGTTGGACTGTTGGCAGCGAGGACAGCAAAACACAGGGAACCGGCTTGAGCAATCGGTGTGGTTGGTATCAGAAGGAACATGTCAACGCCGATGAATGCTTGCTTACGAGAGCGAATGAATCGTCGTCCATCGTCTCATGTTGCAGCAACAAACTGATTCGTTGCGTCACTACCATGTCGCTAATGTTGTTGTGTTGCTGTCGCTGCTGCTGATGTTGTTGCTGCTGCTGCTGTTGTTGTTGTTGCTGCTGTTTTTGTTGCTGTTGTTGTTGTCGCTGCTGCTGTTATCGTCCTCGTTGTATCTAACTTTGTTGATATTGTTGTTGTTGGTGCTGGTTCAGCAAGCGTGTTCGGTTGCAATAACATTACCATTTTGGTGGGGGCTGCTAACTGGTTGTTGCTGTTATTATTGTTAATGATGTCGTTGCTCATGCCGTCTGTTTATCTGTCTGTATTCGTTCGTTCGTTAAGAATGTGCTGCTATTACGCCTTTGATCGTTATGTTTCTCGTTATCTGTTTCGTTATTATTAGTTCGTTGGTTGACTGACTGATGCGAACTCGCGTTTCAGTAAGCTTCTACGTAGAGTGTTGCTATTGCTGTGTTGTTGTTGTTGTTGTTGTTGCTGTAACGACGTCGTGGCAGACGAATACTTCTAACAGGTTCATATTTCTAGTAGTAATGGTTAATAGTTTTCTTAGCAGTAGCAATGCTAATAGATGTCGCAGCAGCCGCACCAGCCCTAACAGAAGTTACGAGTATCAGCAACAACAACGCTGTTGTTGTTACTAGTTAGATCACGATAGCTTGTTGTGGTTGCTGTTGTACAACAACAACAACAACATCATCATCATCATCCAACGAGTGTAATATAACAATCGTCATAACTAGTATGAGCCGACAAGCGGTCGTTTTGTCGCCGCCATTGCCGCTTATGGCTCTGGCCGCTACGACGAATTCTGGCAGTGGTGGCTACTTCACTACAGAGCACAACCGTGCTGTAGCCATATATATATATGGATATATATATATATACATACATATACATGGATGTATGGTGATGACGTTGTGCTGGTGATGGTAGGAGCGCCGCGCGAAGAACACAAGAGCAGCAACAACAACAACTACAACAGCAACAGCAACAACAACAACAACAGACAATAACAACGACAGCAACAGCAACAACAACTACAACAACAATGACAGAACGGCAGCTACAACAGCGGCGATGACGCCGGGCCTACCAAAGCCATCGCTTCTATCCATGGTGGCCGACACCAGCAGAGCCGAGTCGAGCAGACCGACGCCGGCCAGAAACCAGAAACACCAGTCAGTTGAACCACTGCCAGCCAGAGAATCGGCGGCGGCCGCGGCCTCGGCAGCGGCACCAGCACCAGAATTAGCTGGAGAAGGCGAACCAGCAGCAGCAGCAATAATCGCGGCAGCAGCAGCAGCAGCAGCAACAGGGAGGCGGTGACTATTGCCGTTCTCTTCGTGGTGCAGACGATGATGGCGACGACGGTGAGGACGAATGAGGTGGAGAATGCAGCAGCAGCAGCCGCCGCCGCCAACGTGAAGGTCCAGCCTCTTTCTCCTCGTCGGGTTGTGCGGCGGCTGGGCCGAACGAGCGACAGCAGCGCCCTCCTACGGCATGCCTGCCTGCCTGCCGGTCTGCTGGCTGGCTGGCTGAAAGCCACACCAGCAACATGCCGGGCAGCAAAGCCCGACTAGCAGGGATCTCGTAGTTGTCAGCATGATCAACATGATCACCAGCATCATCATGATCAACATGATCACCAGCATCATCATGATCAACATGATCACCAGCATCATCATGATCAACATGATCACCAGCATCATCATGATCAACATGATCACCAGCATCCTCATGATCATCATCACCACCATCACCAATAAGACCATCACCATGATCGTTGTGTCGTCAACAACAACAACAACAATGTTGCCATCATCCCGTGATGGCATCAGCAGCAACAATAACACGAGCAGAAGCATCAGCACTAACCAAGCCAAACATGAAGCCTGCAAGCAGAACGCGCTAGGTCGTACACACAAAAAAAAAAAAAAAAAAAAAAAAAAAAAAAATATATATATATATATATATATATATATATATATATATATATATAGTGTTCTTTCTCTTCTCGTGTGCTTGAGCTGGCTGTGGCTTTTCCGATAGGCTGCCAGCCTGCGGAACCAGCAACAACAGTACGACCAGCACCAGCATCAGCAGTCGTCTTCCCGTCGTTGCTGTCTGTCGCTGTTACCGCAACACCACCATCTGCATGCAGAAGCAGCAGCAGACACACATACAGAGGAAGAACCGGCCGCAGCACCAGCATCAGAAGAAGAAGAACAAGATGAAATAGAAGGAGAGGAATTTCGCTCTTGAACATGAGTTGAAGGCTAAAACTCACGACGACGACAAAATGACAATGACGAAGATGGCAGAAAGAAATTGGCGACCGCGGTTGCACCGACGAACACCCCGACACAAGATGAACAACATCAACAACATCAACAACAACAACAACAACACCACCAGCAGCAACTACTACGACCATCATAGCAACAACAACAACAATAACAGCCGCAGCAACAACAACAACAACTACAGCCGCAGCAGCAACAACAACAGCAACAACAACAACAACAACAACCATATTGCCGACGGTGAACCACACGGCAACCGCGGGAGCGGCGGCAGCGACAGTAGCTCCCTCTTCCCTTCCGATTGGGGCGGGCTTTCTGGTCGAATTCTCTCTTTTGCTTTTGGGGTTTCTGTCTCCATCGCTCTCTCTCTCTCTCTTTCTCTCTCTTTCCTTCTGGTAGTATTTTTCTTAGCTTACGCCACTCTGCTCTGCTTGCTATATGTTGTGCATTCGTGCTTTTTCTGACTCTAGCAACCCGCGCTCTATTCGATGCATCTATGTTGTGTCGATAGTTCGGTTGCTATTCTGGTATCGCTGGTGTTATTGCTGTTGCTGTTGTTGTTGCTGTTGTTGTTGTTGTTGTTGCTGTTGTTGTCGTTATTGCTCCTGTTGTTGTTGTTATTGTTGATGTTGTTGTCGCTACTGGTGCTGTTGTTGTTGTTGTTGTCGTTGTCACCGTCTGCTTTCTACGCTCCCCTCCCTCACTGCATTACCTTCCTTTACCTAATCTTAGTCCTCTTTTTTTCTCGTCGTCGTCGTCGTCGTCGTGGTCATTTTCCAATAGGCGCGTGCTTTAGTGCTTTTCCTAGCCGCTGGTCAAATTTAGCTATCTGTTGTTGCTGTTTTTGTTGTTGTTATTGCTATCTCTGAATAACAACAACAACAACAACAACCACTATTACGGCAGCAGATGTCAGTTAAGCTGTACTGTGGGCAGATAACGTCGAGAAACCGCAGCAACAACAACAACAACAACAATATTACCAATATCGCAACAACAAAAACAACCACAACCGCGATTCCTGCTGATTTTACGGTAGTAATACTAATACCGGCACTGTTGTGGCAGCTTTGACCGACTGGCCTGACTGAGGCTGTTGCTTATGCATTGCTATTTCTGTTGTTAGTTGTGTAGTAAGCGCGGTCATTTTATCTATTTGTCGGTTGATCTGCCTACCTGCCTGGTTGTCTTCTGGTTCATTTCCCGTCTGTCACACAAAATCCGTGTGTCTATTTGTCTACGGCCCCTACTACTCGGCGATAGCGATGCTAGAGGTCGCTGCCATCTTTTTCTAGTTTCTCTCTCGTGGTGCCTCTCAGCTCAGCTCAACTCAGCTCGAACTACCAACCAACCAACCAACCTAGCCTGCGGCACGCAAGCATAACGACACGATTACAATCTCGTGTGCTTTCTCTCGATCGCTCTCAAACTCTTGCTGCCTTCGTCTTGTTCAGTCTCTGCATCTCTCTCCCTCCCTCTCTATCTCTCTCTCTCTCTCTCGCGCGCGCGCACGCTTCCTCTGTATTCTTTTCTTTCTCTCTCGCATCTTAATAATAAGTAGTAGTTGTAGCAATAATGGTCGTAACTAGACTAGTTAAGACGACGAGCTGTTGTAGTGTTAGTGTTCATTTGGGTAAATAAGTTAATGCCATTTCATAGTAGATGAGAGTGCTATTTCTAACCATGCCGCTGTTGCTATGGCTAGGCGCTGTGTAGCCTTTGTTTCTGTTGCTGCTGCTGTTGTTGTTTTCATTGTGATTCGCGTTTCGTTTTACAAAAGATGACGACGCTTGCGTCTAGTTTTCTTCTTGCTTCCTGCTTCTCTGCGTCTACCACCCGCCTACCTACTGCTAGCACCACTATCATTATCAACATCGGCATCATCACTTTCGTCTTCTCCTGTAATAATAATAATAATAATAATAATAATAATAATATATATTATTATTATTATTATTATTATTATTATTATTATTATTATTATTATTATTATATTTCATTGACTGCGTTAATTAATGAAAATGCAATCAACGACGATGTAACGACAGCAGCAGCAGCAATAGAAGCAGCAAGAACAACAGCAACGTACCAGCACCATCAACAATGCATGCTGTGCGCTATTCGTTTGTCTCTACATAACTGGCAGGCAAAATAGTTGGCTGGCCACACGAGGTAAACCGTCATTCACGACGGCGACAACATCAACAACAACAACAAAAAAAAACAATAATACTAACATTTTGTTGTGGAACATCCTGTTCTTCTAGTTCAGTGTTTCGTTTCGTCGCAACCAACCAGCTAACAAGTAAGTCATCCAATAACTAGAACAAAGCACACTGTGTCTATATGCACGTGTACAGCGTACAGATACATATACAAACCTATACACACATAACATACAACATAAGCAACATAACAAACGTTCTTCAGGTGACGCGACTATAGGATAGAGAGCAGAGCAGCTTTGTGACAAGTGAATATAGAAGAAACTCAACAAGGTCACGGGAATAGACAGAACTAGGAAGAAAAAAGCGAAAGAAGAGTAACAGGAAGAATAACCCCGAGAAAGAACGAAACAGATAGAAAGAGTGAAGGAATTGGCCGACGACGGGCCAAATGTCCTTTGCACACGACGCAGACGTAATATAAGCAACCCAGTTTGAGTTAATTATTGGCTACCTAACGAATGGTAATGTATGGCAGTACACAGGCATTACGTGTTGTTGTTGTTGTAGCTGTTGTTGTTGTGGCTGTTGTTGTCGTGGCTGTGCTGTTGTTATTGTTGTGGCTGTTGTTGTTGTCGTTCTTGCTAACAGGCTATACGGCGCGATATCGGGTTGAAATATTTTCGACCTTCACTCTACTAGACCGTCTACTAGAGTGACAATTAGTATTCGGGTCTCATTTCTCGTCAATGCGCTGCTTCTGCTTTCACAGCCCAGGAAAGCATATCTGAACGTGTATATATATATATATATATATATATATATATATGTGTGTGTGAGTATACATGCATCGCGCGTCAACTTCACGACCGGTTTTGCAGGAGCTGCTAAATGCATAACCGCCGTCACCGCCTCCTACGTCTGTTGGAAGGAGGGCGGCTATGCACGAGCGTGCATATGAACGCGCCATTCAACGAAAGCGTCTCGCTGCTCGCCGAGCATACAGCATACGTAGAGCAACAACACACACATACGGCATGCATACATACCCATACGCACACATGCGCACAGAGCGGCGTTAACAACCAGGCGGGTCTATTTTGCAGTTTGCTATGACCAGCTAGTACTGTTCTATCCGACGCTAATGATCGGCGACCTTCCCCTGTGCAGTAGTAGCCATACAAATAATAATCAATAAAAAAGACACATCATTATTATTATTAGTAGATCTGCTCTTCTGCCCTCATGGAACATTAATAATGACGCCACATCGCCCCACAGCACGTGCGATGGCGTCGTCAACGCGACACCATTAGTTGTCCAACAACAGTGCAATACACAAACGACACGAAACTGCAACCGCATCGGTAGCATTAGCAGCAGCAACAGCAACAGCAATTCTAGAATGATTATCAATCAATTGACGGCAAAAGCACGGCCAGCAAGCAGTCGTCTGAGTGAGTTGTCTCTGCCTATTCATAATCAGTCGTAGCCTAGAGCGGCGAGCGGAAGGGAGGCGGAAGATTGACTGTCACGCACCCATAGCCCTTACAACCTTTCTTCCTTCCTTCCTTTCTGTACAATAGACCTGCACGGCGAGATCGCTCACCAAGCGTGCCAGATAGACATACGTGCCTTTCTGCATGTCTGCCCTCTCGCGGCCGCTCTCCACACTTATCTACTTTGGCGGCGTCGCTTTTGTTTCTCTGTTTGGCCCGAAAAACAAACAACAGGAGTACAACAACCCTATTCGTCTCGTCACCTGCGGCGTCGGAACAGTCGTGCGAGAAGCGCGCCCGTTGTGGAATAATTGACTGCCGACCACCAATTCGTTTGCCATTACGTCGAGTCGCGTGATGTTGGTAATGGTGTTGTTATTGTTGCTTTAGCCTTGCTTTTCGTCTATATATATATATATATATATATATATATATATATATATATATATATACATACATACATTTTCACCGTCATCTCCTCGTTCATGTTTCAACATGGCTTATTTACAGAAACGCATACTACATAACGCATTGGTAATCTTGCCGGAGTTGTTTAGCGTGCGATCCGACTCACTATGAGTTGAGGTGTCAGCCTGATTATGTCACTTCCTCTGCCACAGACTTTATTAGTGAACGTTCAGAGGTGCTGCGGAGCTTATTAAAGTCACCCCTGAAACGCAGTTCTAACCGCGTGGAGTTTGAGTGGAGGTAACGGCAACGAGCGCGTATAGAGGCAGTTTTGTTATCGGGTGTTATTGAGCTTGTAATGCTGGATATCGGGTGTTATTAAGCTTGTAATGCTGCATAACTTGTTAATATTTCGTCAAGGCCGTCCGAGACTTGGGTAGAAAGAAAACGACTCTCCGTGACCTACCGGAACTGAGCAGTTTGTGAAAGGCAAAAGACCTGTTGTATGAACAGAGCGGAGTTTACATCGGTTTCATCAAATAGTCTTAAGATAGCATTAAAAACCCGATTAGGTTTTAACATTATATGCACATTTTCCTACGGGAGAGAGTTTCGTAAAATCTGTTAAGATTCCTTGAGGGAAGGATTCTGCGAGTTACGGCAGAATAAAACGAGTTTAAAACCACCGATAGAGTAAAAACGGGAAATCAAATTCATTCTGCTATCTGTTTTGCTGACTACGGCGACATCAGCGCCAGCGTCTTCCTTAGATAGGACGTTCGCATTTGTCTGTAGTTGACCTGATTTCCTAAGTTCTTCAGTCCTCGTGTTCGTATGAATAACGCGAGCTATGAGCACTAAGCTTGACACCATGCCAAACCTAAGAGCCACTATTGTCGTTTCTCGGTATCGCACCCTCGAAAGGAGCCGGCTGTTGAGAGTTCGACGAGTGTGAGCCACTGCGGTTGACACATTTGACCACCGCACTTGCAAGCCAGATCGTTCCGGCAGTTTGCCGCCTAGATATTACCTGGCTGTAAGCACCTGTAGCCGCCTGCAGCAGCAGCACCTCGCGCGTACATAACAAATGATGTGTCCTGATGGCTAGAAACGCTTCGGCCGGCTAAATTCTGCTGGATCTGCTGCACTCTGCCATTCGGAGTCCGGATGTTCAACAGCATCGTGTTTGAGTGAGAGCTTTTTGTCTCGAAACGATTCGGTCGCAGGGACGGTTTCGTCCTCGTTGCGAATTGATCTCACTAACTTGCAATGACAACGTGGAAGAGACCATTTCTTCTTTAAATGCGGGGGATGCGTACGGATGGCACCCGTTTGCTGTTTCAATAACTAGTGCTTCCAAGCGACAGTAGCATCAGCAATTCACCAAACAGGACGATGGGGCACTGGACGAACACAGACACCAGTAGGCAAAAAACCGCAGTTTTTTTCTGGCATCTGAGGACCTGAGTCCGCACGCGACTCGGGTCACTCAGATGCCGATCAGGTCGCCGAGGTCCAAGGACCTCAAAGAGCACGGCGCTTGCTCGATATCTATATCTATATCTATATCTATCTATCTATCTATCTATCTATCTATATATATATATATATATATATATTGAGAGATTGCGCGAAAGACATACGCGAAAGATTCTAGTCTTGCCTTGGCTAACTGCACCATCACACTACATCGTTAGCAACAACAACAGCAAAACCAACCTGCTAGCAATTGGGCGGGGGCCTCTCTTGACGTTTCCGACGTTTTCTGATTGCTCCTTCCCCACTTCTTTATTCTCCCTTCCCCCCTTCTTCTATCTTTCCCTATATCACTCTATCTCTCGTTAAATCCAGTGTTTACTACGCGTTGTCAATTATAGATGCGAGTGTTGACCAGGATCGAGCAGAATATATATATATATAAGTGCGTTTTATTGATAAACTAAATGTGTTCATACGATGAACGTAACTCAAATATGCCATAAGGTCAATGCCCGTTTACTATTTATATACGTACTCGTGCATAATAAGACTAGCAGATTGCAGACCGGCACTGAAAACAATCAGAGTCAGGCTTAGGTTACCTATTACAGAAACATTTTTGTTCGAATTGCGAGAAAACATGACCGAAGCCTCGGCAGAGATAGCGCAGTTCGATGTATGCCTCATCAGGGAACTTTGGGATGGTCAGCACATGTACACAAGATACACTGTGCATGGCTGCCATCATTTGGTGTGTTTGACTCAAGGATTTCACCAGGCTAGTGATCAATGCTGCTGCCGGATCTGCTCACAGATGTGTGCTAAATATCACGCCGACCACGCTGCCAGACCACGCATCGCCGGTTTCAGCACATTTTTCCCCGGTGGTGCGGTCGCTGAAGTGTTCAATTTATATAGCATGACAATAATATATTTATTATTGTACGATCCATCTTGAAATGTTGACTTATTGCGAAATATATATATATATATATATAAGGTGGCAAAATTTGTTACCTTCTATATATAAGTAAAGACAAAAGCTATATATATTTGTATATAAATCATTTTTGACATCACGACGCAGCGGGAATCGTCCACGACTGAATGTCTGGCCGTCATAGAGCTGTTATGACGCCAGCAGCGGCCTTGACTACAACAATGTTCTCGTACTTAATGAGTTGTTGTAGTAACAACAGTAGTGGTAGAAAGTGCAATAGTTGTAATTGCTGTAACGCACTGGTAGCACCAAGAGCTGTCTATGGATGAGAGATCTGCAAGAAAATGTCCAAAAGACAGTCAGAGTAAAAACATGTCAAATGTGTACATACAAATCTCCGGATTTGTTTTTCGTTTAGCGTCGCTAACGCTGTTTCGTTTCTCATCGTCTGTTGTTTGCTGCATTCGCACACACTACACAGCAACAACAATGCTAGCCTATTGCAGTACGTGTAAAATAAACTATTCAAGCATACATACTGCACAGATCTATGAAATAATCATCCATTGTCAGAAAATCAAGCCTTGGAATTCAATTCTGTAAAATGCACACACACACACACACTATATATATATATATATATATATATATATATATATATAGATGTGGATGTCCCATAGACTACTACGTGTTCAGGCGCAGAATGGGCGTTATGACTGCGTGTAGTCTCCAGTATATATATACGTGACCATGCAATAAGAGTCCTACACACACACGCCCACACACACCCACACATACACATTTTGTCGGTAGTTCGCTGTAGTGAACTGAAAAGTACTTATAGACACTTATGTTTCCCCCATGCGAATCATTGTTTTGAGGCGACTCAAGCGAAGCCAAGACAAGCAAGCCAGGTCGGGCCAGACCAAGGTGAAGCCTCCGTCGGGAGGCAGTTCGGGGCAGTGTTGCCGCCGCCAAAATCGAAAGCAGAATCCAACTAGCAGAGCTCATGGCCCATGGCCCGTCTCGCAAGACAATCGAAGATTGTCACATCGCGCTGGCGATAGACGCTGGGTCGCGTCTGAGCATTGCCGATATGTTCGATAACGGCATTGATTGATTTCGTTAAGGACATTTAACCCAATAGGAACATCGTCGTTTTCGCCCATGTTGGCCTTTTCGTCGTCGTCGTCGTCGTCGGTGTGCACGATCTACGTCTCTCTCTCTCTCTCTCTCTCTCTGACTGTTTATTGTTTTCGTCCTCCCGTTGCGCAACGCGACACACATGAAGTCGATATCCTGTGCGAAAACTCACGCAAGACCTAGAGAGTGTTCCGACCTGAGAGATAGTATTCGAAGCAGTAACAATGCTGCTGCTCATGTTGTGCTTTTTTTCTGCTGGCTGTTGTTGTTGTTGCGTATGTAAAAGTGACAACCATTCAATTATGAATATAGCATCTCCTCGGTGTGGTAGTAGCAGCAAGCTGCGTACCAGCAATAGTGAGGAACAGAAACAAACAAAAGCGGACAACCCAAAACGACAAACCAAGACCTCCTTCCGCCCTTGGGATACTGCTTGGGGGAGTACTGCACCCTACTGCTATTCTCACTACTAATACGATCTCTATGATATTAGTACTACTATATTACTACTACAACCGCTACTACCCCTCTACAACACGTTAGTTCAGTGGTTCAGATCGCCCACTGCGTCTTGACTGTTTCCCTGCAAGCGGATCGATGGTTGGGGTTTGGGGGTGTCCATGGTTGATTTAGCTATCCAGCCATCATTTCTCTCATAACCACCCTATCATCTCAATCATCAGCATCATCATTGTCGTCGCCGTCGTCGTTATCACAATCATCAGCGTTCGGCATTCAATGAGTCCGTCTTTGTCATTCTCATCATTCAATCAGTCTGTCGTGGGTCCCGTCTGAGGCTTTTCAGTTGCCGTTTTCCCCACCGCCTACCCCCTCTCTCTCTCACTCACCCCCTCTATCGCCTTTATCTCTCTCTCTCGGTCTCTCCTTGACGATGGACATTTGGCTGACGAGCATTTACTCTGCTTTCGAGGCGACTGGTTCTTTGAGCTCTGCTGGCCTGTGCTGCGTTCGTGGCCGCAGTCTGCGCCCCCGTCGATGTTGGCGTGTGCCGATTAACCCCCCGGGGATTGGGCAATCGAGTGGAAAAGGAGCCGCCCCGGCAACGATTGCACGATTTGCTTTCTTACGCTGGCTGGGCCCCGCGCCCCGCAGATCACACAGGCCGCCACCGCCAGCAGCAGCAGCAGCAGTAAACCGGCCCCGCAGCCGACGAACGCAGTTAGTTTATGTTTCGACTGCTGTTTCTACCGGCCTTCGTCTCTAATACTGCGATGATTGCGATTCATCCTGCCGTCCTGCTGTTCCTACAATTCGTACGACTAAAAGGCGACTAAGAGCCGGCTGGGCCTCGCGTAGATTCGTTAGATCCAGCAGCGCTATCCAGTCACTGCCGCGGTTCTTTGCGGGCCGTCTTCTTCAGCGCACTTTTACCCTTGACATCACGCCTCATGGGACACAGGCGCAAACCCCCCAAAAAAACGGCAAGAGCAGCAGCAGAAGCAGCAACAACAACAACAACAGGGGCCCTGAAAGACTGTAGCCGACGCGCGATCCGCGAAGAAAGCGTCTTGCTTGAAGAGTTTTCATCTGAAGAACATCGAATCAAAGAGCATTGATGACCGCACATTCGGACTCGGCGATCGCCGTTTCATTGTGGGCATGTTGTTGTCGTTGATTAATGTTGCTGCTGTTGCTATTGGTGTTGTTGCTGTTGTTGTTGTAGCCTATCTGCTACGTCAACAACCAGCGGCGAACGTCAGACAGATCTCCGTTACCCCGCTCGACCTGGCCTGCCCCAGGCCCCTCTTAGAGGGCATGCCTCTTGCGGGATTTCCAAGAGCTAGACGTCTGTTGACATGGTTTAATCGCCACTCGTTTCACAGGTATATATATATATATATATATATATATATAGGAAGAAACGTCAGGAAAAATGCCGGATTCGTGTTTTAATGGAATTATGGTCGTTTAACAAATATGAGTTGCACATGTAGTTTATAACGACTAGACGTCTTATATATATATATATATATGTACATATATATATATATATATATATGTATATATATACCCGGACTTAGAAACGCAAACAAAGGAACACACATTCACGAATTGGATTAACGCAGGAACGTTGTTGCAGTGCCATTACTGCACGCCAGCTACATGCGTCCGCCAGCAGATGGTGATTGGTGGCTCACAAGAATTGAATTATCATTATTATTATTATTATTATTATTATTATTGTCATCATCATCATCATCATCATTGCCATGCCTATTTCTCCATAGCTGCTGTCGATATCGTTGTCGTTGTTGTATCTCGGGTACGTTTGCGTTGATAATCAATCGGACACTCATGACTCATCGACGTGTGTCCGTAGAATCAGACATCAATCGACATAGATCGGACAGGCACCGAAACCAGTGTGTATGTATGCACAGATCAAAGGTTGACCTCCGACGGGGCCCTGCACGCGAATGGTTGTTTTTCCACTTGTTGACGATTCCGCATCCAGCACGAGGAAGCAGCACTGTTGCGGCAGCGGTTTCAACAACAGCAGAACAGCTAGATCGTTTTGGTCAACCTCGCAATCACCGTGGTTCAGCCGCACCCCGCTTCACTGTAATAGCGACTAGAACAGCAGCAACAATAGCAACAACAACAACAGCAACAACAAGAACAACAACAACAACATTAACAAAAGCAGCAGCAGCAGCAAAAACAACAACAACAACAACAACAACAACAACAACAACAACAATTGCAGTAACCATAACAACATCAACTACATTGACGACAACGACGCCTGTTAGTATATACTATTGTATCGTCGCAGACCACAGCGACGACGACGACGACAACAAAACTGCAAAAACCAAGGATCTATCCGATCGTTGTTGAACTTCCGACAGACGCCACAATCTGGAATCTCCCCGTTCCCCTCGCAGACGCTGCCCGCAGGGTGGATGGATTGCACGCCATGGTCGGTCGCAAGACATACTGGCAGCGCACAGGTTCGCATGCCACCACCGTGACATGACATCAATGTTCACAACGATTTATTTTGCGTTGTTTCGTCGGGGCCTTTGTTTTTTGGCGACCGCTTGTTGTCTTCTGCTACCCCACAGCTACCCCGCATCCATTTCGCAGTGTTGTGCGCTCCATAGGAGGTTATACGCTCGCTTGAACGGGCGGCGCAGATGCGGTCGCCGTATGCATTCATGCGTTTGCCGTATGAATGAAGTACGGATACATGTGGTGCGGTTCGATGTGGTTGTCGATATCAGTCCGCAGAGAGAGCGAGACAGAGCGAGAGAGAGAGAGATAGAGAGAGTAATGTGTCCTATGGAGAGTGCGGCGTATACGCTAACAGACTTGCGTGCTATGGAGAACAGTATCCGCATTAACATGCATGTGTCCTATGGAAAGGCTCGGTTTATATCTAGGAGACGTATAGATCACGACGATAAAAACAACAACAACAACAATAACAACAACAACAACAACAACAATGCTGACGTAGCGGTTTTTCTGCCATTGCTAGTTTGCACATCTGTTTCGTCGTCGCTTGTTTTGTTGTTTGCTAAATTGTGATGATATTTTTGGTTCCGTGTAGACAAGCGTTCGTGGGTCAATCGCTAACCGGGTACTTTCTCACTCTTCCATTTCTTCGTTTTCCACTTTTTTTTCTATCACAACGTGACCTGATAAAGCGTCACCGAGTGCCGGTCTGTATCTTTGAGCGTATGTATGTATGAATGTATGTTTTTTTAATGCGTATATCTTCCCGCAGACGACAAATGCATTCAAATTCAGTAATTCCTCATTGGGATTTCAAATTTCCATAATTAGCACATTTTTAACATCTCAATTTTCTATTTTGCAGAAAAGGCTATCGCCCGTATTTAGGTATATATATATATATATATATATATATATATACATTTACGTAATCCCTACATATACGACATAGCGTACGTGACTCGTCGACAGTCGATATCAGATCATTTCGCTTCTAGAGTTGACTCCCTTTAGTTCCTTTGTCGTTTTTATTTATTTAGCCGCGCACTACAGCTGACAGTAATGCGTTGCTTGTATGCCTTTGGCAGAAAGTTCAACAAGCTAGCATAATTTGCGATTGCAACATAATTTGATGCCGGTGTAATGTAGATGGTAATAACGATAGGGTCGATTCGGATAACTCCAACTCTCTTCAGGAGACAGGAGGAGTTTGTTCAGTTTTGCTATCATATGCTAATAGTGTCACATTTGTACTGTTTCTGCATATAGGTGCGTGTTCTTCTCGGCGCTCATATGATGAACAATGTGAATCTGAACGATGCGCTTAGTGGTCTTTCGACGTGTATTAAGACGGATATCCTATCGACTGGACGGCTTGAATTATGTCGGCTAAATGTTTGCCGATGTTTCGATATATATTTGAATACTTCGATGAGATGCAAGGGTTTCATCAGTTGGCCGCCATGCCTGTTGGGGGATTGGGCAGACCAATAGGAGGACTTTCTGTCTATCTACGTAACTATTTGTGCCCTATGCGGTGTATAAGAAAAGATGAATACTATATGACACTTTCATCCGGAAGTGTTAACATTGTCGTGTTTTATCTCCCTCCGACATTTAAATCTGCAGAAGTTACAGACGTCGTATTCGCGGGACTCTCGGGTCTTGACCTTAGGGCTCCAACAATCGTTGGAGGTGACTTTAATTGCAGAATAGATGAGGGAGCCAATGACGACAAAGGGGAAGTTCTCCTGCAGCTGATACATATATATATATATATATATATATATATATAGTCGCTTAAACATATGATATATTATGTGTGCTGGAAGGAGTGTACGTGTTTGTTCCAAATAGATGATCAATCGTGCTTTTGCTGAGTATGATGCCTGATCGGTCGTTGTCGTTGTCGTCGTCGTCGTGGTTGACCCGTCCGTCGCTGGCCTATTGTGTTGTAGAGTCTACGACACGATGAGACTCGTCACTCAGTCAGGCAGGTCGGTCACGAATGGAGTCGCGCCAGCTTTCGTTGGGTCGTTTCACGTTCGGTTCGTCACCACATTTCGATAAACAGCGCACAATCGACAACAATAGCGGGAACACCGGCAGCATTAACCACAAAGACGACAACAACAACAACAACAACAACAACAACAGCAACAACAATACCAACAACAACAACAACAACAACAACAGAAACAACATCAACAACAACAGAAACAATAACTACAGCACTGACACCATTGAATTCAGATCGCCAATCGGTGGCCGCAGCAGCAGCGCCGTACATCATCGCGCTGCTGCACGGAACTAAGATGGTTAGTTGACGAATCGGGCCTACGAAACACGCACAAAGCCGTTTCTGCCGTTGTTGCTGTTGTTGTTGTTGTTGTTGTTCGTACTCCGGTATCCTCTGCCATCGCGGCATCATACGGCTGGTGAACAACCGCCCTGCTGCCTCATCTCGTTCCTCGTCGCGGGCGACGTTCGCGATCGACGACGACGGTCGCCCCCTACCGGGCGCTAACCGCGAGATTCCAGCGGTTAGCGAACAAATGCCACCAGCTCCAGTCAACACGGTGCTGGCGGCAGTGGGAACGGCGGACCGGCCTGCGAGCCGACCACAGCGACAGCAACAGCAGCAGCAGCAGTAGAACAACAAGTTGCTGCTGGAGAAGCCAGAGCACTGAGCAAGAAGTCGAAGGTGGAGAAGTCAAAACTGGGTGATGGGCTCTACCCGGGTAGAAGAGCAGAGTTTGCTGTTGTTGTTGCTGTTGTTGCTGCTGCGGCAGCAAAAGAAGAAGCTCGAAAAGCTAAAGCATGGGCAGAAGAGCTTGCGGCTCCAGAAGCTGGCAGGGTAGCAACGCCTAGAACGTGGTAGTTAGTAGTCGTAGTAGAAACACAGGCCATTTCGCCTGCGCGGAGGCGGTCTGCTGGAGTAGAGCGCCGCCATAGGCGCGCCATGGACGACAGCGCCATCCAGCCGCAGCCAACCCAAGTGATAGCATCATGATGATGATGGTTGTGATGATGCTCTTGGGTCGGTAGTAAGCATGTGATAGCACGATGACGATGACGATGATGATGATGATGATGATTGGGGGTGGTGATGACTGGGGGTGGTGGTGGTGATGAGGATTCTCTTGCGTAGGTAGCAGAGCGCCGACAGCGCTGGCTTGGCTTGGCTTTGCTGCTCGTAGATCGTAGATCATAGATCGCACTACCGATTCATGGTTCTTCAACTCTAAACTATGCTTCTGAAGTTTTGCTGTTGTTGTTGTTGTTGCTGCTGTTGTTGTTGTTCTTGCTGCTGCTACTGTTGCTGTTGTTGTTGTTCACGTCGTTGTCGTCGGCAGGCGTTCTGATGGTTGTCTCTGTGGTTAGTTACTTCGGGCTGCATTTTGTTGTTGTTGTTGTCGTCGTTGTTGTTGTTGTTGTCGTCGTTGTTGTTGTTGTCGATCCTCGATCGACTCCAAGTCGAGCCACCCGTATTAGCAGGAGCACTAGAAGTAGTAGCAGTCGTAGTGGTAATTGTAGTACCAGCTTTGTTTAGCTTTGAACTCCAGCTGCTTTGTCCTGGAGGAGGAGGATATGTATTGAGGCCGAGGTCGTCGTGGTCGCTGTTGTTCTCGTTGCGATCTCGTTGCCTCGCTGCTGGGCGGGGGGTGGATCGAACGGCCATCGGATGGGTACCGCGTTTTTGCGTTGGTTCATGTCCGCTTCGAGAGCCTCGGCTGAGTGTGTGTATGGTATCTTAGTGTAGAACAGCAACAGTAACAACAACAACAACATCCACAACAACGGCAGCAGCAGCACGGGAAAAACTTGGCAGATCAGTCTGTTTGGTTGGGATTCGGCAGGGTTTTTTCCCTTTCCCGAGCCTATGTATTAGCAGGGGCGGCGGCGTTCACAATGGGCACGAGCATAACCGTATCCGTATCGGCTACCGCGACATACAAGCTCGTGCATACGTGCATCGTGCAGTGTACGACGATAAAAGTCGCTGCTGAAAACTTCTGAAAAGCTTCTCCTACAGCGGGTATCGTCATCGTTGCTGCTGTTGTTCCTGTTGTTGTTGTTGCTGCTGTTGTTGTTGTCGGCAGTGGCGCTTCTTTTGTTGTTGTCGTGCTCATGTAGTAGCCTAGTAAGAGTTAGTAGCATTTTTAGCTAGCATGGTTTCTCTGGTCGATCACTAATCATCATACGAGGGTTTTACTCAAAAGCGACATTGACACCACCAGCACTCGCTGCGGTTACACTCGCTAACAGACCAAACCGGCGCCGGCTCAAGATTTCGTCCTGTCATCTGAATACACTATACCAGAAACGAACGCCTCCCACAGCTTTACTTCCTGCTCGGGGGTTTTGGTCTGACCTCCATCTGCCTGATTATTCGGCGATGTTGCCGTAGCCTGGGATGCTACTCGCTTATGAACGAACAGCGAAATGCTACGTAAGGGCATGTACTCGGCGCATATATATATATATATATATATATATATAAATGAGTGGGATATGTATGTATGTATGTATGTATGAGTGAAAGCCGTACAAATCGTCGGAGAAAGCCCGTGATTCCGTGGCTTAGAGTTTCGGTGGGAGAGTTTCGTTTCTCGTTTTGCTGCCCGTGTTGGAGAAGAGACACCGTCCGGATCGCGCCCACGTCTGCTGATTCTAGCGTTGTCGCCATCGTTGTTGTTTCTGTCGTTGAGTTAACGACCTGCCGCGATCTCGGACACGTACAAGGCCAAGCGCCGAAAAGCGGCACGGCTGAAGCGACGAGATGCTTAATGATGGTGTGTCTGACTCCCCCGCCTGCGTTATGGTCATGATGCCGAGAGGAGGCGCAGGACGCGAACAAGCATAATCCATCCAAGTATCCGCCAGAAGCATCTATCTCGCTGTGCTGCGGGTGGAGAAAAATATTGAAATACTACTAATCATAACGATATATATATATATATATATATATATATTGCGGGATTTATAATAGCAAAATGATGATCATGCTTCAAATTTATACCACAGCCCTGTTTGTGTGGTCACTTGTCAATAGGAAATGTTACATACGAGGCGTGTTCAAATGAAAAGGTACAAATATATATATATATATATATATATACAATAGAACCGAGTAGGTCTGTTAGGTATAAACCGTAGTGGTCGTATCTGCGTATGCAGTCGGCACACACATGCATGATGCATGCATGCCCGCATGGGAGGCAAGGCATGGGAGCATCGGTTAGGGGCCGCCTTAGCAGAGATTTCTGACACAGACGAAGATCCGTGTGGTTGGTTCTCCCGACACTGCGTTATGAAATATGCCTGGCTCTGCTGGTGGTGCTGCTACGGCAGTAGCAACAGCAGTTAGCCATGCTGTGCTCATATGCCCGTGATGACGGATCGCACACATCGATGAATCATATTTGTTGACACCCACAAGAGCATGCTAGTCCTGATGTTGACGCTGATGTTGCTGCTGCTGCTGCTGCCGCTACCGCTACCACCCTCGCTGGTAGCGAGGTAAAATAAACATAGCGCCCCGTGCGAAAAATATGAACCAAGATGCTCATACATCATTAACATGATTATGATGACTATTACTTGATCGTCGTTCCACACACGCACACACATGGAGGGGCCATCATATCTTATTTTTGCTCCATAGCCATTTCCGTAGCTAGCCTAGCCGGCTGCTAGCGATAGAGAAGGTGTTGACGCGTCCATTGGTTATGGTTATCGGCTGGCGTAGTACACGACGATGACGACGACGAGCTGGTCTCTATGTGTTGGGTACAATAATCGTTTCTGAAATTGACTCTGATCCCGTAGGTCATATGGTGATGACACTATTCCGACGATAAAGATCTGGCGCATAAATAATACAAACACCCTGCTAGTTGGCGTTCGTGTCGAGCAGTTTCGTATGTTATTCATTGCTCTCAACGTGTATGTAATATATATATATATATATATATATATATATATTATATATATATATATATATATATATATATAATATATATATATATATATATATATATATGTATATAATATATTATATATATATATATATATATATATATTGTTGAGCAATATCATCTACAATCTAAAACAGCAGCAGCAGCAATCTATTTTGATGCCTTTCCTTGGCAGAAATGCACGAACCATAATTCGTCTCGTTAAAGTAATACTACGAGGGTTTACGTGTGTCTACATGATAGGATCAAGTATCTTAACTCACATTATTTTACAAGCAAATGTAATGCTGAGTTTGCGATGATACAAACGGTGCTCGTCGTACACAGTGTACATAACAGTTCCAGTTTGGTTTATTAGACGTGGGTGTGTCACGTTGTCACGTCAGGCAGGGCGCCCTGTTGACGTCCCATGCATATATCCTGCATGTGCAACTGTGCGATACTTCTGCAGTATACTTCGAACATTGCTGAAAGAGCACGATTTGCGAGATCAGGAAACATTGCAGGAAATGTCGTCGAAATGACTGAGTGTATACAGACTCGGGTGCGGGTGACAATGGTAATTCAAAACATCACGTTCAGCATCTCTGCTGGACGCGAGTTGTCCTGAGACAATGGGAGTCGTGTAATGAATTTGACGCGCATGTAATGTATGTGGAACAATTGATGTATGTAGACCAACCGCTGGTTACTAAAAGCAATGTAACAGACTTTATATGTACGTTGTAGATACGTGTCAACATCGCTGCTAATGCTGCCGTTTAGTTGCCGTTGTAAAACGTCGCTTCCTGCCACCATCGCTTTGCACCTTTCCGTTGTGATGCGACGGCAGGTGGATTGGCAACTCATTCGCCGGGTCTTTCATCTCCACCACCTTTCCTTATTCGCACCCCTCTATCGAGCCTGAATAACGTCGGACCTGCAGGGGTCGAGTGGCAGCGTAGGCCGGCATTGTTGTGCGGGGTGGTTACCGGGTGCCGGTGAGGGTCAGCTACCAGATTGTGGCAGGTATGCGTAACGTCAACTCATTCGTTAGCTAACGTGCTCTTCACACGAGAGCTCACCGGGCTCGTTAGGCCAAGAGATAACAATAGAAGAAAAGCCTAGCGCAAAAAGAGGCCGACAACTGTGTTATGACATGGTGGTGACAGCAAAACAGCTCATCCGCGAGCTCGCCACGCCTTTGTTCTCGGTTGACTCAATGAGACTTCGGGGTATTCGGGAGCCAACAGTATGCTGGCTTCAACATACACATGTCTATATATATATATATATATATATATATATATATATATATATATAGAATAGAATATATATATATATATATATATATATATATATAGAATAGAATAGAATATATATATATATATATATAGAATAGAATATATATATATATATATATATAGAAACGTGAACGCATGCGTGCATATAAGCACACATATGCATAAACATATATACACACATACGTAAGTATGTGAGCGCATGCCAACGCAATGAAGACAAATATATATACCGGGAGGTTAAAGAGAGGTTACAAATGTTTTTTCACCTATCTGTCTGCAAAAGTATGGAATATTTGTCAATACAATTTGTTATGGAGGCAAAAAGGGTGAGTCTATTTTGAGTTGTGCCTAGTGAATTGTTGTTGTTGTTGTTGTTGCTGGTTTTCTCTTCTCAAATTCGTCTGTATTATTGTATGTAGTTATATGTATTATCTATATTCATGCTTTTGCATTGCTTTGCAAGACGGACCTTCCAAATACGAATGTGCAACGAAGGGGCTCGAACCCGTGCACGTATGTATCTCCTCTGGTGCGAGAGTGGGGTGTTCCTTTGGTGTTTTGCTGTTGCTTCTGCTGCTACTGCAATTTCTTCTGTTTTAATCAAGTGTATGTTTATTTGCGTTTTTATTGCACACCCTGTTTATAGTAGTTTGTGTTGACAGCGTCTCTTGTTGCCCAGATCCGAGTAGATTTGCTGATGTAGCTGTTCATAATTATGTTGCTGCTGCTGCTGCTGCCGGTTCAATTTTCGTGCTGTCGTCTGCCCGGCAAAATGATGCTGGGGTGCTGGACCGACCTGCTCTTGCGGCGACGGATAACACTTTTGGTCGCCGCAAAAGTGTTTTATTTTTGTTGCTAGCAGGGTTGTTGTTGTTGTTGTTGCTGCTGCTGCTGCTGCTGCTGTTATCGTTGTTGTTGTTGTTGTTGTTGTTGCTATCGTCGTCGTCGTCTTCGTCGTTTATTGCCATCGGCTGTCTGCTAAGCGGTTTCGATAGGCTGACTGATTGTCCACGATTCGCCTACCCGTATTTTCGTTGGTCCAACGGCCCGGCCCGCTCGATCCATGGATCGATCGAGCGGCGGGCTGCCGTGTCCAGTCCGTGGGGGTCTGGCGTCTCCCACCGCGTGTTGTTACCGGTGGATGATGGCGCCGGCGGCTGGCGACGCTGCTCTAACGCTAGACAACGCCATCGACATAAGTGATGCTGGTACTGTCGCTGCTTTTGTTGCTGCTGCTGCTGCTGATGTTATGTCGCCGAATATCATTAATAATAGCAGCAGCAGCAGCAAAGACAACGCGGCGAACAGGTGAGCGGGTAGAAGAACCACCATTAGCCCGACCGACCGACAGAAATCAGCTAGACAAAAACAACTATAATGAACGGACCAGCTCACGTAAATATATAAATATATATATATATATATATATATATATATATATATATATATATATATATATACATATATATATATATATATATATATATATATAATATATATATATATATATATATATATATATACATATATATATATATATAATATATATAAATATATATATACATACTATAAAGCAAGAGAAACTTCAACAACAACAGCAACAACACACGTAACAACATCAATCATGCCAACAACAACAACAGCTATAGCATCGCCATGTAGAAAGATCTGCAACAAAGTGTTGTCATTTCCGTTTGCTCTTTCTCTGTCGATCGATCCTTCATAGTTTCCAGACTTCTGGCAGAGGATCAGTGATCGCTGCGTGAAAACATGAGGCTGACGGGACAAGACACGTTTTTCTGCCGCTCTGGTGATCGCCGCTACGGTCGATGTCGTTGTTACTGTCGATAATGTGGCTGTCTTTCTCCTCCTCTTTCCCAAATTGTTGTTGCTATTGCTGAAGTTGGAGCTGTTATTGTTGCAGCAATCATCAAAAAGATTCAATTGGTTGCTGGCCTTTCTATGGGTCTTCCAATTTATGCGTTTTGTTGCCTTTAGCTGTTGTTGGTGTTGCTGTTGGTGTTGTTGCTGCTGCTAATATCGTTGTTGCTATTGTTGTTGTTGTTGTCGTCGTCGTCGTAGTCGATACCGTTACCGGCAATCCATAGATCGATTAATTATGGATCGATCTATCTACGATCGATCAGACGGTCGTTGAACTATGTTCGTGTTTCTTGCCCAGTCGGCTGCGCGCGCATTTGCCGTCGCTTCTGGCTATGATTATGTTGCTCTTGTTGTCGTTATTATTATTATTATTATTATTTGGTCCTTTTCATTACTGCGAAAACAACTTCAGCAGCTATGACAAAAGCAATGGTACATCAATTATAGGAGTAATAATAATAATAACAATAATAATAAAATTCTCGTTATTGTAATTTTCACTAGAGTAATAGTAACAAATGTACAAATCAGAATTGCAGTCTATAGCAGCCAGGTCGCCGTAGTCGTCCGTGTATACGCCGAATCGTTGTGTGTCGTGCCAACACTTGCAATCACTTGTGCTCAGAGGTGGCCATATCATGACGATAATTCTATCATCACAATCATCATTATTTTCATTTTCTCGTTCACAAACCGAGGCCCGCATGAAGAACGCGACAAACAACGTGACGGCCCATGTTGGCCTTCAACGTATCGTCGGATGCCGTTGCTGCTCCCCCTAGAGCAACAACAAACACCCTGTTTTATTGTAGACCTAGTTATATATATATATATATATATATATATATATATATATATATATATATACATATATATATACCAAATACTGTTGAATAAATTGTATAAAATGTTAGTTTTTATTAAGAATATATAAGTATAGCGACAATTGTCTCCTGGGAACGTGTGTTGTATTGCATGCATATAATGTAAACGAACAACATAAAACATGTTGTATTTATCTATACGGTTAACAATTTTATTATTTGAGCGTACTCACGAGACGCAAAACGTGCATATATATATATATATATATACTCGTATGTACATCTCCAGACCTTGCTGCTGGTGCGGACATTAATCACGCAAATAATAATAATAACGCAAGTAATAACATACTACTAATCACAATGCCAACAAACAAAGTCGGTTCGTATTCTTAGTCGTAATAATAACAATGCTCGCCGTTTGCAGGCGTCTCCGCAGGACCTCTCGGCCTCCTCGACGCAGAGCCCAAGCAGTCCCGAGACGCGGTCGCCGTCGCCCGGTCTGACGCCCGCCGAGGAGCGCAAATTCGCCGCGGCAGCAGCGGCCGGCGGAGGCGGAAACTCGCAACCCCCTCAGATCTACCCGTGGATGCGCAAGGTCCACGTCGGACAAAGTGAGTCATCTCTCTCTCGTTCTGTCTCTCTTTCTACCATTTCACGTGACACAGTCGTTCACATGCCCCGCCAATCCCCATCAAATTGCTATGTACCTTATTTGTACTGGTTCGAATACACACATAATGTGGCATGCACAGTAATGTGCAAGCACATGATTTGGCTGGGGGAAGCACATTATTTAGATCTTGGGAGACTGCTCCTATATATATATATATATATATATATATATACAGGAAGAAGAACATACACGTACAACGATAAGAGCATTTACAACCGAAAAAAATGTCGATCATAACAATCACACAGAATATTCCTTTCGATTACCAATTCTAGCTGGAAGAACTTGTCGCTTGATGATGAATACCTTGGTCTATTCTTTCTTTTTGTTCCGCTACTTAATATTAACGGTCCTAGAGGTTTGTATTATAGAACGACTTATTACGAGCGCGGAATCAGAGTCGAGGTCGCCTAGGAGATTTCATTTCATAACTGGATGAATATTGCTCTCGATGTTTTTCCTCCACTAGCAGAACACCCTGTACTTTAGCGATCGTTATATATAACTCTTCCGTGCCGCATCAATATATATATATATATATATATATATATATCGATAAATACACTTGGAGCAATATATATTTATATGGCTGTGTAGGCGTCATCGCGTCATATTGGAACGGAACACGTCATTCAGAGTGTTGGCTTCCCCAGTAATCTCTCTTCAATTCGTCGTACTGTCTCGCCATGCTGTGCTTGCAACGTACATACCCGTTCGTATACTTCATAACTTGTCTTCTCTCTTACGCGTATATTGGCCACAGCAAACGGCTGCCATGTGTCATAGACACATGTGATCTTCGTGTGGCGTCTAGCTATGCTCGGCGATGGAGTTACAACGATCAGGCTACAATGAAGTTTTGCTCCATCGAGAGAACCAAAGGGAGAGGGGCAGAGAAAGATAGAGATCCTTTACGATTGCCCTCTTTGCCAAACAGTAGCCTTGAGGGCGATACCAGCGGTGGTTGGTTGTCTGAAAAAGACACCTATTATGCGATGCCATGCTCTCGGGCTGGAGGACGGATCCAGCAAGTACGAATTGTAGCTCCTCGACGTAGCTCCTCTTTCAACTCCGTTCGACGTCATGGCAATCGCCGTCTTGGAGCCAATACTTTGCCTACAATTTTCTTGTGTGTCTCAGCATCTGTGCCTTGCCCTGGTCCTGGCAGTCCTCACCGCGATGGTAGTGATGATCATGGTTTCGATAGTGCTTCAGCTCGTTCAGCGGCGTCCTGGATAGGCAGCGTCGCCATGGTCGAAATTCTAACGCCGTGATCCCGGTGAAAGAACTCACATTGGAAACGAGCGGAGCGGCTGTTGTCACTATTGTTATTATTATTATTAGTGCTCAGTATATGATTTGCGCACGCTGGCTATATACTACGCGTGCATGCCTGGGTTCTCGCTCGTTGTACAACCGTACACGACGCGCTGCTATGCGAGGCGTGACAATTGATACGTCGTCAACAAGACCACGGTGGATAGCGCGTAGCATTGAACTGCTGCAGCAGCAGCAGCAGTAGCAGCGGTAAATGACGTGTTTTTCTATAGGTGACGTCTTCAAAAACAACACCACCACCACAATTGCGTCACCACGACACCATTGCCGCCAGCTTCCTGCCAGACTTCTATTGCATACCCGTGATACTAGAGCACCCCATTTGCTCGGTGTACCCAAGCACATAGCTAGCCTGCACGATGGTAACGGGCAGCCGCGCTAGTCGGACGCATTTTGAAAATGTGTCGAAATATTGTTGTAAAAACAGGCGAACAGATATCAATGTCGTGTCGAGGCCGCTGCCTTGTTGGCACTGATGCCACTGTTCCGTTGACCGACCATGATAAATGAAGACGTCGTCGTTCAGATTAGGCGAACAGGAGGCGGACGACCAGGTAGTGAAGAACACACAGCCGCAGTGTCAAGAGAGATTGCGAACACCAATCGAATCGACTAAGAGTCGACCTAGGTGTGCACACATACAGACGAGATAGAGTGAAACATCTGTTATACCTCTTCTGTGCCGCATCAACATATATATATATATATATATATATATATATATACATAACGTTGCCTCGCTTCAGACGGATTTCAAACAAAAGAACGGCCCATAATTCGCTTCGGCATCATTCACCTTGTAATAATGCATTATCCACGAAAAAGCCTTACCTGTTTATATCTCCATATATATATATTTACACACACGAATATATATATATATATATATATATATATATATATATCTATATCCACATGTGAGTGCGGCGTGGTAGCGTCCCGCATCTTCCGGCCACGGCGTCCGCCTCTGCCATCGCTGTATTTCTGGCGATAATTAATCAAACCGCACCACGGCTGGCGTTCTGTATTAGCGCGGATACAAATGATCCGAATAATAATCATTATCATAGTAATAATAATAATAATAATAATAATGTTTTGCCAAAAAAGCCAAACGAAGCCAGTATCTGTGTCTATCTAGCCTGAGTGTGCTTGCTGAGCGATGCTGTGTGTCGCTCAGCCCAGTCAGTGTGGCCGTCGCTGTTGTTGTTGTTGTTGTTGTTGTGTGGTTCGGCTTGTGCGCCAGCTTTTTTTTCGGGCCGGTTTATGCGGCTCTACTTAGCCTGCGAGCCTGAAGCGTGAGTGAGTTTGACGAATGATGGCCTATGACGTCCTGTGTCTGGTGTGCGCCTGCAGGCGTCCGTTTGGTCGTTCATTCATGCGTGAGCGTACTTCGTGCGTGCGTGCGCATACTGTCTATGTGAGGATGGCGAAATAACATAACCGACACACAGTCAACTATCATAGAGATACATAGAAGATAGTAATAATAATAATAATAATAATAATAATGATACTGCCGTGCCCTGTGCTCGTTATGTTAGCCAGCTTTCCATTTCGGGTAGCCATCTCGAGGCCCCGACGCCTGGACTGAGAGTTCCGCCTCAAGCGGCGTCAAAACGAAGACTCAATGGCCTTGGAAACCAAAAGCCGGAAGCTGGGACATTATCGTGCTGGTTACCACCAACGCATTAGCACATGAACGAACGAAACTAACGTTAGAGTCTCGGTATGCTAACAAATCATATAGGACTAATAATAGCAGAAGCAGTGGTGGTTGTTGTAGTAGTAGTAGTAGTAGTTAGTAGTAGCAATCTTTGTAATTAACGTTTGATGCCTCCAGCAGCACCCCAACGAAACATGCTTTGCCGAATAGGCACCCCGAACCGACAGAGTATCCCCGGCTATCTCGTGGTACTACCTGCCTAGTGCTGCCAACATCGTGGCAATCATAACGAAAAGGACCCTCTGTTGAGTCTGGTCTATCTGGGCGGTCCAAACCATCGAGTGTGGCCTCTGGTGAAATGAACAGCTCGAGTTGCCAGTTGGAGTTGATGACCACCACATCCGCCCGCCAGTCAGTCATATATATTATGCCAGATGTCCTCGTTCATACAAGACGGATATGTTTGCTCATCAGATGGACTAAAGTGAGCATTATTTAGCCTAGGAACAGCGGCCATCACCCAGGTTACAACTCAAGTATGTCTTCCAACAATCGGGACAAGCGCTGGAAATCATCGTCTTTGCATTGCCGCTGTCCGTGATTTGATGAATGTCCGTCGCCTCTTCTTGCATCGAGCAGGACATCTTGTTTTTACGCCATATGGCGTTGTCCTGTCACACGATTCCGTGCGGTCATTATCCTTACGGTATGCTCAAACATAAATAGCAAACGGAAACAAATCAATACAATGTGTACCGAAACTTTCGTACGCTATGTTCAATGCTTGTATGCACCTATCTAGCTGTTGTGCTCATCGTTGCTGTTGTATATATGTATATATATATATATATATATAAATTTATATATATACACTGTGCTGCATCGATTAGTTTACATACACAGAGACCGAAAACAAATGGGTAGACTAGATTACAGTACTGACCTGGCACTAAGCCTCCGATCGTTGGTCGGGATTCATCAATCGGCAATCGACTGCTATGCCCGTGCTGCTATGATGAGCACACACAACAAATGGCTGCTGAGCTTGCTTGATTGCTGTCTCGAGGATCAAGAGGTCATCAGCGGATGAGGCGCGCACGATTCCGGTGACGGTTGACATTTCTGCGCGGGTGACTGTCTGCGTCAGTTCGGCCATCCGTCAGATCTGGCGGCCCTGCGGCTGACGTCGATTAGTGAGACTAACCGGGCGTCGTGGCAGCAGGGAGTCCAGCGTGAGCGTCGGCGGCGAGTTCTCCACTCTTCACAAACGACAACCTCTGCGTCGAGTAGATGACCCCCGGGCGGACAGCGGCCGAACCCCCGGGCGGATAGCGTCCGAACTCCCGGTCGGCAGAAAATTCAAATGACGTTCTGCTCGGTGCAGTTGTTGCTGTTGTGTCTACGAGGCTGCCGGCTTTGATGGACCTCGGCAGGGGCGACGATATATATATATATATATATATATATATCTATATATATATATATATATATAGAGAGAGAGAGAGAGAGAGAGAGAGCGCGCAGACAGCCTATCAGAGGTCAATCATTGCAGTGTGAATACATCCGTTCAGACGTCGGAGCGTGCGTAATCATTCGCGACTGCAGATTATCCTCCTGGCAGGAAAAGGCACAACTTTACTGGCCGTCGATTTGTCGTTCGACGGTTTCTAGTAGTACTGTAGTTGTAGTAGTAGTCCGTCTCGAAAATAAATGTCGTGATTTTTACGTTTCTGTAAACTCACTCTGCTGCACGTCGTCATTGCGAATTACGTTCTTATGTACAACATCATTTTGGGACATATTGATTACATTTGGGTATATCGATTGAAATGTATACAAATTTGTCTATATAGTATAGTCCGTCGCCGCAAGTAATGTTCTAATTAATTGTGCTTTATTTATATATATATATATACACATATAACGACCACAATCTATTAGAACGTTACTTGCGGCGACGGACTATACTATATATAATTGCCGATTTTATTCAAACATTATGTTCTTATTATGTTGCGCATAATATATATACCCGTAGGCTTATCTGCCCACTTAGGCACAGCCACACACACACCACAAGACGATCAACGAGGTAAATGAACAGGTCAGAACAATAGCAGAGATAAGATGCAGGGCAAAAGGGCAATTATTTTAATATTTTAATGTATCTGTTGGCAATAGTGCTGTAATGAAACTGGTGCCACAGAACAACAACAATTAGGTTCACATGAATATCGCCGTTAACGTGGTCATCCCAAATGGCTAACTCAGATTTGCCAACCTACTTACCCAAAGTCCTGTACCCTGGTGCCATGAAGTCTACAAGACGCAGTGCACTCATTCACGTGTGGTTTGACATCCAGGAATAAGAATTAAGGTTCTGTCATATCCGGCTCCCTATTTTTAATTAGACTTAGACACGTCTAGAGTGTGTCGGTTTTGCCTGCGAGACCCCTTCTGTACGAATTCCGGTGCTTAGTCGGCCGTAATTGTATGTCAATTATGTAATTATGGACAACATGATTTTTCCAAATGTGTGTAGCAATCAAAACTAAGCCACTCCAGACACTCCACTATAGGGTAGGAAAACACACTGGCTATTATATGTTTAAGCTAATTCTTATTATCCTCCAATCGGACAGAAGTGTCTCGGGAAGTGCACGGCTTCTGCAAAGTGCTACCAAGCAAATGTAGCAGAGTGCGTCCTGGTATTGTCACGCACGAAGACGACATTGCCACCAACAGCTGTCACGTCACGTAAGACACAACGTGGGCTGTTGTCCGAACAGCTCATCAACGTACAACGTTGGTCAGCTAAAACCCTCCTTGTTCTATCAGAACCGTGAACTTGAGGCTCTCCATGAGTTCGTTTCGTCTGCGTCTTAGGCTGTTGCACCGCGCCAAACCATGATTGATCTGCCTTTAAAGCTGACACGCTCCACAATGCAAAGCTGCGCAGACCCCCTGCTCGTGATCGCCGGTAGAGACTTCTCCCGTTTATCCCGTTCTTGTCGAAACACATCATCCGAGAACACCAGCGCCCTGCCTGATTGGTCAACGGTGGTTTCATCTTCTTCTGATCTCGCGCAAACCGGCATCGTTGTGCTCGTAGGTGAGCCGTGGTCACTAGTTATGCCGGCCTGGGGTTGAGCTTAACATTCATCATGTTATGCAGTCCTCCTTCTCTGCTCCTTCGGCGTGTCTTTCTCTTCCTCCTTCGCCGCCGCCGCCTGGCGCTGTACACACACACAGTAGCAACCACTCGGGGAGCACTACGGAGCTGTGGGCCTAACTGGACAGAATTAAGTCGGCAATTTCAATCGCCGCTAAATATTAATTAGAAGGAAGCGGTCGTCCTGATTCGTTTCAGCTCGGCCCTGCCCGAACCCGCCTTCTGTCGGGCAGTTGCACGTGAGTTAATACCGTTAGTTCACCCTGCAAACTGTCGATTGGTTGGCGATACTCCGTCGCCGAGTCACAGACTGTTGACGAGAGTCAAGCTCGAGTGAAGCCACGTTCGGCACGGATCATTCCAGCATCCGTTTCTTAGAACTTATTGTTGGCTCTTACTTACTAAGTGGCGTTTGACTGGCTGGCGGACAAGAGACCCTTGGCTATGTGTTTGCTATGCTTTAAAAGGTTGAGAACGTGATGAATAGCTACAACATTCCGGTTGTGGCTTAAATTGTCTAATTTAGTTGTATTTCAAATGATGTGGTTGCTTTGTATATGGCAGTACTACACAATCTAGCCAACTGTAATGGGTGACGTCCCGAAGTATATATATATATATATATAAAAATATATACACACACATTCAGACATACGCCTGCATATAGGCAATCCGCGGTCGCGAGAGCTTTTCCGCTAGAGGCGGCTATCTTTGGAGACGCATCGCATAAACGCGGCCGCGGTTCTCGGCATCTTATCAAACATAGGGGATATACTATACAAAAAACAGGGCTCTTACTCACGATGAAGTAAGCCGCCTTATGGTCTCATAACACGTCCACGGGGATGCAGTTGCTTCAGTCCTATTTTAAATAAATATATGTGGCTATACATTCAGACATACATACACAACAATATGCATCCATATATATATATATATATTATATATATATATGCACGTACACACGCCATGCCACAAGATAGCCCTCAATTTAGCTAATAAAATGCCGCCTCAACGCGCCATCTAGGATGTAGATAGCTACGGAATGTCCACCAACACTGCTCCTTCATCTCGTCATCATCAGCATCAGCCTCATCATAACCATCAGCTCGATCATCATCCCCATTTCTTTCACGGTCATCATGTTTTTGGTCGACGATGTAATTATGAGGCGAACTTTGCGATCTGAGATGCGCCAGTGTTCCCCCTTCCCAGCCGCTCTCTTTTTCTCCTTATTGTGTGCTTTCTCTCTTACACTCTTCACTTTCCTTCTCTCGTATTCTCTCCAACTCCGCCACTCTCAGTAATGCGAGTGAGTGAGCAACTGAGTGTAAGGAGTCTGTAGTGTTTGAGTGTGTGTGAAATTGGCTCGTCCCCCATGCGGGCCGCGCACTGTGACCCCCCCCCCCCCCCCAACCCCACCCTCGAACCCCTCGGCTTGTTCCTCCTGGTTCTTCTTTGCTAGTTTCTCTCTGTCTCTCTGGCTCGCCTTTTTGTTCTCACTCTATCTCTCGCTGCGCTGTGATCGCTGGTAGCTGCTTGCTGACAGTAGCGGCGGTGGCGGAGGAGAACATCTCGTACGGCCGCGCTTCTACACAACCCCCTCGGCTGTTCGGCCTCCTTCACCGTAGCATCATGGAGGTCGGGGTGGGGGGGGGGGGGCGTGGGGTCCCGCCCGACCCGTCCGTTCGAAATTCCTTCTCCTTCTCGTCCCTCTCTTCGTCTTCGTCTTTTTTCCTGCCGCTGCGGCTGCTGTGGCCGCTGCGGCTGCTGATGCTGCGTCTGCTCCTGGTGGTTGTTACATAGACCTCGAGACCGTCGATATGCCGCTGCTGCCGCCGCGGCCGCCGGGGGTGATGATCAGTTTCGAATGTGCCACTACTGCACTCTCTACATCATGTTCCTGTAGCGTTTTCCCTCGTCCCTCGTTCTCTTCTCTCCTTTCTCTCTCTTCCTTGTCTAGCTCTGGGGCTCTCCTATATATATATATATATATATATATATATATATATACAGATAGATAGATGCACACGCAGGCATACATATGTGCATGCATTGACAACGTTGGCGTTCTCCAAATGATTGTTGTTGTTGTTGTTGTTGGGGATCTTGGTGTTGGTATCAGCCACGGTCTAGGTGGCCGTTGTGAGAAGCGTCGTCGGTGTAGGCCAGGCCATCCTTCGTTGTTCTTCGTTGGTCGTCCAAGCTTCGCTGTTGTGTTGCCGCCGCCACTGCCGGTTCAATCGCCTCTTGCTAGGTCTATGATCTAGGATCAGGCTGTCAGTTCCTCTGTGTTATTTCGTTCGTTCGTCCATCCTCCCGTCGTGCACTCTAAGGGCGGCCGCCTTCCTACATGCACGAAATGATGCTGGCCGCTGTTGTTGTTGCTGCTGCTGTTGGTGTTGTTGTTTTCGAGCTTGTTGTTGCCAATGTAGTTGTTGCTGCTATTGTTGTTGTTGTTGTTGTTGTTGTTGTTGGCGATCGAACGCGCACACAAACCTTGTCGGCTGCCCATTGGATCAGGAATCCAGTCGTAGTAGGAACGCAGTAGTAATTGTAGTGTAGGAGATGCGTCGTTGTAGTATTCGAAATAATCGTGGTCTGTCAGAGTCGCTTAACTGCAGAGCTTGACAACGAGACACGATAAAAACAACGACGAAATGACGACAACGACCACAACAACAAGAAACGCGCGCAATGTGTACTGCGGTGTGTGCGCAAGTTGGCTTGTGTTTTTTTTCCTAGTCTACGCCAAATTCCTTTCCTCTGCTGCTCCCATTGAGTTTTAATAGGTCGCTCTGCTCTCTGCCAGATAAAAACGTGCATGCGGCTGCATGACGGGCTCGTGACGTTTCATTAGTTCTCGCTTGTTAATGGCTTGTTGGTAGGTAGATTTGGGCACCGACGAAGTTTGTAGGTCAGCAAGTGTGCGCAACGTAGGCTTTAAATGCAAAAACTCATTTGTACTCTCTCCATAAGTTTTCGTTGTTATTGTTGTTGTTGTTGCAGCTATTGCTGCCTTTCGTGTTGCAGTTATTGTTGTTGTTGTTGTTGTTGTTGTTGTTGTTGTTGTTGTTGTTGTTGTTGTTGTTGTTGCTGCTACTATAGTTATTGCGTTACAACTGTTGTATTACCTCCCTGTTGTACTTATAAGGTAAACTATCTTGCCGCATTTTGTGACTATGCAAAAACGTACGTGTAACGCCCGATCTGAGGATTGACAACAAAAAAGAGCTCTTGAGAAATAAAATATTGCATTTATCTCTTATATTTAATAATACCATCATTTCATGACGATTCAATACGTTAAAATATTTCAGAAAAGAGCGTTCTCTATTATATTTTGTTTAAGAGTACGAATCACTATTCTAAGAAAAATCATGCACGATATTCTTACTAAGACATAAGTGTGCCTCCGTTGTGTTTTTGGCTGAGTACGAACTGTTCGGAAGTTCATTGCATATTAAAATGATCGGTCGGGAAAACGGAGATACATTTTAAAGTGGTTGAATTTGAATTCGAACGTAAGACATTCCCGATTCAAAGCAATTAAGCTCGGTGGCTAAATCGCTTATTCATGTTCGAAGGGCATGTGAGGCCAATAATGCGGCAATAAACCGATTTCACGCCAGATCTGCTTTCGATACTGCTCTTAATTAAGGAACGAGATAGCCCAAGATGCTGGCTTTAATATTGGAAGACCACGATCGTCGGCGAGTTTTAGGTATATATATATGTATATATATTTATATATATAATAGGGCCGCGACTTCACTGACGCCGCTAGACTATGTATGGCGATATACAGTAGAAGGAGAAGAAGATGATTTTCACAACGACAATTATAATGATGTGTAATAATAATAATACTAATATTAATAATCAAAACATGCACACTTGTGTCATGATATCACAGCACTTGTGTTGTTTAATCGAATCAGCTAGAGGTGGTGGCACAAATGCTGGGGTGTCGACTGTAACAACAGCGGCAGCAGTAGCAGTCGCATTGGGGGTGTCACCAATGAGGTGATGGTCGGCTGCGGATGCTGAAGACTATTCTGCGTATACGAGCGGCCATGGCCTTTATGTCGTCGGCATTGATGAACACCGGGCGGCAAAGCGCTAGGTAGTTGTGGTTGGTTCAGTAGGCTATTACTACGAGTCTACTAATCACTAGCACAGCGCCGAGCGACTTAGTAGAACGATCGTGAGGGTACGATCCGGTAGTGAAGCGCGTGCAGCAGCCATTACTAACCCCTTTACTTTGCTCCGATCGAGTACTGTTACAGTACTACTCCTAACTCTACCATAGCCTCGCATTACTACTGCTGCTGCTGCTGCGGCTGCTTTGATATTATCAGCGCCAACACCTCGTAACTAGGTATAATATTGCTTGCCATGGTTAGGGGACAAAAATGCAATTATTCACAGCCCTCAAGTGCTACAAGGTAGTTGGGGGGGGGGCTGACTCGACCCCGGCGAATGTGTAGTGGTTGTGCCATGGGGAATGCCCACTGAATGCTCGCCTAACCCCTTTTTGTCTCCGGTAACCGAACATCCCCGCTAGCACCTAGCTGATACTACTACGTTCAGTGTGTATTTAAATGCGTTTGCGTCTTTCGAGACAGAGATGAATTACAGTTAAAAAACAATCCGTTTTGATGACGTGATCTGCCAACTGCTTGATCAGCTCCCAATATGCCACGTCTTTCAGCGATGCCTGCAGGACAAGCTCAGCGCAGCTTAGCTGGGCTTGCAAACCATAGACAGGTGTCACGCAAGTTTGTTTTGTGTCAATAAGGAACACATCTCAAAGGACTTTTTTGCCGTGGCAATTATCTGCTGCGGCTGCTGAGGGCGTTTATTGTCCGCGGCGGAGGCCATCCGAGGTGTGAGTATTCATTATGCTGTATGCAGGCATCGGCTCTCGGTCTGTACATGCCGCCCATTCCTTCTCTCGTTCTCGTTTTCAATGACCTCTTCTGCTTATCGTTTCGTGAAGTTCTTTCGCTCTCTCTCTCTCTCTCTCTCTCTCTCTTTCTTTCTGTCTTGTTCATTCTCAACCTTTCCCTTCTACCTCAGGGTGCGCTTGAATGAGTAAGTGAATAAATTAACTGCATAATCGGCAAGTGCATTATGGAATGGCTAATTGAACCGATTGTCGACCGATAAGTCAACGAACGACATGGGCGTAGAGAGGATTTAGATCGAGACGGCTCGATTAGAACGGATGATCGATAGAACCTCTATATATATATATATATATATATATATATATATATATATATATATATAACATCACTTTTATTTTACATAAAAGGGTTGGTACATATATATATATATATATTTGTGTTGTCAATAAATGGACGTCACGAGTCAAGTCACGCAGATCGTACTGGGATTGTTCGCGTGACGGTGGCGATGGCCGTCGCGTAATTCAATTATTGAAATGCGGATCTTCAGACTTAGGCCGTCCGGTCGGTTGGTCGGTCTGACTTTGAATTCTGTCAAGTTTCTTGTCCTCGTTGTCCGCTCCGTCCGGGCAATTGGTCCATTGTGCCCGCAGTCGATCCCTCTTGCGCTTTGACTGTTCCACATGCTGCTTCTGTCTCTTTTTCTTGTTGTTATAATCTTTTTCTTTTATTTTGGCGCGTGGTTCAAGTTTCCGAGAAGCATAAGTTTTCTTCTTGCCGATGCCTTTGTGTGATAATATGGCTCTTCCTCCCGCCGTTTCTGTGTTCCCGTCTACGTATCCATCGCTCCCAACCAACCAAGCGTGCGTTCGATTCGTTCTGGTTTTGCTCGCCTTCATCGTCTAATCGATGCTCGACGGTCTTCGGCGACGATTCAGCTCTGCTCCACCAATGACCTCCGGCCTGGCTTTCCTTTCTAGTCGTCATCGATACCATCATTTTCGTTATCATCAGTAGCGGCCATTGTATTTCCTTGCAAATTTCTCCTCCTCCGTCGAATAGTAAATACGTTGTAGCTTCTGTCACCTCCTCACTGTGTGACAGTAATGGTAATAGTCGTAGCTAAATAATAATAATATAATAATAATAATCCGATTCAAGGATCTATACGGGTGCAGAGGTAAATGAACCGATGGATAGATCAATTGATAGATGAGGCGTATCAAGGATCCCAAATTACTTTCGAGATCGCGACCGTTGGCTTAATAATCATAATCGCATACTCAATAATCCTATCATGTCACATATATCATAATACTATCGTTGATATGATCATCTTTGGTGGGCACAATCATGAATGCCTTTAAAAATGAGATATCGGCGTAAATCAAAGCGACTTGGATCCTCGATGAATTGAGGGTTTGCTTGATTTTTTGACGAGGAGAGAAGAAGGAAGGAAGGTGGGGTTTTACCCTCGATTTAGGAGGGTCGATTTTCTTTACTCTGTTGTTAAGCTGCTCGAGATTCTCGATAGCAAGATTGTTCCATATAACGACAATTCCATAAATGGCGGCGGTGACGGGGGCAATGTTCAGGTTGAGAAGATGAGTTGCGGTTGCAGACAACCGATGTCGGCATTGGCTTCGCTTTGCTGCTGACTCTAATAATACTACTAATAGCAATAATAGTAATGTAGTAACAGCAGGTCCGTAGTGTTCATCAGCGCGCTTGTTTTTCTAATCGTTTTTGCAGATGATTCCTATTAGGCGGTTGGTAAACCGACCGCCGATTCATAGTAATTCCGTGGCCGATTTCGATGCCTCGATCTTTCTCCTTCAATCTCGAACTTCACTCTTCTGGTTCGCATTACTAATGATGTTCAGTGCGGCCATTACCACTCTTATTTCCACTAGAGGGTCGGTCGCGCAGAGAGAAAAGATACCAAAAGCTGTTTCTTCTACTGGTCGTTCCAAATATATATATATATATATATATATATATATATGTGTGTGTCGGGCAGGTTAATGAACTGCTCTGTGCCATCACCAAAGGGGAGCTAAAGCCAGGCTGAGTTACTACTATCTATTTGCGTATGGGGGCTACATACGCAGCAGCAGCCGCCGCACCAGAGCAGCGCGACAAATCGACGCTTAGCGATAGATCTGCCCTTGGAGACAAGACAGTCGTCGAAGAAGAGTCGGAGCTGTGTAAAGACACTCTCTAACTGACCGTCCAAGAGATGGGTGACATGTGGCCGTTTAGAAGAAGTTCTCCGTAGATGCTCGGGTTCGAGCCCCACCGTTGCACCGATTTGTATTTATGGGGGGGGGGGCGTCTATGAAGCATTGCGAAAAGCAGTGCCGTCGACAATAAATCTTGGCTGAGGTTCAGCCCGAAACGTGTTTTGTAGAGCATTCGTACTCTCTGTGCTTCAATGAGATGGTTCCATATCGCTGTTCCATTTCAGCCTGTGTAGTTGATGGCTGCTGGTCGCTGATTTTAGGTCGGTCTTGACGACGACGACGATGACGGCGCTCAGATTCCGGCCGTCGATCAAATCAAAGCTGCGCTTCAGAGACGTCTGTGTTTTTGCTATGCGCCTGAGACTCAATCAGCTTCCAATCAATTAGTCTGGCGCTTGGTTGAAACTCCGCCTATTTATCGAGTAGACCGTGCATTCGAGATGGGCTTTCCCGGGCAACGCCGAGCTCTCGAACGATTTTGATCAAGCCGTACATCAAGAAGAGCTATATTGTCAAATAGGCACATGAGTGTTCGCGTTGTACGATCGAGCGCAGTTTAGTCGCTTTTCCATTTTCCACAAGTTTTCGAAAGTCGACCAAGTTGAGCTTTGGTCAAAATTTCTAGCTATCCTTTCCGCTTGCCTATCTTCAGGTGTGGTCCTCTAAAAACACTAAAGCGGTACTAATACAGTAGGACGCTACTTATTGAGGATTTGGGCGTTATAACAAACAAGGCTATGAAAACAAAATATATCATAGGCGGTGCAGGGGAAAACGGGAACACATCACAAACATTAAATCTATTCACTATTTGACTTTGCAATCGCCTTACGGCGCTCTAGAATGTGAGGCTGTTTATTTCACTAAAAGGGAATCATCTTCCACGAATTTTTGGGAATCATCTGTCACGAATGCTTCAGTCAATAGGGACTAGTACTGTGAAATTTTAAGAAGGGAGTACGTCTAGCGTAATATACCTGCACTCTGGACAAACAACTGTTGTCTCTTCCTTCACGGCAACGCGCCGACGCACACATCGTTTCTGATTTTGAATTACATTTTAGAGGGAAATTATATTACTATATTTCCGTATCCTTCTTATTTGCCGGACCTGGCTCCGTGCAACCTTTTTCCTGTTCTTACAAATAGAAATAACTGAAGAGACAGCACTTCGAGACTAGGACAAAGGAGATAAATAAAAAAATGCAGGAGTAACTCAACTCGATTCCGGAAGACGCATTTAAGTTTTTCGAAGAGGGCGATAGAAGATAACATGAGTGAATTACAGCGGGGGGATCAATTAAAAAAGCACTTTAGAAAAATAAATACATTTTTTTGAAGATGTATCAGAATTGAGCGATAAGAGCTAAAATCAAGTTCCGGTGTCACCGCAACCCCGATGTCCCTAATGCTATTTACGCCAGAGATAGCTTCCCCATGTACTCATGCGCTTCCTTTCAACACAATACTGCACATTTCGGTATTGATAGAAGCGTTTTGTTATACACACGCTATTTAGAAATTGCCTTAATCGAACTTTGTAGTACTTGTATTTCGTTAGCGTTGTTGGAAGGTCCGTAAAAATTTAGATCACCAGCATAAAGCTTGCCCGTTATCGATTTGGGGATAACGTTTTTAAGATCTAAAATTAATATTCAAAATAAAAGAGGGTGAGGCTTGATACCTGAGGAGGCCAGAGGGGCACGCACCCGAATAACTACAGTTATTGTTTACACGAACGCATAACTCTCTACAGGTAAGATAACAATCTATGATATAGAGCGAGTATCGACATTCAACTGTCTTCGATAAATCAAAATGAACACAATCAAAGGCCAGACTATTGTTTATCATAATGGCCCAATTTTGAGTCATTCTGACGAGTTGAGTTACCTTGGATTTGCCTTTAGTAAAACAATGTTGGTTCTCATACAAGAAGACTTTGGATTTAATAAAATTAAAAAATGGTCCGCTAGCAGTTTTTCAAAGATGATACATACGATTGATAATTCAGCTGCAGGTCTATAATTGTGTAGATTTTATCTAAGACCCCTCCTATGTACAGGAGTTAGGACTGAGTGAAATTTTTCTTGTTACAATGCCACCCTCATAAGACGTAGTGAATACCAAAAAATATACTGACCATCACTGTGGTCAGAATCCAGCTAACGACAACACTGGGGCTCACCCAAAACGTGGCTACTGCTCCTCTACAGGTAGCTGGCGGCCATAGACACTGCCATATTTTTGCGTATTACGCCACCCCTCACATTACTCGTACAGAACGGGGGGGTTTCATCGGGGGTTGAGAAGCTGAGAGAGTGCACGAGACGGCTGGCGTATAAGGGCGTCGTTGGCATGGCGAGATCGTAATGTGGAGAACAAAAAAGAAAGGGAAAGTGAAGCCAGCACAGAGGAGAAATAGAGAAAGCGAGAGAGAGAGAGAGAGACAGGGAGAGACAGCGAGGCTTCCATAGTACCAAACGTGTTCTTCAGCAGCAAAGAAAAACTTGACTTGTCGCGAACTCAACTCGTCATGATTACAGCAGACTGGTTGTCGCGCGTTGTCGTAATGATGCTCGTATGGGGTGTCATTTGTGCGGTTTTTTTCTCTGTGTTGTTGTTTTTGTGTTGTTTGCTGCGTGTCGATGTCGGTGGCCTGCCTGTCGGTGATGACCGCATTTCTGGTAAAGATGTGCTTCATTAGATGTTTGTACGATTCTCGCCGACACGTCGGCGTCTTCTTAGCGGTCAAACGTTTTCTCCGTCCATTCTCTCTGCCGACGATGTAGTCAAATACGTTTTTCTTGCAAAACACGAAACCATCAATCAGGTCGATAATAAACGGTCATCGAAAGCTGTGCTGGTAATATTTATACTTCTGGTCGGCAAGTTGTTTTGATTCATGACATCTGGCGAAGCGGCAATAAGGGTGATAACATACAAATCTTTGTTGTTGTTGTTTTTGCCATTGTTGCAGTAGCGTGGTCGTTTGTAACAGAAGCTCAGTTGGGTTTAATCCTATTTACATGAGGTAGCGTTGGTCCTGCGCTAATGAGCCCTTTTTCTGGGCGTCTGGATAATAATAATAATAATAATAGTCGCTGGAGTAGCCGGAGTTTAAGGATACATTCGCAGTAACAACACTTGCGACAATGATGTCACTGATTAGGCGGAGGACAACGAACCCGGCCTCGAGGAGACTAGAGAACAACACGCACGTTCACAAAGATACCCAGGTAGAGAAGAAAGCCGACATTTACCGCTGAGGACAAGCCACATAGCCAGACGAGATATCTGGCTTGTCCGACGAGCGAACGAGCCTGTTATCGAGAGGAACGAGGCGTTAGTGTGGCAAAACGAGGCAGAACATTTTTGCCATTGAGTAAAGGCAATCTCATCGAGCTGCATTTATGCTACCCTGCACTAACTCACGAAGCGGCCTCGAGGGGCGCTTCTAAGCTAGGCTGGGGGGGGGGGGGGGGACGCCTGAGCTCCGAGAGATGCCTGAGGCCCGGGCATCATGTGAGCCTCTCCAGTTGTCCGCATTAGAGGGTCAAGGATTTGCACCGCCAGGAACGGCATCACCGGCAGCAGCAGCATCAGAAGCAGTATAGGCAGTAGGGCTGGCGTCCAGCACCCGCGTGTCTCCCTCGGATTTGGTGGTGGTGGGCCAGCTTTCGTAGGCGTTCTAGTGAAGTCGTGGTTACTCGAAACTCGTACTTTGTTGCCATTATGTGTCTACGGCGTGTGGCTACCACCGTGAGGGAGAAGATCTGGTTTGATCGAACATTGAATTACCGCGGGACTGCGGTGGCTATCGAATCAAATGTTCGCAATCGACTACTATTCGCACGAGCCTACAGGGGTGTGTCTGTGTGTGCAGGAGGTGTACGTTCAGTAAGAGGCCAAAGTCACTGCGATATGTATATATATATATATAGACGTGTACAACTATATATGGAACAACTATACATGAATGGATAGCACCTATGATAAATGTCTTTAGGGGGCAGTGTGTTTTGCAGTTCATATGGAATCTCCGCCATTGTGGCTAGCGAGACGGTCATTTTGGGCGTTATCGTTTTCACCTACAAATATATATATATATATATATATAGAGCAGACACGGGCGATAGGCTTTTCCGCCAAATGCCCTGAATGGTTACAATTGTTTGGATTTGTGTACTTATGGAAATTTTAAGCTCAATAAAGAATTGCTGAATTTCAATAAATTTGCCTTCCGGTAAAAACGGTCCCATAACAAATATAGATATATATGCATATATATATATATATATATATATATACATATAGATGTTTATCGACCAACATTCTAATGGCTGTATTGATGATTGTGTTGCGTGTGTCCTTGAATCGTCCTTGCAGATGGCGTGAACAGTATGGGCGAAACGAAGCGACAGCGGACGTCATACACGCGCTACCAGACCCTCGAGTTGGAAAAAGAGTTCCACTTCAACCGATATCTACCCGACGGCGACGCATCGAAATCGCTCACGCACTCTGCCTTTCGGAGCGACAGATCAAGATTTGGTTTCAGGTACGCAAGCACCATTAGGTTGGCTGTAGGGCTCAATTGATCTTTCTAGTCTTAGCTTGACTGAAGGCTAGCTACGAAATTTAAGTCCCGGACAGTTCTCGTAGTATTGCCATTCCAAAATACTATCACTACTACTACTACTACTACTACTGATAGTATTATCAATCCGGTAGTATTACCGATCCGAACGATCAATCGTGCCTCGCAAAACCCAGTTGATAGTTGCAGCCATAGCCAATGTTGGAGCAAAATAATGTTAGGTACGCACGTTAGTTGTACACTAGCTATGCAATTGCGTCGATACCGTTAACTAGCAGTAGACTTGAACGGTTTAAACTGTCGGCTATTTTCGTGGTATACGGCGCATGACAATACGCCTGTCGCTGGCCATGCGTGTGCTCATGCTTATGTCTATGCAGGTGGCGGTAGGAGAGGATCTCTGTTTCTGTACCTGATGGCCTGCCATTGATATGTTGTCGTTACCTGCGCGACTACTACTTACGTCGCATTAATACCGTTAATTAATCATTTCTATTAGCAGTTGCAACAGCGGTAGTAGCAGAGGGAAATTAGCGGTAGAGGAGATTAGCTGTGGCCATTCATATTGCTGATGATCCAGTGGTCCTCTATCGTTGTTCCTGCAGCCCTCCGAGTCTTCTGTAGAACAGGGCCGGACAACTCTGTATTATTCATTATGCTCTTTGTCGGACGTTCCTGCCGGGGGCGACGTCCCCGACGACCAGCATAAGGAGCCAGCCCGACGAGCGCGCTGATCCCATTTGGTGGTTGGCTTTATTTTCCGTCGTTGATTCGTAAGGGAAAACAAGGGAGGGCCCATGTTTTGCATTCACCGTTGTGGCGACAGACTCCGGCTGTCGGCTGTGTGTGTCCGTTATAGTACGTGGCAGGCTACCCCATCTCGGCTAGCCGAACTGTCGTATAACCACGGCGGTGCCAGTCGATAGGAGAGTACAGTGGCGAGGAACTGGAAGGGGAATTAATACACGTTTAATGGGACACAGTCGTTTTTGTCCTCGTGTAGCCGACAATAAATCCATCTGTATTCCTATAACCAACATAACATAACAACATAAGTCCAGCGGCGTCTGTAGCAGCTAGAGCAGTCAGATTAGCCCCAGCCCCCCCCCCCCTCCCCCGACGACAACAACGGCAACAGCAACAACATCTTCAATAACAACAATAATAACGACAGCAACAACCACGACAACAACGACATATTGTTGATCTGTTGGGCTGCAGTTGCCGTCTAGAATTCAAAACATTTTAAAGACGTTTTTTAAAAATTCTAGACTATAATCTTTTCTCTACGGGCGTATAATCGCCGTGAGGCGTCTCCTCAGTGCACCGAGGGCCGGACATATTGAAAGGTGTAGGGTTTTTCCAACAGCTTTGTGACAGCACGCCCGCTGACTCTCAGCAGTATAGTTTATTGTCATCTATTATCCGATTGAGCATCTCGCTCAAACAAAATTCGATCGACAATTTCAGGGATCGAATCGGCGCCATCCCGGTAGATGACAACCATTACTAGCGCACTAGCCGCCTCCTTCGACTACGCCGTCACTGTTACAATTGTGCTCTACGATCGTCTACACGATGCACGTCTTTGTCTCGATTCGGTCACTACTGTCTTCACTGGCGTCCCTCTCGTCCTCATCATTCATCATGTTAGCCATTGCTGCTACAGCTGTTAGCGTTGTTGAAAAATATCAACGATACAGACAGCGCGCCCTAGGCGTGCCAGCGACAGATAGCGCAGAGCACGTAATATCGACATATAGGAGCGACATGTAAGAGAAGCAGGTCGTCGTGCAGCAGTCTAATGGCGGTATACATTCGGTAAGCTAAGAGAAGCGGTCCCCTGCGACAGGCTGCGCTGACCAAGCTGCCAAAAGGGCTGCTAACGAAAAAGGTGGAACCACCGACCGACCACCACTGGATCTGTCGTTTCAAGAGAGCGAGCGCGCATTAGAGAGAGAACGAGATTCAGCGAATAGACAGCAGATAGTTCCCTTAAGAGCCGATGCCCCCCCCCCCCCCCCCGGCCTCTGCCGAGGATGTAGAATAGAGAAGAAGCGAGTGGAGGAGCGGCGGCGACACGCGACAACGCTGTGGTTCATTATTCAACTCGAGCTCGTGTTGTTGTTACTGCTGCTGCTGCTGCTGCAGTAGCAGCATATTGAAGCGACGGTGGTCGCCCAGAGGTCCGTGCCGGAGATCCACCACGCCAGAGGTCCGCGTCACAGATCCGCCTGTAGGTTCGCAGCCAGCGGCGCCGGCTGCCTCAAGACACCCATCGCGCGCGTATCACATATGAGCTGAGCCCAATTGAATTGAGTGCCCGTTTCGCACACTCAGAAAGACAGTGCGCCGTGTTCGTTACGGTCGAGCGGCTCTCTGTAAGCCATACTGTGTGTGTTAGCGTAGGCAGGAGAAGGAAACCAAACGAGATCCCCCACCCCCCTCCGGAACCGACGCAACCCGCTGGCTCGCCCTTCCATTCCGTCCTCCTTGTTCTTTTTCCCTAGCGTTAGCAGCGATACCAAGAGCCTTCCAAGGGCCAAGTGTGGTCAACGCAGCTGACTAGATGAGGAAGAGGCACGAAACTGCGTTGAAATTTCCACAGCTCTTCGTGCTCCGAAATGATGGGGAATAGTCATATAATTATGTTGCGATATTAGGAAATAATCCACATTATGCAGTTTCGTTTATATCATCTTTCTTTGCATCCAGCAATGGCCAAAACATTAATTGTCATGCGTCAAGGTCTGATCAAAAACGTGCCATAATATTGAGACGTGTCATTCTAGGTACGCTATAGGCCAGAAGAACATTTTCGGTCAGAAGCGCGGCCATGTCTAAGAGAACACGCGACTGGTGGGATGGGGTAGCCGGCAGGAACATAATCGGTGTACGCAGAGCCCTTCGTTGTCATTGTCGTCTCTGATTCTGGCCCAGGAAACCCGATCTTTGTTCCGTGCAAGCCTGTACGAGGCGACCGTTGTCCGGGGTGGCGAAGATTGGCATTAGCGCATCCGTTGAACACGTTACCCCTTTGGGCCTAATGAATTGCTGTAGCTGAGCGCGGTCAATAATGATAGCTGATCCGCCCTCTGTCGGAAGTCATTTACAGGTAATAATGGATTGAGTAACGTCTAAGGGAAATGAGACATCCGCTGAGGTCGTGGGCGAGGGGGGGGAAGGTTAATCGGCAACATTTCATGGGAATGTTTATGTGTAAAAGGAGCTTGACAGGAAAAAGCGCACGCGTATACGTGATTCCATATATATATATATTTTTTTTTTTGGCTGGACAAACGTAAATTTTGTTTTTCGTATAATACATTAGGTATATGTTAGACACATTACAACCCACTAGTTAAGCCAATGCGCCTAGTGGGCGCGCAATATATATATATATATATATATATATATATATATATATCACAATTCAAATGAAGGGTCGCACGCTGATAATTATGCAGTTGTGTACACTTGTATCCAGCGTAAACGTGGTTGTGGCTGTGATGGTCAGAATATGGTCTATAGTCAACACTACTACTACGACCACAGCTTCCTGTCAGTTACCGACAGAGTCTAAGTGATCTCTGAAACGCTCGTGGCCAGCGACTTGATTATGTATATACTGGCTGTCTTTCTTTTTCGTCGTCTTTGTTACTGATCTGCCTTGTATCCTTGCTGCTGCTGCTGCTGTTCCTTACATTACGCCCACGACTACCGCTGGTGCTGCATTTGCTTGCGGAATAACACGAACAAGACTAAGAGAAAGTAAAAACAATTGAGTTGCTGCATTACTGGGGAATGAGGAAGGGGGCTAGCCGCCCTAAGAACGTCACACAACAGCAGAAGCAGCATCAGCCGCTACAGCGGCCGTCTTTCATCAATTGACGATTGTGTGTCCTGGGCCTGTTAGTGATAATCAGTTTGGTGGTGCCAATGCTGACAGGGGTCGGCTAGCGGTGCTAACGGGGATGTCCTTCCTCTATCTGTGATCTAGCGGTTGGCTGGTACCACTACCACCACCACCATCGCTACCACCACCACCACCACGACCACCGCCATTACTACTACTACTACTACTACATGGCCTTCTGCTTCTTCATCGCGGCCTCGTTCCTCTTCGAATCCCCCCCCCCGAACTCCCAGGCCAGCGGAAAGCTTCCCACTCATGCACCCACCCATGCGTCGGCTCGGCAAGAGATCTGTCGTCTAGCAATGTATAGCTGGATTGCCCGCTGCGCTGGGCAATGTTTTCAAAGCTTCAGGCGGCTACTGGCGGCTCACTGTCGACTCTTCACTCCTGAACGCTGAGGTTGCTCGCTTGCCTGCTTGCTTCTCTCGCTGCGATGCCTTAAAGATGCGATGCCTGTCTGCCAGTCAACCGGCCCCAGCTTGGTATGATTCTTCTGCTGCTGCTGCTGCTGCCGTTGTTGCTATATAGTGCCTTCGATGTCCTCGTTTCTACTACGTTTCATGGCTATGCGCTGCTGTTGTCGTCGTCGTCCCATTGCGTGGTAGTGTGAGTAGGAGGAGGAGGAGGAGCATCAGTAGCACAAACCCCTGAAGTCACTCTCCTTCCGGTAGTAACAGCAGTAGAGGCAATAGGTGGTGTTTGTGGCCGAGCCGTACTTTAGCTCGAAACTTGAAGACTTTGGCGTGGGGGAAGACTGAGGGAACGCTGCTCTACCACCGCCGCTGCTTTTGCTGTTGATGTTGTGGTGCCGATTCTTGTTGTTGTTGTTGTTGTTGCTGATTTCGTCGTTGCTGCCGCAGTTCTGGCCTCGATACGGCTCTAGCGCTGCCAGCGCAAGCACGACGTCATTGTAGTGGATCCTAGCTGTCGACGGATTCGGCGACTTCTTTTCTTCTTCCTTGTTTCGTTTCCTCCTGTTCCTCCGTTTTTCACCTAACAGTCGTTGTCTTTTCCTTGTCTTTCTTTTCTTCGCCATCTTTGTCGCTGTCTTCTCGTCGTTGTCTTTTCCTTAACTTAGTTTTCTTACTAACGCTCCTTCTGCCGCGGCTGCTATTCTTCTTCGTCGTGGTCGGTATTCGCCTCGTTTTGTTCCTCTCTCTCTCCCCTCCCCCTTCTCTATCTATTTTTCTTCCTTCTTTCCTTCAGCTCTACCAGGTTGGGCCTGTGGCCCCCGACGCGCCACTGTCGTTCCTCAATGGATGATGCGTCCCGTTAAAGCGCGATGGCCATGGTCATGGCCCATGGTCGCCATCATCGCCGGTGTCGTTTTCGTAGTCGACATGGCTCATGCCGCTGTCGGTGCTGCGCAAACCGCCAAGCTCAACTCCATGATGTCCCTACCCTGGTGGCGTTTGAGCTGCTTCTTTGCCTTCTCTCTCACTCTTCTTCTTATTCTCCCTTGTCTCCATCTTTTCCCCTCGTTTCTTCTTTTCTTTCTTCCTCCTTGGTGTTTTTCCCTTCCTATTGGCCAGGGATCGGTCGCTCGGCCGGTCGGTTGTTCACTCACTGACGCACGCACTCGCTCGCTTGCTGCTCGGTTTGACGAGGTGAAGCAGCAGGATCAGCATCAGCAGTAGCCCCAGCACCAGTGGCCGCAGGAGCAGCAGCAGCAGCAGCCCGCTTCTAGATAGGAGGGCAGCTTGGCCATGCTGCTCTGGCAACGCTTCTGATGGGTAGACACACGCCACCATCTCGTTGTCGTCGTCGTTCGCTTGGATGGTCGAGCGCCCGTCGCCCGCCTTTGCCCCTGAGCGGTCTTTTGCTGCTGCTATACAGCCCCCCGCTGCTGCTACTGCTGGTCTTGCTTTGCCCCATACTGCCCCAGCTGCTGCTGCGGCGGCTCCTTCTTTGCTGCCCTATACAGCCTCCACGGCCTCCCCAGACGCGACCGTTGCCGCTGTCCCCTCGTTTTGCTCCTTCTTCACTTTTCCTTCTCTTTTTCCATATAGCTCTCCTCGGTCTGCTACTAGACTACTACTACTACTACTACTACTCGGTCGGCTACTAGTACTAAGGCTGCCAGGACAGCTACTACGTCTGCCAGGACAGCTACAACGGCCAAATGCTGCTGTGCTGCTACGACGACGACGACCACTGCGATGGCAGCAGTGGCTTGGATCACTACGACCACCGTCACCCCCTCCCGCCCCACACAAATATACCCCACACTTATGACAATAACGCGCCAATGTCTGCCCTACGGGAGCCATACAGCGATCGACACACACCCAAACATAAACACAAATGTATATATCTATATATGTATATATACATGCGTGTGCGTATGGACAGCGATAGAACATGCCGTCGACCGTTGGCTGCCAACCGCCTTGTCATTCGTTGCGCCTGCCTGTCGTGCTTGCGCGCTGCTCGCGTTGCTTGCAAGCTCACAAGTGTGCGTGCCGGCGGACGGACGGACGGGCGAACGAACGGGCGCGGCGCGGCGCCTGCGTGCGTGCCAGCGAGCACCGCCGCCGCCTGACTCAGACAATGCTCTAGTCCTCTTTCGCTGTTGCTCTCTCACTCTGTTTCTGGCGGCGCGGCAAAACAGTAACGACCAACAACCCCCCATCCCCCCTCCACCCTCCCGCCCGTCTTCGAAACCCCCGTCCCAAACCTTGTGAACCCTCGAACCTCCATTTTCCCCACTTCCTTCCCGCCGCCGACGACGACAACGTACATCGCTGGACACACCCAAATACACGCACACGCACATGCACGCACCACTCACGCCACCATCGAGCCGTAGCGTCAGAAAGACTGCTCCCCTCTACCCTACAGTCAGATCTTTTCACTCCCTAGACCCCGTCACCCCCTTAGACCTCTTCACTCTTTTGACCCCTTCAGCTCTTAGACCCTAGCTCTGCCTTCAGACCCTTTCACCCCCCCCCATCCCCCTCAGACCCCTTCAACCCCTCCATAGACCCTCATACACATAGACCTGTCAGACACTCAGCACCCAGCCAGCCAGCCAGCCCACCCGCCCATCCGCTCACCCATCTAGATATACGTCCATGTGTGTGTGTGTGTGTCTTGCCTGTGTGCGTGCAAAAGGCAGGGGCTAAGGCCAGCCTATGTAGACGTGTGTATGGAGTGGACGGGGGACCTGTATATATACATGTTTTCGTAGACAGGCACATACGTATACACACCGCGTTCATAGGGCGTAGCGCGAGCCAATCCAGATGCTGCTTGCTAAATGATGATGGTTCGTGCGCCACGCCTGTGGAGTTGCCAGACTGGCGGCCCTGCTGTTGCTGCTGTTGTTGTTGCTGCGCCATAATCGAGACCCATGCACAGGGTAGGCAATGCACTTCATAGGGAAGCACCAACGTAGGGAAGACCTCAGCCCATCGCCTCACCAGGTCAGCTCAGTTCATCGCCTCACCATCGTCACAAGGACATCATCTGTCTGCCGTCAACGTAGTGACCACTCTAACTAGCACCAACTTCATAATCATGTTTTATTATCGTCGGTATTCATCTTCTACTGCATCGTCGTCACAATTTTCATACATCTTTATCACCGCCATTGCTTCATATTATCAGCAACATCAGTAGCCACAGCGGCAGAACATGCAATACGAAAATGAAATGATCGACATACGTAGATCAAGATCGTGAACCATAAACTCAGGTTGTTGTCGTTGTTGCTGCTGCTGGAGAGTTGTGTAAAAAGCTGAACTTTTGATGATGGGCCATTGAACTAGGTTGCCGACGGCTAAAGACGAGCCCCATAGAACCCGATTTCGAGCAGCGGCTTGACTACCTGACGACTCGAGGAACGCGTCAAGAGCGGCGGCAAAGGCATCAGCCGTTGTCTTCTTGCACAGCTTGGTGAGAGGCGCAGACGCACATGTAGCACCGTGGATATAGGGCTACGTATCAATTGGGAACCTACCTAGGTTGACTACACGTACCTGCTTACTTAGTTTATTCGCCTATTATTATTAGTATTATCAACTGCTACTACTGCTACTACTACTACTACCTCCACGCCGAGGCAACTGCTGGTCATCTATGTACGTATGTGCGTATATGTATCTCTACCGCTCAATCTGTCGTCGTCTATCACCAACGGCACCGAGTCCATCCACGATTGACCAATATGAGATAGATAGAGGCTAAATAGAGCGGGGTGCAGCAGCAGCAACAGCAGCAACAGTAACACGCGCGCGGATGAACAGCAAAGGGCGCGGCATGAACAGCGTTACTACGACAACTCAAACGAGTACAAGCACCACTATCACTACGGCTCCACTACTTTTACTTCAAGTATCAGTACAACAACAACAACAACAACTATCACTATTACTACTACAATGGCCATTACTCCGCCTCCGCGTGGTCCGACAATCTTCTACTACTTCAGCCCCTGGCCGCTTCGTCTCCCAGCGCCGGAAGATGAAATCATGTCTTTTATGCGACGACCAACCAACCGAACACCCGACCGCCCGGCACTGAGAACCCGGACCGGCAGACGGACCTCTGGCTCGCTCGGTTCGTTCGTCTTCGACAGGGCCGGTCCTTCCCGGCGACTTGCCCTTTCTGTATCTGTTCATCGTAGTGGCTCAGTAAGCGCGCTGCGCCGGCATTGACTCCTACCTACGTTAGTTTGGCCTGTGGCCTGCCACCGCCGTCGAGGCCATTATCTCTCTCTCTCTCTCTCTCTCTGCCTCTCTCTCTTTCGTATCTCCATGATCATCTCCGCCGCCATCAGCATCATAATCATCGTCATCATTCTCGTCATCGAGGACCAAGGAGGACCAACCGACCAAGGTTGACGGGCGCGTTTACCTACCCACCGCTCTTATCCATGCCTATTTCTATCTGTCCATCTCGATGTACCTAGTCGGCGTTTGGCCCAAGGGCAGGCCCCAGGCCCCAACGACTGACTGACTGGTGGCGATTTGCTGGCAGTCGGTGAGGCCCCGAAGCCTGAGGGCCGGCGACGTCATCGCTGCTGCCCTGGGCGCCGCCCTTCATATTCCTGCCACTGCTGCTGATGCTGCTCTTGCCGCCGTCCTGCGGCCGTCACTAATAGCCGTGCGTACCGCACACCACGGCAACGGCGCTAATCTCTATTGAGCTTAATCTCGTCGTCGTTTCTTTCGTTGGCCCATTTCGGGGGTTAATACCGACCAATACCGGCCGATAGAGGTTGTTGACCATTGGCACCATCTTAAATCAGCCAACGTCCACAGCCACACCAATTGCTTCCCATCACAGATTAAACAACTGCACCCGGCCAATCAGACGGACATAGGAGACCATCTGAGGACAGGAAGGAAGAAAGGACTGAGATGCTTCAACCGTGTACTGTAGTTGGGCCAACTGAGGGCCAACGTTGAAGCGACTGTACCCTCGTCACATTCGTATACGTGAACGTACGTATCTTGTTTCAAATGACGGATCGTGAACGGTATGCGTCCATCTAAACACGATCGATCAGTCGTTGATGACAGTGATGACGAAAAGGGGTAGCAGCAATTTCAACAACGATAGGAATAACAACGTACGCTATCATCGTCATATCGACAACTAACTGATGCCGAGATCTTCAACCTGCACTATAGGTTTAAACTACATGGTTGCTCTCATTCAACGGATATAATGGTACATAAGCATACGTTTCAGCGAGAGGCCGTTGTTACGATAGAAGTTTGGTAAATTTGGCTTTAAGTCATCTTAATGTTCTCTCGAGGAGAGAGAGAGAGATACCTTAGAAATAAGACAGTAAGAAGAAGCTTTATCGGCTGTATACGAGGGCTATATGATTGGGCAGTGCAAAGTGTAGTCATACCAGATATATTCATACTAGATCGGACAGACATGGAATGTTGTCTCCCGCAGTTTTTAAGACCGTCTTAAGGTATTCGAGAACGGTTACAACTTTAATGTCTCCCTAGTAGCACTGATTATAGTTACAATGATTTTATTATCTGTTGTTGCGTCATAATACTGTTTCAACAGGAAACAGAGAGCTAATGTTTGAGAAAGCTTTATTTGGCAAATCGATAAATTGCATAGCGCATTATTAAACGTAGTCCTGACAGCCGAAAGTTACGATAGACAGCTGTCCAGAGTAACAACTCAAATCCTGAGTTGTTTCGGTTGGTTGTTATTGGTATATCTAAAAAAAAGACCACATCAATGATGTTTAGAACTAAACTATGCAGCTGAGATTCAGCTGTAGCATTGTGTCTATATACGAATGAAACTCTGCAAAATGATTTTCTGTTTCAATGTTGCTATGGATGTTGCCTTTTTCTTCAATACATGAAAAGCTGAATATGCGATCCGAAATCAAAGGATATTTCATAGAATAATCTAGTTATGGAGTAGGTATATAATGTCACGATTCTGGTGTGTATATATATATATATATGCACAGGTGAAAGACAAGTCACGTTGGGAAAGCAGAGCTGACCTACGACAGCGATACCACCACCACCACCACCAAAACAAGAACAACTATAATGCGTGCACTGCTGGGTTCGGTTCATTATCGAACCGTTGAGGTGGATTTGTTGCCGTGTTTGGCAGTTTTACCAGCATTATCAGACTTCGTGGCACTAGGTCGTGATGGCCATCATGACGAGGAGAAGACAGAGGAGGAGAAGGAAGGCAACGATGATGATGATGATGAAGTGGGGTTGGTCGGGGGGGGGGGGGGGGTCTGGTAGGAGTTATGTACGAAGTCATGGTAGGACAGCAGATGATGGGCGGCGTGCCCAGGAAGCCGGGGGTGTCGTAAGGTGGGGTGTCCGGCCGCCGATGGTCTGTCTGTTTATCTGGCTTGCTGTCTTTCTGTCAGTGAGGCGGGGGCGGGCTTGTGTGTTGAGCCGAACTGTAAATTAGCATCAGTATCCACAGCAGCAGCAGCGGCGGCGGTAGCGGGAACATCAACACGAGCACTTCTCCTGCTCGTAGTAGCTGTAGCAGTAGTAGTAATAGTCGTCTTCGTCGTCGTAGTAGCAATATGTAGTGTTTTAGTGGTGTGGAGGTCGGTGATGAGGTCGAAGAACGTAGCGCAGATCAGATGGCTCGGCGGGCAAGCGCCAGACAGAGGGCGGGCCCCCGCTTGCTCGCTGCTGCTGCTGCTTTGTTCGTTCGTTCGTTCGTTTATTTGCTGGCTCTCCGAACACCGCGAGAGCAAATGGCAAAATGAAAATGTTGTTGACGATACGACTCGTTCGCTGGCGGGGGGGGCGCGGGGGTTGTCGGTCGACAAGGAAGCTTTTAAGCCTCGCGCCCGCGCGCTCGTCGCTCGCTCGCACAGCAGCATCGGCAGCAGCAGCAGCAGTTGCAGTTGCATCGTCAGCGGCGGGATCATGACGACGACGATTGTCATCATTACCGGTGCCATCATAATCATCACGATCATACCCACACAGCAGCAGCAGCAGCGTTAGCAGCAACTAGGGAAAGCGTACCGAGGCGTTTGTTTGGGAACTGGGGAGTGCCCGCGCCCAAGCCGAGGCCACCTCCGACTAGACACCGCCTCCGCCAACACCGACTGTCCCCGCGGCGGGCAGGCAGGGTGGAAGAGAGGGAGGGGGTGGCTAAGTGAATAGCTATTGATGTTGTTGCTGCTTCGGCGTCTGCTGATGCTGCTGCTGTTGTCCTGAAGAAGGCAGACGAGGAGACAGACGCTGAACGAAAGCAGGCTAACGGGATAAGCGGCAATTGCCCTCTAGTTGTTGTCGTCGTTGTCGTCCGGGTGGTGGTGGAGGAGGTGGTAGTATAGTATCGGTGCGGCAGTACAAGCACAAGGGAAAAGCAGAGGGGGTTCTGCCGAGAGCGCTAGATCGGGGGGCAACGTTTGGCCAAAGCAGACGATGGCGGTCGTTGTTGTTGCTGTTGTTGTTGTTGTTGTTGTCTTCGTCATTGTCATTGCTGTTGTCGTCGTCGTCGTCGCCGTCAACGTCATTATCATGTCCCCTGTCGCTTTTCCTGCTCCCTTTACCCCTCACCGATGAGTAGTCCATTGAGCCATCGACAATCTGCTACTCGTATTGAGAGTGGAGCAGGTTGACTTCAACATAAGCGTCCTTTTGTTCCACGGTTCAGATCCTGATCCAATCACCGACCGACCAACCTAGCGACCGCCACTCTGTTCCTCCTTTCCTTCTTCTTCTCCTTCTCCTTTTCGTCATCCTCGTGATGCTGGCGATTCTGTTTCGACTATTTCTGGTAGTTGTGCTTCTGCAACATTGTTGTTGTTGCTTCCAGTTACTCATACGCTAAACGACGTAGTTCGTCACTTAGGGGCAGTTTGCCTCGATCACACTCTGTCGTCTGCTTTGTCCTCTTTGTTTGTCTGCCACGCACGGCCGTCGGCCCGTCTGCCCAGCAGGATCATCAACAGCAGTAGCAGCAGTAACAGCAGCAACGGGCGCGGCCGTGACGGCCATTCATCCCGGCGTTTCCAAGCGCCATCCGACAGAGTTGAACGAGAGACAGGGCAGAGAACGATCGGTGAGCCATGCGTGAGATAGCGCGCCTCCGTGGGCGAACGGCCCCGCACCACAGCGCACGGCCGCCAGGCACGCATCCACAAAAATCCTCCCCCCGGCCATCAGGGCCATGCGCTTGTTGCCCCGGCAACGATCCGCCCAATAATGGCTATGCTGCTAGTGCAGGTCCCAAAGCACATTTGCTGCTACAGCTTCCACTTCTGCTGCTGTTGCTGCTGCTTAAGCGACAACATAGACAACCGGGGGGGGGGGGGGTGGCAATGAGAATACAGATGATGGCAACAGCAACAGCAACAACAATAACAACAACGGCAACGCCAGCCAAAACAAGATGGTCGTTGACGTCACCGACGAGGGACAACAGCAGCAACAACAACGACAGTAACAAACAACAATAACGACAACAACAGCAACAACAACGACAGTAACAAACCAAAATAACGACAACAACAACAACGACAGCCAAGCCTTGCGCTGTAGGCTACCGCCGCTCGCTGTTATCTCCATGAGCCATTCAGCACGTTCTAGTTGTAGAATTCTTGGAGGTTGTCCTATAAGCAACGGTGATGTCCATGTCGCCCCACAACATAGTCGCGCTTCTGCCATTGACCTCACTATCCCTATTACATCGACCTCCTTTTCTCTGTGCCTCTTTTTTCTTTGCCTTCTTTTTCCTCTTCTTGCAATCTCAATGTGTCAGATGTATCGAACAGTTGTTTCTCAGAGTTGGCCAGAGAGAGTTAACCGCTAGCTAGATGCTGCCGACACTGTGCTGCGTTTATATTGTATGTTCTCAACATCATCACCACCACGACCACCTCATCATCGTCATACACTGTTTAACAATGTATAACGACACGATGTCACGCTGCTTGGTCTAGCGTCGCTACCACGAACACTGTTACCGTTAGTGCTACTGCGGGGAGCTTTACCTCGCTTCGCCTTCCTTCGTTCTTACCCTAGAAAATGCTCCCTGATTCATCTGTTTGGCGGAACCACCATTTCCTCGTCCCTGTGTTGATGTCGTTGTGGCGGTTGTTGATGTTGCTATTGCTGTTACCGACCGACCCACCCACTGAGAGACTGACAGACATCCTTTCCTCATCGCTTGTCTTCGCTATAATGCACTTCGCTACTGTCCACGAATGCTTGCACAATCATAGCATAGCCCACACAAACACACACACTTCAACAAACATGCAAACAGACACAAATAAACAAACAAACAAAAATAAACAAACAAGTCCATACGATCAGTCAAGCAGCGCAAACGACGACTACGACGATGACGCCGACAAGGGCAACAAACATAATGCTATCGCAGGCAGAAGCAGCGCGGTCCCGCATGTGCCAGCGCAAGCCATGGAGGCGGCGGGGGGAAGCAGCGGCAGAGGCAAACATCTTTCTCCACTTCCCGACGGCGACAACAACACTTGAGTTTGGGCCATCACAAAAAGGTTGGCTTAGCAATGTGCTATTGTGCGCTTCTCTGGCCAGTCAGTGTATCGTGCGCGGGCGTGTGTGTGGATTATAAGCACATTTTTTGTTTTATATATGCTATATGCAACTGACTGCTGATACCGCAGAAAACATTTTAAAATACATAAGCGTCATCGTAGAACGGGATACGGGTAAATTGCCCATTGACCTGCCTCTCTTACGTATATCTTGATCATGCCTTGCCACAGTATTTGCCGTTCTTTCACTGGCTACCACAAGGGCGAAATTGCAGAAACAAGGACATGCACCGCTACGTATGTCGGGCAACGGTTTATTTCTTACTTTAACTTGTCTTGTAGCTGCTGCTTCTGCTTCGTTGCTACGCTCTGGTGTCATTCGGGCATTAGCGGTTCTTAAGCTAGCCGAGGTCTTAAGGTCGTCTAACTTAAGAACCTTTATTCGGCTGAGCATAATCACTGGTCCATCCCACTCTCGATTTTCTATGCCGCGTTCATCCAGCTTCCCATTCTGCGCTGCCTGCATTGTCTGGTCTGCTATTGAATCTTCTATCTTGTCTACAATGTTTGCTACATTGGTTGGCTTTCGTCGTGCAAAGGCAAGACGCAGTCTGGTATTGCGTATCTCCGGTATCGCTGTGGCCGTGGTGGTTTCTTTGCCGCTGTCGCGTATCGCCGATGGTTGCCCATTTTTCGCCACAAAGAGCCAGACGCAACAGCGGTGGGGGGCGTGCTGTCACAGACTTCTCCTGTTGTTCCCCTTCGTCCTTCTGCTTTTCCTATTAGTTATTCTTCTGCTTCTTCCCGTGGTGGGCCAGGTTTTGCCCTTCCTTTGCCCGTTATCCACCCGCCGTCAGCCCAATCTCTGCCGTAACACAGCCTGCACGGTCATGGAGTTCCTAACGATGGCAGCTCGTTGCTTTTGGCCTTTGGCTGCCACTGCCGCTGGTATTGACGTGTTTTCGATGCGTTCATCCCGTTGCCTCCTGGCTGGGTCGCTTCGTGCATTGCCGTTGCGCGGTTCATCTGCTACTTCCGAAGCTGCTGCACTTCTAACGATCGACCCCGCAGGAGGAGTGGATGTGGCACATAAGAGCTTTAATTAAGTTCGCCTCCAGGGCTCTCCCCGACTGGAGAGGACGGATCTTTGTCATCTTTTCATCGGTTTCGACTTGTTCCTCCAACTGCCTACACGTCCCTGGTTGTTGTTGTTGTTGTTGTTGTTTGTGATTACTGTTCTGGTTGTGGTTGTCCATGTTATTTGAAGTTATTGTAGCAGTTATTACAGTATGTTTGTTAACATTACGAAGCTATCTCCTCTATCCTATTCTAATTGCCACCACAATGCTTGTTGTTGATATTGCTATTGAGAGTTTTCTTATTGTGGTTGACTGATAATTGCCACTACCGCGATACACGCGGTTAGAGAAGGGCATCTGTTGTCGTATATTGTTGTTATTGTTTATAGTTTTGCTGCTTCCGCTATGCCGGCAATGCTCCAAGATGTTTATCAGTCTGTCGGGTGGCATGGCCTCCACTATGGCACGTTGCGCATGATCAGGGGCTGCGCTGGGAGGCCAGGCCGCGGAAGGTGGACATATCGGAGGGTGGTGGAAGGAAGCTCAACGATTATCGCAAGCAATAATAATGCTGTTGAGGTCGTTGTTGTTGTGGCTGGCGGAAATTATGGGTGCGCAGTGGGTGGGTTGGTGGTGTCGTCTATGTCGCGCCGCCGCCGGAGTTTGTTGTTGTTGTTGTTGTCGTCGTCGTCGTCGTTGTGATGGAGACCCAGGGGCGGTCGTGGCGGCGTGGTTGCCTTCCGATGAGGCTGGAGCCGTCATCGCTGTGTGTACGCTTGCTAGCCTTCCTGCTCGTCTGTCTGACGATGGCAGTAAATTGTGGGAGCCAATCGAGGAGACTTCCGCTGTGAGCGTTTCCGGTTGTTCTCCCGTACGGGAGCGGCCGCCGCTGGCCCGCCGTCACCGCCGCCACCGCCGCGTCTGCTTAGAGGATGCAGACCAAGTCCAGACGGTCGAATGGGCGAACAGAAGGACGCCCCCAAGGAAGCGCTTTTCTCCCCCCCCCCTTTGTCTCTTTCTCTCTCTGTCGCTCCGTAAGGGGGTGGTCGTGTTGTGGCGGTAGCCGTGCTAGTTACGGAAGGGGGATACGAACTAGGGAAGAAGGAAAGGGATAGAAGAAAAAGAAGAAGAAGAAGAAATTGCAGGATAAGGAACCCGAGAAAGCGGATGAAAACGCCACGATGAGGGATAACTGGCCCTCAGTGGCCGCCCCCGGTCTCTGCGCGCCCAACCGTCTGCCAGTCCATCGTTGTATCGGCAGCAGCGGGAACCGTCGCTCTTCGACTCTGCTGCTGGCGACGGCATCTACGGCAGACATCGACCATGTGAGTGTTCGCCAGACCCTCGTGCTCCTCCCCTCTTCGAGGGAGGAAGTTTGCCCTGTACCCCCGTCGTTGCCCCATTACATCGTTGCCCGTTTCGTATTTCCCTTGTTTGTCACCACCAGCAGCAGGGCGAATGGCACAGGCAAGCAAAGCAACGGGCAGCCATTGAAGCTGGCTAGACGGAGACGTCCGGAGAGAGAGAGAGGTCTAGTGGAAGGAGGAGCCCTTTCTCCCCTGTCATAGCATGACTTAGAGCATTGTGCAGCAAAGCATCGCGTAGCAGCAGCTTCGACTATGGGTCGGCTGGCTCGGCCACGTGGTTTGGTGGCCCTGTTGGAGGACGTCCGTTGCCACCGCGCGCTCGTGTTTCCGCCGCTGCTTCCTCTTTCCGCTGCGCTCTTGCGATTACCAGGCAGACTAAAACTGCAGCATCAGTATCAACAGTAATCGGCTGTTGTGCCCGAGAACATTTTCCATACTAAGTGTCGTGTTCGTAAAGACTCCTCGTACTCGAACCACAGTTTTGCGGTGTGCGTTCGTTCTCTCGTCCTATGGCCGATATATTGTTGTTGTTGTTGCATGGCCGTAGGTTGGCGGTATCACTTCGGTTTCCGCCGCACCCGGATGGATGCGCGCTTATGGCATCGGCGTGCCCTCTGCGCGCCGTTCGCTGCTGGCGCTTCGGTTGGGTTGAAATACGGACAGGTAGAGAGATAGAGAAAGCAATATTGCTATTGTTGTTGCTGTTCTCCTACGCGCTAACGGCACACGCTAGAACCGTGGCCGACATCGAACGACAAAATAACGGGCCATAACCAATGACGACTAATGCTTTTGTATAGGCTCATTGTAGTGATAATCGCAGTAGTAATAGCAGTAGTTGTTGTTGTGAATAAACGTAGTTTGTGACAGTCATAGAGGGGACAATTACATATACAGATGTCGAGTGGAATAATGTCGAATTCAACTGCAATATCTAAAATCATAACTTACTTGCACGAGTATTGAAAGCTTTGAAGCTGAAGCGGGCGCAATTTCAGACGGCGCATACGCTGACAATGTATACGCTGCATATGCATCGTTCGTTTCTTGACGTATCTGTTCCGGCAAATGTACCTACCAAAACTATGGCCAGCTGGTCAGCTTTTCCGGACTGTACGTGGGATACTCTCAGCTCGATAGTACACGCAGCACGCTGTAGTGTATCAGACTAGTGTTTAGCGGCGTCCTCGAATCGCTTACGTCATCTGCTGTTTATTGTTCATTTTAAAGGTATAAGGCTACAATAAATCTGCCTGCCTTGCAGCCATTCATTCTTATTGCCGCAGATAACAGTATCACAGACGTCACGCAGTATTGTGAGATTAAACCAGCGTTAACCATTCAGCGATGACGCTTTAGGCCAGTCTACTCGGCTACAATGAAAGCAAAAATACACAACACTGTTCGGTCATACATTACGAAATTACCTGTTGTGTATCACCGGCGTTTTGCTCATACGCCTTCTAACCTCGTCCTAATTGGACGAACGTTATTGGAACCTCATCTGAAGTCATTTTGTTGACCCCGTACCCTCGATAATGGTCTCTGCGTTATCTGTGCAACCCGAACCAGCGATTTTATTACATGGAAAAGCCTTCTGACTACGTCTCGTATTCGACCTTCATAATGTAAGGCAAGACAGTGATTCGAACTGGCTTATACCGCTCTCTGTCTTCCTTGCTCTATTTAACATTATGTCTTTTCATTCCTTTTACCTTAAAACCACATCGATGAAAGGGTATCGGCAGCGTTTTTCTTGTTTTTTTTTATCTGCACTAGAAGCAGTAGCAGTCGTTGACCTTGGCAATTTTACATCTCCTAGACCTCCTCATCCTTCATCTCCTAGGATCTCCTCATCCCTCATTTCCTAGACCTCCTCATTCTTCATCGCCTAGACTTCCTAATCCTTCATTTCCTAGATCTCCTCATAATTAATCTCCTAGACCTCCTCATCCTTCACCTCCTAGACCTCTTTAACCTTCATCTGATAAACCTCCTTATCATGCATCTCCTAGACCTCCTAATCTCGCATTTCCTAGACTTCGTCATCCATCCTCTTCTAGACCTCATAAGACTCGTTCTTCTTCTGTACTCAATAATCCTTCTTCTCCTAGATTTCCTCATGCTTCTTTTTCTAGAGCTCTTCATCTTTCTTCTCCTAGACCTTCTTATCCTTCATATTCTAGACCTCCTTTTCCTTCCCTTAGACCTTCACATCCTCGCTCTCTTAGACCGTCCCATATTTCCTCTCGATGGACCTGCTCATCCTTCTCTTCTTAGACCTCCTAATACCCTTCTTCTGGATCTCCTCATTCTTCCTCTCCCACACCTCCTCATCTTTGTTCTCCTAAACCTCCTCATCCTTTTCTCGTAGTCGCCGTTTCTCCTTCTTTGCCTTAATCTTATCATGTTTTCTCCTTAACTTCTTTTATCTCCCCCTCTTAGGCTTTTCTGTCCTTTTCATCTTTCTTGGCTTCCCCCATTCTCCTTCAGCTTCTTCTAGGCCTCGTCCCTTCTCTCACATTCTCGGCCTCTGTTTCTTTCTCCTTCGTTTTCCTCTCCCTGTTGTTTTGCGAATGCTTCTCCTTATAGACCTCTACCTTCTTCTCATCTTTGGCTTGCTTCTTCATCCCGTGTTCGGTCTTTTTCTTGGCGCGCCATTTTTTCTCCTCCGTATTCTTCTCTTTCATCCTTTTGCCTCCCCCTCTCTGTCTCGCCTTGGCCTGTCACCCACAGTTCTTCTCGAAGTCAGAACATTGCCATATCGGCGCCTGCTGTTAACCAACCGTCCTGCAAATCGTTCATATCGCGGCGGTTACGGCAGCCATGACGACGGCCACGCTATTAACGGCGGCGGCGGTGTGGGTGGTGGTGAATTGCAGAACCTGTGAATTCGTTTGCATCAGCATGGGCTGTCCAGGCGTGTGCCCCCTTGCCCGGGGATTGCCTCCACGCCGCTCCGCAACAACAACAATAACAACAACAGGAACAACAACAACAACAACAACGACGCCGTTCGATTCTTCTGCCTTTGCTTGCTTCGGCTCATGTCTGCCGCTGCCGCCGCCGCCGCCACCTAAGCTCGTAACGAAAGAAACGGGACGGCAGGGCCGTTTTGCAAGACAAGTAGCGTTGGCTAGCTAGACATGTAGTCGCTATGGTTATGCATGCATGCAGTCGGTCGGTCGGTCGGTCCTCTCGAGACAGACGTCGACGAGCCTGGCGCCTTTGTCATCGAGCGTCGGCTATGGGCCGCTGCCGCCCCCGGCTAGGGCGTCCGTGTGGCCGGCGGGTTTTCGTCTACCGAGCGGAGGCTTCCGGCCCACAGACATACAGACGGACAGGCTTCTCTATCGTCTGGCGTCTGGTGTTTAGCGTGCAGACAGGCACGCTCACACGCACAATGCACGCCGTTTGCTTTTGCCACCCATCATCATCAGCAGCAGCAGCATCCTTTCTTTCCTCTTTCTCCTCCTTCTCAACGACGTCGTCATCGTAGTCTTTCGCAGCCAAAACGATACGAGCCAACGCACCCCTCTCTCTCTTTCTCCCCAGTTGGGGACGCCACCATCGTTGCTGCTGCCGCTGCTACATCGAGAGACAACATCGAGATCAGCAGCAGAAACAGCGGCAGCGGCGGCACGAGTATCAATGGCGCCAACAGCCTCCTCGCAGACTCTAAGCAAGCTGCCCCCCAGCGTGTTTAGCGTGTCGACAACGTGAATCACCACTACCTCGAAGCGCCCAAATAACTGGCTGGCTGCCTGGCTGGCTGGGTAGAGCTTCTGGGTTGTGTGACTGGCCGTCTCTCTGTCTGTCTTTTTGCCTATCCGATTTTGAGTCTGTTTCCCTTCTGCTCCCTCTCACTCTCGTTCTCTCTTCCTGCTCTCTCTCTCCCTATATCTTTCGCTGCTCGTCTCACCCCCTTCCCCCCTGCTCTCTCTCTCTCTGTGTCTCTCCACGTTTTCCTCTATCCCTTTCTTTCGTCGTTTCTGCACTCGCACCCTTTCTCAATATCTCTCTCTCCTCTCCTGTTGACGACGTGCGACGTTCTTCTCGCCCGCCGAGAAGCTCCGCCCCCAGACGAAGGTGGCGGCGGCGGCGGCTTTGGAGAAGGTGGGGTGGTTGTCGGCGGATCGAGGCTCTAGACAGACCCACATACAGACAGACTGGACACACAGACCGACAGACAGAAACAGATAGACCGACAAGCGATCGAATAGATGAATGAATGAATTCGCCTTCGGATGCGGCCGCCGTTGGCGCTGCCGCCGCCGCTGCAGAAACAGTAGTAGTAGTAGTAGTAGCAGCGGCAGCAGCAGCAGCAGCCGCCGCCGTTCTCCGGCTGGCGCCTCGGCGGGCGGTCGAATCTCGACCCCTCCAACCCCCCCCCCCCCCATCCCCCCGGCCTCCCCGCTCCACAGACACCAGCCATCCAGCCAGAGCCACAGCCAACCAACCAACCGGCCCGCGACGACTAACTGAGTCCGTGTTTGCTCCATGTGATTGGTGGAACCGAAACAAGGCATATATATATGCTATACATATATACATGTGTACGCACATGTATATATATGCATATACATGTGTATATATATATATATATATGTAGGTGAGTGCCAATCCCGTCACGTTTGGCATGACGGCATTGGGCCGCTGACGAGGGCAGAAAAGTTGGCCGTTCCCCCGCCTGCCAGCCACGACTGATGCTGCTGCTGCTGCCTGAACGCGCGGCGCCAGTCGCAAGCCGTCAGACCGCTTGTTCTATAACATTAGTAATCATCATGGTAATCATAATCACAACCATACTGAAACGTCGCAGCGTTCAGTCGTCAGTGTACTCAAACGGCAGAGCAGAGGGATAAGCGGGTAAAGAAAAACAACAACGGCGACGACGACGACGACTACGAGATGACACGTTGAAGTCGAACAGTGCAGGCAGAGTACTGCTGCTGCTACGACGACGACGACGACGACGACGACAACAACAACAACAACAACAACAACAACAACAACAACATCAACAACAACAACAGCAACAACAACAACAACAACAACAGCAACAGCAACAACAACAACAACAACAACAACATCAACAACAGCAACAACAACAACAACAACAACAACAACAACAACAACAACAACAACAACAACAACAACAACAGCAGCAACAACATCAACAACAACAACGACAGCAACAACAACAACAACAACAACAGCAACAACAACAACAACATCAACAACAGCAACAACAACGACGATGATGATGATGATGACGACGACGACGACGATAATGATGATGACGGCGGCCAGCGACAACCACGACAGGGATGATGACGGATACGGTTACCCCCCACAATTGTTGTTACTGCTACTGGTGCATGCTACTGTGGCACGAGACCAACAGAAAAGACATTTAGGGGCTAAGCGAGAGAGAGAGAGAGAGCAAAGAGAACTGGGAACTAGTAAGGGAGAGAGAGAGAGAGAAACAGATACATTGATGGAGAGATGGGTGCCAAACATTGACAGCCGCGTTTGAGCAGACGAACCCCCCTCTATCTCTCTCTCTCATCATCTCCCCCTTCTCTCTTTTTCTCTCTCTAGAGGCTGCTGTGTCTCCTTCAGCAGCAGCAAACTTACAATTAGCCACTAAATGTAAGCCTAAATATAGGTATAACAATGTTGTTTTTCTATGAAGTATTTTGAACTAAACAACAACGGCGATGGTTATGATGATAATAACAATAATAATAATAATAATAATAATAATATAATATTTATTCATTCATGATTTATTCACCATAAAATTGATAATTACAGTCACAATACAACAGTGTGGTCTAACATTATATAATCAACTCTGGCTGTTAGGGAGGTTCCAACAATTTCCTTACATACAAGCATGTGGTACCGCCCAATATCGGACTGTCCACTAAAAACTACATACGCATTCTTCAATGGTAAAACAATTTGGCTTCATGCACATTAAATGGTGGTATCCGTGCCATGTCGTTCGGCACACAATTGTGCGATTCCGTTGGTGGCTTCCTTTCCATTTATTAGAACAAAATGCTGGGCCATCAGTGTAGTTTTCAATGGAAACTGTAATGGCAAATCACGTCCGGGTCACCAATAATAATAATAATAATAATAATTCTAAATATGCATGGTAACAATAAGACTCCTTTTGAGTACTAGTATTTACTCGACTTACGTGTATAGATACAAAGAAACACACGGTGCAAATGCCTGTCAACATGAATAGTAATATTTTCAAAATTGCAATTAATATGTATTATTGTTGTTTCCTCTCTCTCCCTATATATATATATATATATGACAAAATCAGCAGTAATAAAGACAATTGGAGTGATTACATCAACAAATTACCACAATAACGGGAACAAAAAACAAAAGCTATGCCAGCGACAGCAAAAATAGTAATAAACCACAATAAAGCCCGGTATACATAATAATAACAACAAACATCATTGATAGAAAGCAACGCATGAGAAAGCCTATAGCAAATAATAGCCACTACGCAGCGCAGATCACGGTAGAGATAGAGATGAGGAGGACATGAGCTAACGGGTATCTTACTGATAGAGATGAGAAGGACATGAGTTAACGGGTATCTCACTTATAAATCCGTGCCACGGACTTTAATGCCCATTGCAAGCGTCGAGACATATTATAATATATATGACAGAATAAATACTAAATAGATACGTTTCTTGTTTGTTTAAAAAATGGCACTTACCTGAACACATTATAGAGAATATAAGTAAATTCTAAATGATCGTCACAGCGCAGGTAAAACATCGCGGCGATATATAACTCCGTTATGGCGCCATAGTCGTGGCAGTAATTGTTGCTGCAGTTGTGTGTTATTGTTGTATCCGCTGTTGTTGTAGTTGTCGGGGTGTGGTTTGACAAACCCGATCGGCAAACTGATCCGGCTCTGATACTTTTTTGCGTTGAATGAGCACAAGATCGTTTCCAGATACAGCCGCCCGTCGAGTTGAAGTTTTTCAAACGGCAGCCATGCTTTAGCGCCAGAAACGGGGCTGATCTGGTTGTTTCGGTTGTTGGTCCTGTTGTCGCCATCGTTTCGGTCTATGTTTGTCGATTTTGCACTATGTTATAGATGTATGCCAAACCTTATAATAATATACTTTTTCAAATCATTCACGGTCGGACCATGACATTTGGGTCCCTGCGAACGTGTGCACCATTACGGGGGGTCCAGTGATAATATACTTTTCGGGCTGACTCTCAGCCAAGATTTAACGTCTACGGGACTGCTTTTCGCATTCCTTTATAGACGGACCCCCATAAATACAAATGTGCAACGGTGGGGCACGAACCCGCACACCTATGTGTCTCCTCCGGTCGCGAGACGCAGGCGTGCCAAACCTTATCGTATTTGCTATCGAGCTTTAGAGAACAGTTACTTTTTTTAATTTTGCAGCCCAGATGTTCTGGTTGAGCCACTTTTCCGCCTATACTTTCCGATCCTGTTGTCAAAACTTCTTCCCATACTGCCCACGGCTTACTAATTCTCTATGTTAAGTCTATTTTTAACTTGTATCAAGTTCAAAGCCACCAAGTTTAGATGACATTTACATTAGATGACACAAGCACGCGCATATAGCGCGTTGCGTAGAACTGCACCGTCATTATTATTATTATTATTCACTTCGAAAGTTCTGTCGTATTTCAATGCGAACGTCGTGTTGTTGTGTGGGTGAAATAACAATGGCATTTGGCAAAGGTTCGCACACTTCTGAATTCCTGATAGGGAAAAAACATTGAAAGTTTTAAGGGTACTAAAAACACTTGATCATTTGTTGCCTTTAAAAACGAGACATTTTGGAAGGATGGAATTTTTCTCATTAAATAAGGCGTTGGACCAAGGGTATCTCTCTCTCTCTATCTATATATATATACATATTTATATATATATATATATACATATATGTATATATATATCTATACATAGATATATATATATATATATATATATATATATATGTAATCTTGCATTTGTCTGAAAACTGTCTTTAAGATAAATTGAAACATTTATGTGATAATGCTTTGCCAGTGCTCTGCGTACATCGTCAGGATGCATTATCAAACAACTATAATGAGATACAAACGCGCCTGATTTAGAAATATGGTAAAGATGAGAAAAACGGAGTTAGAATGACTACAGGACAGCGCTCTAAGCTGCAATACATTCAGTGTCACCTGACGCGAGCGGCGGGCGCACCTCTTTCAAGCGTGCGGAGAATAGATTTTTTTTGGTTTATACTCTGATCATCTGCATCCATGCCATCGAAGCGATGTTGCTGCGATCTGCCTTTGGATACGCGAGAAAAAAATGCAGGTCCGACGCGATGCTTTGTGTTGTTGTTTTCCATATTCCGGTATTCGCGCATATTTTAAACGCTTATAAAAAGTTCTTTGTTTAGTGAGACCGTTGACTGGTGGTTGGATAATAATGTGCCGTCCGGTGAGCTTTAATCAGGATTCCGCTCGAAGTTGTTGTGTTCAACGCAGTATTTGTCGAAATAGGCAATGCACCAAGCACTGTACGATCTTGCCACACCTCTTTTATAAACAAAATATTGTCTGTGGACATGTTGGCGTTATGGCGCCACTCTCTCTCTCCCCTCTCTCTCTCTCTCTCTCTCTCTATATATATATATATATATATACATAAGGCGATATATGTTAAGGCGAGCACTGCCGAGTGTGCACACGTTTTGTAAATGATTAATAAATCATCACAATATGTTCTATATATATCAGGCAAGAGAACGACTTTTAAATTGACTTCGCTACTATGTCGCTACTATGCAAAAAAAGTAGGACATTTATAATTTCTAACCTTGTGCCCACGACTGTCGAATGTTATTATTCATGCATGTATGCACTCTCAATAATATTTGAAACCAGCCCTAGCGAAAGTTAATACAGCTGTTCATTGTAAGGCAGTCGAAAACGTCAATCGCTATGTGTTTTACCACGGCATGACGACTTTAGTTCGAACCCCTTTATTTTGTTACGTCAGATATGCATACATGTGCGCGAATATACGTGTACTGTTCCGTTAATTAGCGACAGTTCACGGGATCGCTCGTTATCTGAGACTGCTCGAGAGCACACATTCTACAGCAGCGGCAGCAGTTGAAGCCGATACTAGGTAGATTGATGGCCATGTAAGATCTCATGCAGAGGCCATACCATTTCACCAGAAACCAAGACGAGAGAGAGACCATACATAATGGCGACAAAGACATTCTATTGGAAGACATTTGGAGCATTTTAGATCGTAGGTCGTCGAAGTAGGTTTAGCAATAGAATTATAGCCGTTTTCTATTTGTAGTATTATTTCACACACTATTCAACTTTTTGGGCTGACCCCAAGTCAAGATTTAACGTCCACGGTACTGCTTTTCGCATTGCTTTATAGACAGGCCTTCATAAATACAAATGTGAAACGGTGGGGGTAAAAACCACGCCACCGGGCTTTACATTATTTCACACAAAGAGCCTGTTTTTCAGTTTGACGACTCACGAACGGGTGTCTCCAAGCCACTTTACGAGTGGTCAAAATTGACACCGTCTAGTTGATGCACTTTCAGACAAACATACAATATATGGCAGAGAAATCTTAGTTAATACAAGTGCCTCAAGGCAAATGCAGATGCTCAGATTGTACCGGATGTACTCAGGTAGAGTGCCACCCATAGTAGACTAGTATGAGTGTCTTTTGCGCAACCTTTGAGTCTGAATAGCTGAAGTAAATCACGGAACAGCTTTCAGCCACCGTCTGCTACATTAGACAGACAGGCCTGAATAGCTGGGCAGTCGAGGGATTTCGATTAGAGAGTAAGGGCAGATGGAACACGATGAGTACCGCTAAATGAGCTTATTGAGTCCCGGGTGCCGTCAGAACGAACGTATTTGTCCAGCGTGCGGAGGGACAGCAGCTTGTAGAACTGTGTCGAGGTCTCCGGAAGGTTATTGTTGTTTACCCCCAGTGGTTGCAAAACATCTTTAGAACGCGAGTTTGCTCCTAATTAGCGCCTGAACGCCCACGTTCTGCGTGAATGTGGTTTTTGGCCTCGACTTTATTCCCACGTCAACTTCCTCCGGCAACGGACTATTCGAAATTCGGTAGCTAGCATCAGGTTGATGAGCATTATATCTACCATACGGTTGGGTTTATCTAGGTAAATCTTTCATTTCATTGGTAGACCTTTCAAACGCCTATTGCAGAACCCTATGTGTGCATTTATACTTGTTCATGTTAAACAAGCGCCTAGAACAAATACTATATCAATAACACGTATTATAACTGGTATAGGAAGAATTAAACATAGCATACAAACTTCGCATTAATTACTTGAATGTAAGTGTAGATAATATAGAAAATAGAGACATCAACGCCCATTTGTGCTGTCTTAAAGACATACAATAATCAAAACCGTCTACGTGCTTGCCGGTGAGGGGATACCTAAGATAAATGTGTAGAGGCGATACCTAATGTACAGGGTAATCTTGGTGTCACTTTCGATCGTTGAATTAAATTAAGGAACTATAGACGATAAAACTGATTAAACATGTGTGGGCTGCGTCTGCAAAACAGACATTGAACTTCTACGGAAGACGCGTGACAGGTTTGTTATAAAAGTCGCACGTCGTTGTATTTGTCCTACGTGACGCTTTGGCTGTTCCGAATATGTACAAGTATGAGCGACACTTTTAAACAGCTAATAGGCAAAGACAGGTTTGAATTATATTTTGTTAATTGGTTGAGTAAGCTCCAGTGATCCGTTCAAGTATGTTAGCGCCGGAGATCGCACGTTTTTATATCATGATTAACTCTTTCGTTTACGTGACAACTCTGATTATTTAAAAACGTTTACAATTTTTAAATAAAAAAAGACTGTGTATGTAATTATATATATAAGTATATATAAGTATAAGTTCACTGGAAGTTGTGAACTAAAAATAGCTAACGTTGACTCTTAAAAAAATCCTTTATTTGCACAACATAGGTAAGATAAAAATTCGAATCTCAATTCTTTTATGGCATACCAGTTTTTAGGCAAATAAGCTGCGGCTAACTTATGAGGGATCGCAAAGGCATTTATAAAATAGAACAATATCTAAATATTCCTATATGTTTCCTATATCTATTTGTCATATTTTCTTATCTATCGCTAATTTTCAAGTTACTTTATATATGCAATATTTTATCAAAGAACCCTTTGCCGAACTCTTATTTCAATGTGATTTATATTGAAGAGTAAGTGTGCTATCTACATTCGATATACGGTTGAACGGTTAAGGGACCTACGTATTTAAGAAAACGTATCTGAAGTATACGTATTTTTTACGAGAAGAAACTTACATTTATGCACGCCTCACAGAGAGCAGTGTAGAACTCCGGCAAGCTGACTACCCACTAGAATCCCTTCTCTCTTACTTTTGCGCGGGGGCGATTTCAGTACTGTCTCTAACAAAAAAACTACCTTGGACATGAGATATATGTATATATATATATATATATGTTTGTGTGTGTGTTGGTTCATCTATGCTTACTTAACATATCCATGAGTCAATCCTTGGCGTTCTACATGAAATAAGTGGGCTTGCCGATAGAAGGACAGAAACTTGTGGGAGGAGTGAGTCAGTCAACTTCGATAGTTTCGTTGCACTGCCGTTGATGCGTAATGTGCAAACGCGCATATATATATATATATATATATATATATATATATATATTATATATATATATGAGAGTGCAAGCGTTCACAGATATACATATATATATATATATATAGATACGCATCTCTGTGACGCCTACTTCTTACCTGGCCTAGGCTAGTCCAGCCCAACGGTATCTTGCACACACACATATATATATATATATATATATATGTATATATATATGTGTGTGTGTGTTTGAGCCTAGTGGACATACATATGTGTGCAAGATGTGGAAGCACATACATAGTATGACGCAGCACGCAGTGGTTGCGCCGCAGTGGCGTCGGCGCGACGCTTACCGACGCTCTCATTATAGGGCCGCCTCGTTCATCGATCGAAGCAGACAGCTCAAGACTAGGAGACGGAGACGGAGACGAACGAACGAACGAACGAGTCGTCGTCGTCGTTGTCCTGTGTTGCCCTGAGCACTGCCACCCACAGCAGACACCGGACGACCATAGATCCAACCATAGACAAAGGTGGTGGTGGTGGTGGCCTGCTGCTGCTGCTGCTGCTGACGCCACTGCCGCCCCCGACCGGAACGGCACAGCAACTAGCAGACAACTGTCTCACTCACTAGTCTCCTAGCTCGTCCTAACAAGCCGCACGCATATATATATATATATATATATATATATATATATATATATATGTATATATATATATATATGTATATATATATATATATATATATATATATGTACCAGGCCGATGCGAGGCGGGGCCTGCGTCTGCCTATGAGTTGAGCCCAGGGCGCGGAAGAAATCACCCCTCCTCGGCTATCCTGCCGAGGCGCCCGTCGTCGCCGCCGCTGCTGCTGCTGCTGCTGCTACTGGCGTAGGCTCACCATCTCTGCTGGCGGCAAGACCGCTTCTGCTGCTGCTGCTGCTGCTTGACAAGCAGCATCGTGGCATCGTGCTGTGGGTATGCGTGAAAGTTCCTTTTCTTTCGGGTTTTCTTGTCTCTCGCCTCCCTCTTTCTCTCTCTCTCTCTCTCTCTCTCTCTCGTTCTCGCGATTGATCTCGATATCCGTTTTTCTCTAGGTCTGGGTCTTTATTTCTCTCTCTCTCTCCCTCGCTTTTCACTCACTCTCTCTCTCTCTTCTCTATGTCTGAATATGTGTTCAGTTCTGTTGGAGATGATTTCTTGTTGGCGTCGTCCTCTTCTTCTTGTTGGCGTCGTTCTGCTTGGCCGTTTTCACGCACACCCGCTCTATACGATCACCGACGACAGACAGACAGACAAACCGACCAACCAACCAACCGATCGGTGTTAAGGCGATCGTGGTTTCACCTTTAGGCAGCAGCAGCAGCAGCAACAACAACAACAGCAGAAACCGCCACCACCAATTGCTAACTTATGCTGGATTCTGGCTATCTTAGCTGGCAATAGATCCGCTGGCTCTATGTATGCACGTGTGTATGTGCGTGTACGTGGGTATCTCTGTATCTGTGTATGTACGTATGTATGTATGCATGTATGTATGGGACGTATGAAAGCATACACCTCTGTATGGATCGGTATGGATCCGAATCTATCCAGCTGGGTCGTCCGGCTGGCTGGCTGGTCTAAGTCAAAGCCAAAGTGTGTCAGGACGGCCACCGGACATCGCGCCGCCAGGACATCGCCGGAACGCCGCCAGGACACCACCGGCACACAGGATGAACCGACCGAGACTGACAGCTTTGTCGATAGGTCCGTCCGTGGGTCGGTCGATGCCAGTGCCGTTTTAGCAGCCGGCCGACACTGCGAGAAATGGATCTTTCATCCGTTAGATCTGTGACTTCTTCGCCGTCTTTTCCTTTGTATCTCTTTGTCCCACCTCTCTCTCTCTCTCTACATATATATATTATATATATATTATATATATATATATAATATATATATATATATATATATATATATATATTATATATATACGTCTCCCTGTCACGTGGTTGATCGATATCTTCGTGTGTGTATGCGTGTATGTCTATCTTCTTTTTCGTTTAGCCTAGGACTGTTCGAACGGTTTTTTGTGAATGTTGTGGTCATTGTTGTTGTTGTTGTTGTTGTTGTTGTTGTTATTGTCTTTGTTGTCATTGCTTTGTTGTTGTCGTTGTCGTTGCTGCTGTTTTGTTGTTGTTGTTGTTGTTTTGTTGTTGCGGTTGTCATTGTCTTTTTCGTCGATAGGTTGACGCTTCGGCTCTCGGGTTTGCTCTCTCTCTCTCTCTCTCTCTCTCTCAACCTGATCTTGTTTATTTTCTCCATGTGTGACGCCTTTTCCCTTGTCATCCTGGCCGTAGGTTTGGTTTTCTGTTGCTTCACTCCTGTTTCTCATTCGGCAGCCGACACCGACGCAACAAGCTAGACGGTTACCGGCAGCCAAGATGTGCCGGGATCGACAATGGAGTCAACAACAAGTACTGAACACACTTATTGGCTAGAAAATATTCTATTTTGTTGAACATGTTGTTGTTGCTCTTGCTATTGCTGCTGCTGCTGCTACTGTTATTTTTCTATGTTACTGTGTTGTCGTTATTGCATTGCCTTTTGCTGCTATTGTTGTTGTTGATTTGCCTTTTGCTGTTGTTGTTAGTTGCGTGCACTTTTCCGTTCGACGCCTTTGGCCGTGATCGAATGGCGGTGAGCCGTCTTTGACGAGTTTCAACCCTGGTTGTCGACATTGGTGGTGTTGGTCATTGGGTGGGTGTGGGGTGGTGGACAGCGACCACCTCCGACGCCAGCAGGGCGCTGGCGACGCCTGGGGGTTGCGACGACGGCGGCAGCTGTGGGCCGTCTTGCTAGCACCACCTTATAGCCACCCACTGCTGCCTATTTGGGAGAATGCCAAGGTCTGCCCTGGTCCTGTGTGTCCGTGCACCGCGTAGACAGACGACGCCTATCTGCCGGGATCTGTTTAGCCGACGACCTTCTTTCTAGTAAGCTAACGAAACAATCAGGCGGGAGGGCGGTAGAGCGATTGACGTAACGCTTTTTCCTAGCCAATATTCGAACCCTCTCTTTCTAAGTTTTTCTCTTAGTTTCTCTCTCTCTCTCTCTAGCTAGATCTGAAATGTATATTTCATATACAGCTAGATATATATATATATATAATTATGTGTATGCATAAATACACATAATTATATATATATATATATATATATATATATAATTATGTCTATGCATTATTATGTGTATGCATAAATACACATAATTATATATATATATATATATATATATATATTTTTTTTTTTTTAGATCTATATTTAATGCAACGTTTGTTCTGCTTAGCTAACGTTCATGCAATTCAACAAATGCAAATTTGTCTTCCAAACATGCAGGTATGATTGGCTTGTCAATAGGACTACTGGGATTCTCGTATTTGCAGATTTAATGAAGATATATCAGGATAAAAAGCTCAATACAACAATGTTTGGTATTTTCCCTCTCACTTCAAAGATATATATACATATATATCCTTTCACCCGTCCTCCCTTGTCGCCTCGATTTGAAGGACTTCGAATTAAACGAAGTCAAACGCCAAAAAACCGGGATTCCAATGATGTACTTTAAATCCTTTTCTCTGCTTGACGTAACATTCAAGAGATGCTTGCCCCTCTTGGTGGCCATATGTCATCCTTCTGTAGTCTGATGCTTATTACTGCAGGCGCTGGTGTAGCGACAAATGACTTCTGTGAAGTTTTCTGGAAAATGAAACTATTTTATACGTGCAAAGTAGGTCACGGATTGTTCTGGACAAACGTAAAATGTACAAAAACTTATTGTTGGAGTGTTGTAGGCGAAGGGGAGTCCGTACGACTGCGTGGTCACGGTAGACGGAATCGCACTCAAGCGTCCGTCCGTTGTACCAATCGTTTGCTTTACGTGCCGTCATTACGGCGCCGCGATATCAGATATCGTCCTCGCTCTGAGAACCAGCGCCCCGTATATGTTTTGCCATTCAAGGCACCAACCAAAAGACCTGAATTCGGGCTGTCGTAGAATCAGACACAAATCTGCCTTTTCGAAATTCGTTTTTGCTGTTTCCAATTTAGACATGATGCATTTCGTAGTGGGCTAAATTCGACTATGGTCGCCGAAGAAAGAAACTCTAAGCGTAAGCGGTGTGTACAAATGCCTCAATAAAACAGAATGCAGTGCATTACTATTGATCCCTAGTATTACTAAATAGGCTGGAGACCCTTGGTATTACTCCTAAATAAACTATACAGGCGGAAATTAGAACAACGAAAGTCGGGACGAGCGTCTGAAATGAGACGTCTCCTGTGTAGCGTAATTAATTTAACTTGGCTCAAAGTACGTGACAACGTAAATTAAATCCAAACTCCAGAAATGCGGTTATTACAATTAATGATATAATTCGTATTCGATTACTTCTTAAGTGAAGGAAGTGTAAAGTGTCAACGTCTGCTACAGTTCCATTGTACGCACCCACTAGAAGCCACGTTTCGCTAGACACAGACAGCTATATGTCTCAAAAACTGTGTTTAGCGTATATACCGTTTATTATGCATATGGCGATGTTCTTGAGGAGCGCATCAATTCGGCTGTGTGCTTATGTGACCCTTGAACTCTATGATGACATGTTGGTATTATTTTCCTACCCTCTATGTCTATATGCGCGACTGGTGTTGTGTTAACAGCAGCGTCAAGAGCAGCAATGATACCAAAACCAGCACCTCTCGGGGTAGTAATAATCCAAGTATGGGTCTATTTGCCTGTATCTTCATTAATGCATAAGAATTCTTTAAAAAAACAAATATATATATATATATATATATATATATATATATATATATATATATATATATATATATATAGTTGTTCTCCACCTCACAGACAAGGCGAAACGTGATTTATGATGCGTTTGAAAAACAGTATATGTAGAATGCATGCAAAGTTAATGCATGATCGCCTGAAAACGTATACATTTACGGATCCGCAGGTAATAATGCTTTGCATTTTAAAAATTGAACCAAAACCAGCAATGTTCCCTCTTTTTGTTGCTTAGAAGCGGCCATAATTCTGCTATACACAGCCCGAATTTTGTGCTAATCGGTGGAGGCGTTTATTGATAGAATTTGGTTCACTGAAGTGAAGAAAACGAGGCTCGGCGGAGGAGCAACGAATCTGCAACAAATTACTGTGATTAAAAAACAAATCATATGCTCTAAAATGGTGGAAATGTTACAAATTGCTTATGGAGATCAAACACTGTGTATACGTGATACCGTCGATTTCATGATGAGCGTGAAGAGATTGAATATGACCCCGGTTCGGGAAAGGCCTTGGACACAAATAACAGAAGAAAACGTTGAACGAGTTTGTGATATTGTACTCGACAATCGCCGAATTACTATCAGAGAGATCAGAGAACTGAGGGATTGGAATCGTCTTGGATGAGGGAAATAGCTGTCGAACTGGAAATGTGCAACATATCTTATTGACCTGTTGCGACAGTATTGACTGAAATTTTGCATTTTTACTTTTTATATGATGCGTTCAAAGACTGTCGGCGACGTTCCACAAGAGTAGATTTTCCATCACAGTAACGCCCCGGCGCAAAAATTCGATTTCTATATTCCGGCAACTTTCCTATTCGTCGGACCTGTACGACTTTTCCTGTTTCACCGTTGAAAAAATTAAGTGATTGGAGGAACAACGCTTCCAACAACACGCTCCCGCCTACTGCATAGCAGTAGGCGGGAGCGTGTTGGCTACATGGGGCTCCTACAAAATGGCTACATGGGGGTTACTACAAAATGGCTCCCGCCTACTGCATAGCAGTAGGCGGGAGCCATTTTGAAGTAAACAAAATACTTTGAAATATAAAATAAACGTTCTTCTTTTATAAATATGCATCAGAAGTTTTCGATCCATATATTCAGTTTATTTTCGCACAGTGTTACTAGGTAGGTCTACCAACTAAATATATATACGTAGGGATGTACACGTTCATATGTAGGACGGCTTACGCTTAGTTTAGGCGTAGACGCTGTTGTTGATGTCGAGCCTAGCGATACGGCTTTATGCGATGTTTGACGTTGATGTGGTTCGTGTTGTTTCTTTCTGTCCGCTTGTGCTGCTTCGGTGCCACTGTTGCGGTTACACTTGCAGAACCGTCGTATGAAATGGAAGAAGGAACACCGGCTGGCAAACACCGTCCCCGCGCAGATCGGCGGCCACATGAGTCCAATGGCTTCGCTGATGGGCTCGGCGGGAGCGCTGCATGGCCAACATCACTCATCGCTACCTCCCTCACATCTCGTAAGTGGTCTCTAACCCCCCCACCCCCCCCCCCCTCCACTTGCTCACCTCACCCCAACAGCCTCACGAAGTCGACGACGATGTTTACGCCGTGTACGGACGATGCTGCCCGAACCGCCCGGCACGCCACGTCACATCGCGTCAAGTCAACGACCTCCCTCCTTCCTATTTCACATACACACATCTAGAAGCATTTTTCCATAAGGTCACACAAGCGCTCACTAGGTCACTCGCTGACTCACTTACGAGTGAGTACTCAGTCTCCCCCTCATTTACCCCCCCCCCCCCCCCGGAACCCCATGTAGCCGTATGTTACATGGGGTTAGGCTTGGTCCAAGAAGAGGTCAAGCCCCTTTAACGGCTTGGGCCTTAAAGGAACTACTGCTACTACTACTACTACTACAGTCGAAAGTAGCCCAGTATGTAGCTAGGGTTGGGTTATGACTAGGGTTGGTCACGAACACTGGAGTAGAACGGTACACCTAATGTCGTGAACATGCAACCCTCAGCATGCATCCTACCACTATTATTACCCTATTGTCCATTTGGTGGCGTGTTTTCCGCCTAGACTTGCCGGCAGGCGTTATGGTGGAATATATACTGTATATATATATATATATATATATATATATATATATATATATATATATATATATATATATATACGAAAGAATCTCCTGCCAATGTGTATTATATACGTGCGTCAGCATTTATTTGCTGCATATAATAATATTCCTGATGTGTAAATCTTCTTTTACACTTCAGGCTCTCATATATGTAACCTACCTTGAACGATATCTAGGACGTCCAGACGGCACGCACCGCGAGAAAGAGAAATGTGTTCTTAGAGCGTCAACAAGAAGTCGGTGTCGCCTTAACAGCAAACTTTCCGTATTGCTGCGATGCTGGCCATTTCTCCGATTGCCGTTTAGGTGGTTTCCTGAGGGTGTGGCCAAAATTTGCTGTTTCTACTTCATTATATATATATATATATATATATATATATATATATATATATATATATCTATATATATATATACTCGTATGCATCTAGCGACAGGCTGTTTAGACTGAACGGCTCGGGCCGACTTCTGGTGCTTTTCGTTTATTGTGGCGCATTAAAGATTATGGATCTTTAAACTACTATGCAACTAAACAGATCCGACCAATTGACTCCTTTAGCATAGCAAACCCGTCGCTGTTTTTGCTTCTTCGTTAGCTGTACTACAACGTGCACTGACTGGTCGTCTTGGCCTCCTGGCTTACCCACCACCCACCACTACAACGTGATTACGTGTTTAATAGTATTAGAGAGAGGAAGAGTACGCTCTTGCGTGCTCCACCACGTAACCCGCACGGCATTATAGCGACTCACACCTTCGAACTACGGGTCGCCGGACCGGTATTTCTGGCCTCTCATGTAGAGCTGCCGTCACATTCTTTAGTGGCTGACTTAGACTGGCTTAGTCGAACTTAGTTATTAAAAACAACCTCCTTAAAAAATGTTTTTTTTCTAGTCGAACTTAGTTGAACAGCCTACGACTGCGGGTCCCTTGAGACATAGGACGTTCAAATCAGACACCGTCACAAGTCAATTGTCGCCTGATCCGAGGTAGATTTCATAAGAAGATCTTATTGAAACGCGTATTTTTGTAGTAGCCGTTATGTAGCCGCGTCCCGATGCGGCACTCTCATCTCGATCATACGGGTAGGTAGATGTTGCTCTCAGATGAGTGCAGCGCTCACGAAGTGTACCGTTTGCGTGAACAGCGCTTAAAGTACACTGTCATATATATATATATATATATATATATATATATATATATATATATATATGTATATATATATGTTTTTTTTGTTTTTTTTTGTGGAGGAGGGTTAATTGCACTTACGCACTACTGCTACGAGAAAGGAGTTTCCATCTCGAGCTGTGTGGGACTCGACCCCAGCCGATGGATGTTACGCCGCTGAGACCCATACCCACTAAACGCACCTCCCCCTTAAACTTCACTCTCTGATGGCCCAGATCTCCATAGAACAGTGCTATGGGCCATGAGGAGAAGTGGCGAGTGCCCTATCGGATCAATTGGCCGGGGTCACTCACGGGTTATATACATATATATATATATATATATATATATATATATATATATATATATATATCTATAGAGAGAGAGAGAGAGGATTTACTAAAATGTTCCTGCAGTATTACGTACATATACATTACGTAAATGTTTTTTCACTATTAGTAGTAATGTTAACCATTACTTTGACCACATCGACAACGTGGTACAGTTTTCGCGTACAAGCAAACGAACGAACCAATGCGACATGTGCATAAATAAACGAGAGAAAGCGTACGTTATAAACGCTTCCTTAGTGCACGCTCGGCCGACAAGTTCGGCCAGAGGCGACGTCAGATCGGCTGAGTCTTGAAACTGGTGAGCTGCTGGTTGGTGATAGGGCGCCGGTGTTGTCGATGTGCCATCGAACGCTATCGGAGGGGGCACCTTTCGTTTGCCACCATCAGGATCAGCTCGGAGATCCTCATCATCACCATCATAATCTATATAATTATCACTATCATCATCATCATCATCATCATAATCTACATGATTATCACTATCATCACCATATATATATATATATCATTATCACCATATATATATATATCATTATCACTATCATCATCATCATCACCGCCGACACCGCTGTCTCTAGCGTGGGCACCACACCTTGACGTATCTGGATCATATCAGCTCTCTCATGAGGCGGCAGGCTGGCTGACTGACTGGCTTGCAGCCAAGAAGGCGGCGGCAACAGCAGAAATACAGAGACGGCCGCAAGCGGCCGAGAGCAGCTGCTGATGGTGAAGGTAAAGGTGAAAACAACACTGCGCCTGTTCAAACTGTTGTTGTTGTTGTTGTCGTTGTTCTGTCGACAAGTTGACGCCTCATCGGTCGCCTCATATTGGTCGCCTCTGCCTATCGGGGGCTGTCTGTTCGCCAGTGTGTCCGTTAGCAAAACTGCCTGGTTTCTGGGGGCTCTAAGGGGTGTCTCCGTTACCCCTTAGAGCGAGCGAGCGAGCGAGCAACCGTGGTGACGGCAAACTCATCGTCGCCGCCGTCGTCTGCGTCGTCGTCGTTGTCGTCGTAGAATTGAGACAAGGGATTTATCTATTTATCTATGTATCGATCTATTGATTTGGCAGCCGTTTGGGCTTGTTGCTGCTGGTGGTGGTGGTGGTGGTGGTAGTGGTAATGCTACTGCTACTGTTGCTGTTGCTGTTGTTGCTGCTCTTGTTGTTGTTGTTGTTGTTGCTGCTCTTGTTGTTGTTGCTGTTGTTGTTGTTGTTATTTAAAAGGTGTGCGCATGGTCGTCAACAGCCACGTTTCGCTAATGACGATGATAGCAGCCGAACAAAGCATAATATACATAGCTCTATAATGCTACTGCTGCTGCTGCTTCGGTTGCTGATGCGGCCGCTTTGACTACGCCTGGCAAGGCAAACACTTCCACTGCACCAAGCAGTGTCGCGCGAGTAATCGTAATCATAAATCATTGTGAACATGACTTAATTATGCTGAGGTGTTACTTGTAGTAAGTAGTCAGTAGTTAGTATACCGAGCAAGCTCGGGAAGGCCGAGTCGAGTTTTGGGACCGCTGTAGTTGTTGCTGTTGTTGTTGTTGTTGTTGTTGTTGTTGTTGTTGTTTGTTGTCTGAGGTCAGCGCTCATTTATAGTGATGGACGTCGACATGCTCAAGCGGTGGTAGTTGGTACTTTAGTGCACCCGTTACTGCCGGCACAGCCACCGCCGCTAATTGCATTCGATTTTTGCCAGCAGCAGCAGCAGTAGAACGGCAGTTCCATTACAATCAATCAGCGATCTCTAATAGACAGCAGTCGAAGTCTGCTTCGCATAACTACAAAACAGCAGCAGCAGCAGCAGAGCATATAATTAGAAAGAATAGAATAGACACCTGTTGTTGCGAGTATCGGTGGCTCTTGGTCGGCGACTAGCGTTAGATCCACTCTCACTCCATCAGGACCAATGGCAAATTTAATTCGCTTTCTGTTTTCTTTTTTTTCATCTCTCGTTATTTCCTTGTATATATATATATATATATATATATATATATATATATATATATATATATATATATATATATATATATATATATAGGCTAAAATGGCTCAAATCACTAGTATTACAACGATCAGAAGTGTCTGTCACGTAAAATGTGTACAATTGTCCTTTAGTCGAGTCTTCCTGTCTGTAACAAAATACATATTTTGTAACCTCCGTATAGTTGGTATCTCAAACTTCACAGTAATGCAAACGTGTTATATATATATATATATATATATATATATATATATATAACGTACTCTACGCATTGTTAAAGTGGTTGCAATTCATGTTGCGGTGGTACTGCTGCCATTCCATACTGGGTGCCTGGGAGCACACGTCGAAAAGCTCGCTTGTGTGCATCATTATGTATGTCTCATGTGGCTCAATCATATCAAGCACTACTAACTGTCAACAGCAGGACTCGTCGGCCTTATTTTTTAATAATAATAATAATAAGTATTATTATTATAATTGCATGTTAAACAATGTTTCAGTTGTGAGGTCTGAAGTATGATTGCAAACCCTTTATAAATATATATATATATATATAAATAATATTATTATTATTATTATTACTATGAAGCATCACCGTTCAGTTGAGCGACTTGTTGCGTAGCGGACCGCGCCGAAAGACGATTGAAGTAACAACAGAAAAATCAGTTCCTCAGCCAGATGATGTTGTCTGTCCTATGAGGACGGGGATTAACGTTGTTACACGTTCAGAAGTCACAATTGTGAAATGAAATAAAGCACAAGAAAAACATAACCATCATAATACGCATCATCGTTGTCGTCACATGAGGAGGAGGAGGAGGAAGAGTACCAAAAGGAGAAGCAAGGAGAGGCAAAAGTAAGAAAATAACCGCGTGTTGTGATTTGGGCAAGTGACCAACAAACAGGCACACCGAGCTACAGAAGTCAGCGACCAGAGGCAAGCGACCATGCCGATAATGACAACGGCGAACGCCAAAAAAAAACAACGAAGGAAAAGTCGAAGAAGTCGACTAGCTTCTGCCTGTCTATCTATCTATGTATGTTCTGATCTTTGTATGTATCGAGACCGAGGTGGCCTCCACAACCACCACCAGCAGCAGCAACATCAGCAACAACAACACACAACACACAACAACAACAACAACAACAACAACAACGAGAGCAATAAGAGTAAGAATAATAACGTCAGCAGCAACAACAGCAACAAGAATGACAACATCAGTAACAACAACAACAACAACGAGAGCAATAACATAATAACGTCAGCAACAACAGCAACAAGAATGACAACGTCAGCAACAACAACAACAACAACAGCAGCAGCAGCAACAACAACAGCAGCAGCAGCAGCAGCAACAACAACGATAGTAACAACAACAGAGAGAACGGCAGCAGCAGCAACAACTCGGAGTTGGTATTGCTGTTCTTGCGGCTGTTGCTGTTTCGGGTTCGTCGCAGGGCTTTTGGCGAGCCTCACGACGACGACGACGACGACGACGACGACGACAACGACAACATCAAATGGTGTGTATATACACCACACTGTCTATTGCGCTAACGCCACTGAGGATGCAGAACGGAAAGCCAAGGCCAGCGTCAGCATCAGCATTATCGGCAGCAGCAGCAGCAGCAGCAGCGTGCAGCAATGCCATGCTAGCCGCAATGCCATGACATCGGGCCGTCATCGGGTCGGCCGCACCACTCATACATACGACGTCAACGGCCCGCAGTCTCTCTACGAAGCACGGTCTGGTTCACGCGAGTCTTCGTTTTCTTTTTTTTGCTTCGGCTTTGCTTTCCTCTTATTTTTCTTCGGCTTTGCCTTCGCCTTTTTCATCGTCTACGCTTTTCGCATGCAGACGTGAGAGCGGCAGATGAGAGCTGGCGGCTGGACTGCCGCTGAGATAGGCAGGCAAGCGACAGACAGATAGACAGATACACAGACAGGTAGGGTCGTCCGGTGCGGGCACAGGTAGGAAGCCGGTAAAAAGGCCGGCAAACGCATCTATCTTTCTGTGTCCGTCCGTCCGTCCATCCATCCATCCGTTCGTCCGTCCGTTCGTCCGTCTGTCTGTCTCCTCCTCCTAGCGCTTTCTAGCCCTGACGCTCTCCGATTGGTGGCGCCCGGTAACGTCGAGCGAGCGGGATCTGGTGGTGGCCCCCCCTGGTGATGTGTGTCCGATGTGTCCACCACCAGCTCACGCCTGCCTGCCTGTCTGCGTGCCGTTGTCGTCGTTGAAGTCGTCGCAGCAACGCTGGTGAGGTTGTTGCAGTCGTCAGCGCCAGTCAGCCAGTGGTTGTTGTTGTTGTTGCTGCTGTTGCTGTTGTTGCTCTTACTGTTGTTGTTGTTGTTTTTGCTGCTGTTGTTGTTGTTGTTGTTGCCCGAACGCATAATTATGTTAACGGCAATGAACGATTATCAAAAGATAAACCCAGAGCGGAGAACGCTAGAGAGAGAGAGCGAGAGAGAGAGAGAGAGCGCGCGCGAGAGAGAGGGAGCGATTGAGACAGAAAAAACGAAAGACCAGAGAGCGGCGCACAGACTGAAGGAGACACACATAGCAAGAGAACTTCAAACGAAAGAGATAGAGAGAGTGTGTGCGTGTGTGTGTGAGAGAGAGAGAGAGAGGGGGGGGCGATATCTAGAGAGACAGTGACAGAGAACATCTACTGCGCTCGAGCGTAGTGGTGGTGGTAAAGAGGCGGGCAGCCCAAATCAACCGACAGCGACCGAGCCGGGGGGAGGCGGGCGAAACAGCGCGAAGTTTCGCTCGTTGGCGGCTGAAGACGGACGACGCTGAAGATGAAGTTCAAGTCGAAGTCGAAGACGACGACGACGACAAGAGAAGAGAACGTTAGAAGAAGCGAAAGCAGAATTCAAGCCAACACCACGCATGCATACATGCGTGCGTACCCAGCCCAGCCTCATACAGAAGAGACGCCGGACGTGGTCGTCGTCGTGGTCGTCGTCGGCCGCGTCATCGGCGTAGCAGACGCTGGCGCGGTTCGCGATGGTGGCGAAACAAACGAAAACTGATAATGATGATGGCTGACCGACCGAACCGCAAACAGGCGGGCAGCGTCGAGCTTCACGTGCTTCAATGGTCGCTGCTGCTGCTGCTGCTATTGGTGTTGGTCTCGCTATTATTATTATTATTATTATTATTACTGATGGCGCTTTTGTTGTTCTGGCTATGATTATTATTGTTACTATTGATGTTGTTGTTGTTATTCTTGCTATGATTATTGACGCGGTTGTTGTTCTGGCTATGATTATTATTGTTACTTTTGTTACCGTCGCTGCTGTCTGGTTATTATTGTTGTTGTTGTTGTTGTTGTTGTTGTTGTTGTTGTTGTTGTTGCTGCTGCTGCTGCTCACGTCGACATGGGTCGATCCCCGATGGAGAGTTTTTGTTGTTGTTGATGTTGTTGTTGTTGTTGTTGTTGGAGCGACCGAAATAGCAATGCGACGATGCGACCGCAAACCAAGCGCGCAGACGAAAACAAAAACAGATCAACTCAACGAAACTAATCACACACACACGCTTTGTTCTTTCTTTCTTTCGTTCGTTTGTTTGTTGCTGTTGCTATTCTTCCTCTGGTGTCTTCTTTTCCTACTTATTCTCTGCTGCTCTGAGGCGGTCATTATAATGTCTAAGATGGTGGTAGTGGTTACCGTGATAGTGAAGTCAGATACAGTCGACGGGGCCGCCTGCAGGGAGATGAAGCTTGCCAGAGGGATGACAGAAAAGCAAAATGTATATATATTTATATATATATATATGCAGACATCTACTAATATATATAACGATTGCTCTTGAGATATAAATATATATATATATATATATATATATATATATATATATATATATATATGTATATATATATATATATATATATATATATATATATATATATATATATATATATATATATATATATATATGTATATAGATCTGTCGAGCGACGTAGCTCGCGTACGTATATGAAGATGTCAGCCATTCGCCGGCTGTTGGCGAGTCGGCCGAGAGCGTCTGTATCCGGCTGGACATGTTGATTCGCCGCCTCTGTCCTTGTCGTACCTGCGCTCCTATCAGCAGCCGCAGCAGCAACAGCAGCAGCTTCAGCAAAAGAAAGAGGAGAAAGCTCGGACCCAACGTCGGCCTGCTGGCCGCAGACGCCGCCCGTAGCTACGGCGGCGGCGGCGGCGGCGACGACGGCGGCGTTATGACGGATGCATAAAGGAGAAATGGAGAGACAGACCGACGCGAAAAAGCGTTTCTGTGTGAACGCTCTGCATCATAGACGACCTTCGGTCTAATAATGACGACAACAACAGCATCAGCAACACCAGCAGCAACACCGGGAACAACCACATCAGCAATAAGTCTAGCCAGAGAAAGGTTGAGAGAGAGAGAGCGAGAGAGAGAGAAAGAGAGAGAGAGAGGGACAAGAAAGATATAGAAAGCCGGCAAAGTCGTTGAAGATATGCGGTTGCTGTTCGATGCGGCTGGTTGATGATGAGCCCGTTGATTGGGCGGTGGGGGTTGCGGGGGTCATTGCTGTTTGGCGCAGGCTCATTGGCCGGCGGTGGCAATAGCTGGCCTATTTATGGTCGAAATAGTGTCGGTCGGACAGACGACTAGAACAGACGACCGAGGAAGGCAGGCCCTATCTGGGAGCTAGAACTATATCATATGAACAGCAGGACAACAACAGGACCGAATATCGGAGCGACAGTAACAACAATAGCAACAACAATAGCAACAACAACAACGACAACGACGACAAGAAGCTGCAAAAGCGGCGACAAAAATAGCATTACTGGCAGCAGAAGCAACGTCAACCACAACAACAGCAATAACAACAACAACAACGATAACGACAACGAGAGCAACAATAACAATATCAGCGCTTCTAGCCAGCAGTACGAGGACATGCAAGTACAGAGGAACCTTCGGTGCTGAGTGACTATTTGTAATAATTATTTTGGGCTTCACTTTTTGCTAGTGCGGCAGCAGCAGCAGCAGTAACAACAATAACAACAACATAAACAACAAGAGCACCAACAAAAACGACAATGAAAGCAACAACAACAACGACACCGGCAACTGCCAGCGTTACTTCCAGCTTGTTGAGTCATGAGTTTAAATTACGACACAAAGTCCAATTGAAGTAGTCTTGAATCTTCAATACACTGATGACTGAATGACTTGATTGTGCTAGAAAAGACGGCTTTTGCTCTCTTTCTTTTTCTTCTTCTTCTTCATTTCGTCTCGTCTCGATCTCTGTGGTCGTAACCGCTGTCGGACTCGCTGTGTCTGATCGCTCCCAGTTGGAGACGTTACGAAAAACTCACTTCGCCGCATACCAAGCAGCGGGAGTAGGCAGAAAAGAAAGTGAAACTGTTTGCTGCTAAAACACGTCGAAGTCGAAAGTTACCCCAAGGCACCGAGTGAAGCGAGTCAACCAGCCGGTTACCCCCCCTACGAATCGACCACGCCAGATAGACCAGCCCTGGCGTTGATAACGTACGAGAGACAGAGAGAGAAAGCCAAAATACGATCTGGGGGAGGACGAAAAGCGAATAGTGAAAGGCCGAATTTGTTGGGTCGACATAACTCACCTGGCGCTTGACTCAAACTGATTGCAGATATATATATAAATATATATATATATATATATATACATATATGTATATATATATATATATATATATATATATATATATATATATATGGTTTGAGACAAAGATAAAAGACAGTGAGATATAGTCAAGAAGCACCCGACAGAGCTCGCGGTCTAACTAAGACGAAACCTAGATAGAACATGGCGAATGTAAGGAGTCAATGGCTTGATACTCGGACGATACTGGGCAATGGGCCCGATTCGGAGCTTTCATCGGCCGATCCACCGACCGACCATTGACCGATCGATGCAGAAGGGACACGTTTGTTTTTGACGGATTTTGTCTAGCTAGGATACCTAGTCAACGACAACCCTAATACCAATCACAATCTCAATATTAACAACAACAAACTCAATACCAACAACAACAACAACGACAACAACAACAACCTCAACAACAACAACGATAACGACGCGCTGATTTCAACCACTATGCGCTATGAAACGCCGAAGATGTGCCGAGAGGATGCTGCGTTGCTGTGGTTTGCGGTCATCATCGTCCGCACCCCCGCCGCTGCCGCTGTGGCCGTTGTCGCTGTCAGGCCTTCTGGTTTTTGGTTTTTCTCTGACCTCGTCGTCGTGTTGATCTCATCATATCATCGTGGTTTGCGTTGCTGTCTGCAACCCCTTTCGAACCCTTCGTCGATTCTCCTGTCCCTATCTCTAACATTCGGCCCCTCCCCCTCTCTTCCTCACTATATATCTCGGTCTGTCTATCTTTCTTTCGCTCGATCTCAGCCAGCCGCTCTCCAGGCTTGTGGTAGCTGGCTCGGCCGTTTCGGCCGAAAGCGAACCACGAACGCAAGCGAGAGAAAAAACAACAACCCACAAAAACCACCCTGGACCAGCCTGCATTTGATCAGCGGCGCGAGGGGTTTGCATGTCGTCGACGGCGACAACCGCCCGGTTCCGCTTCTGACAACCCCTTTTTTTCGAGTTATTGTTGTTGTTTTTTTTTCTTCTTCTTCTTCTTCTTCTTTTTCTTCTTCTGTTCTGCTACTATGAAAATGTATCTTCTGCTGGTCCTCTTCTGCCGTCCTCTTCCCGTTACGTCCGCACTCCTTTTTCTCGTTCTTCTCATCATGCTCCGGCTGCTGTGGTTTTTTGTGCTGGCGCTCGATCTCGTCGTTGAACGAAACTCCTTGATCTCCTCATCCGTTCGTCCGATCGAACATGGAACGGCATTCGATCGGCAGTGGAAGCAGGCTCTGCGCGCAGGTTGACGCATCCCCCAAGACCGCCCTACCGATCGACCGGCCTACGGATACTCTTTCTCTCGTTGGCTTGCTGGTGGGAGAAAATGCGCCTTTGTCGCGCAGTGGACGGCCAAGCCATGCGGGTTGTACGAGGTGAATGAGGAGGTTTCCTTTTTATTTTCTTTCTTTTGCTTCGAAGGCCGGCGTTTAGATCCGCGTCGACTATTCGTTTGTCCATGCAGCTAAACAGGCAGACAGAGAGCTAACCAACCCGAGCGCCAATCTTCGCGGCGGTGTATGTATGGGTTTGTGCATAAGGTCCCCCGGGCTCATATATATATATATATATATATATATATATATACGTGTCTGTGTTACATGTGCGTAGTTTAATGGATTTATTTATCAAATCGTTATCCTACGTCGGTACAGATTAAAATAAAAACTGCTTTGAAAGAGTTATGTATCGTACTAGGGTTGAACTTGCTGCACCTAATGCGAGAGTCGCTGGCCACCTTCTCAACTCTATCCGATCGACAAATACGTGTTATACAAATTAATTTATTTTTATTCCAACCCTAACCTAAATCTTTTAATTTTTGCAACTCTTAAGAACCTCGACCCCTTTGAAGTGGGATTGTGTTGCACCAGAATGATCGTGTCTTCGTCGACGTGTGCGAAACACCGGCTATCTTCCTTACTCCACTTGTGTATCTGATGCATGTAAAGCGCTCTGAAGTTACTGTGGGCTTTGTTTGCCGTATTTCTCGCTCGCGCAGTCTATCTGCCAATGGGTTGCTTGGTCGGCCGATGCCCAATTAATGTCTGTGTGTGTGTGTGTGTGGGCGTCAAGTTCTAAAAAAACAGGGGTGAACCTTGGTTCGGTTTTGATGGCGAATCTCTATGTGATATGTTTCGCACTCCAACAGCAACAACAGTGACAACAAAAACAACAACAACGACCAAGGCTACAGAAACAGGTTAACCACAAAAAACGTGCGCTTCCAAAATGCGTCCCTGCAACATCAGTTATCCCACAAGGGGTAGATGAAATCGAGAACAGACGAGGCTTTTTATTTATGCCCGCCAGGTGGCGCGGGCGACCAAGCGAGGCTGTGGTCTAACCCCGTCGTTCACGGTTGGGTGAAGTCGCCGTGAAGGCGTCTTGCCCGATGCAGACGCTCTGACGATACCTACTCATGTGACTTTCACTGACATTGGCCACCCATACAGCATAAGATTTCACACACACACACACACACGAACAACGAAGCATATCACTCACATACATGCATTTTTATTATTATTATTATTATTATTATTATTATTATTATTATTATTATTATTATTATTATTATTATTATTATTATTATTATTATTATTATTATTTTTATTTGCTGATTCAAGCACGTCGGGCATCGGCTATCGGCCCAAGCTAGTGGAGAACGCAAGTTGCCTACAGACCCTAATCCGCAAAAACGTCTGTTATGAGATTTTGGTTTGAGAGTGCATACATACGTACAGATACCTGGCTAACATTTGCCCAAGCGTGTCTATCTTGTCCAGAGCATTTATGGCAACTGGTTTATGTTACCTTGTTATTTGTTTATGTTGTTAGTGTTGATGCAATTATATCATGACTAGACAAACGCAAAACTTCTATACTACAGACGGCGGTGGTATTAAATGTCACGGAAGACGCGGTTAGAAACATATATCTTCTTTAAGGTATTTTTGCCGCCGCTTGGTCGGCAATAAAATGGAATTGCAATTCACCTAATGTCTTCGCAAAGTCTGAGAAGACAATAATAATAATATTGAAACATTTAGAGCGCCGATAATCAAATAAATTATAAAGTTAAGTAATAACATTACTATTACTGCTATTCTGAGCCCGGTACATAGGTGTACTGTACGCGTCTTATCGAGCACAACGCTGCTGATCTTATCATACAGAGAAAGCGAGTCGAGTCGTCGTGGTCGCATAGTTTGTCAGAAACCGGGGTTGCCTGCCGGGTCTTAGCACGTCGAGTATGTAAAGGCTTTACTGCTGCTGGTGTTGCTGACTAATGAACAGGGGCGTAGGTAGACCGTAGGCTTCTACGGTCTAAGGTACAACATAGGAGGTCAAGGTGTGTGTGTGGGCAAGAGCAATGGACGTGCCTTTATATCTGCGTCATGAGCAGCACCTATCCTACCTGTGTGAACCCGACGAACTGTATCGGCGACCGTTCATGTGAGGCGATGTACATATACGGGGTGGGTGGCCGTGCACGTTGCCACAATATGTATACGCTAGGTACGTGACATCTACGTGGATGGTGCCACGCCAGAGGCTGTACACATTCGGACGAAGTTCGTTTACTTGAGAGGACGGCTATGCCGGTAATCGTTCGTGCACCGAAGTGGCACCATCTAGGTTCGTGCATGGTGCACGAGATGGCTCGTAGCACGACTCACGTCTGGGGCCGACATCGAATCGGCATCCGAAGTGAGAACTAACATTGGTTTTATCGTTCGACGCAGTCAAAAAGGCGAACACGGTAACGGGTGGCGTGTGAACGGGTGGTGTAAACGTGTACTAATTGTTCGTTGATATGTTGATGTTGTCGTTGTGGATATTGCAGGGAGGAACGTCAGCGAACGCGGCTGTGATGGGTCTGGCGCCACAAGCGCATCAGCAGACACCGAAGAACTGGAATCATCAGGGACCGCCACAGCTATTACCATTCTAATATAATTAACAACACAATAAGAGTAATGCTAATGATAATAAGAATAATAATAATATTAATAAAAACAACAACAACAACAGCAACAATAATAATAATGATAAAGATGATGATGATGATGATAAGAAGAAGGATAATGCTAATATGATCGTACCACTATTGTATTACAACAACAGCAACAACAACAACAACAATTAACAAGCGTGCGTCAACATGATTACGATTTCCCATCGTTACTATTAATATTATTATTATTATTACGAATACCCTTACTATTACTATTCTTAATGATATGACGATGACTACCCTTACTCGATGACTGTCGTTAGCGGTCTTGTATGATACGATACGATAACTATGTCTACGATCTAACCACCATTCGTGTGGTAGTATTGCGCAACGACGAGGGTAGCTGTAGCAGTAGAGATCGAAGTAGTAAACTAGTAATAGTTAAAGAAGTGGTATATATAATAGTGGTGGTGGTGGTGGTGGTGGTGGCAGTAGTGGTAGTAGTAGTACTGTAGTATTGTAGAAATACGTCGCATAATTCGTCGACAAGCGGAGCGCGAGAGGTGGCGTGACGGTGATGATGTAGTTGGGGCTGTGGTGAAGCATCGCCTCATCACCACAATCATCATCAGCAGCAGCGGCAGCAGCAGCATCGGCGACATGATGAAAATCATCAGCATCACAATTCGAGTCATCATCATTGTCATCGTCATCTTCGTCGTCATCATCATCATCATCATCATCCGCACCACCGTTCAAGGGCACCTCGCAGGTGACCTCAGCATGGCTGGTACAACATATATGTATTGTGCGCGTTATGCTATCGGAGATCGGCAGGCAGCGGTGTTAATCCCGAAGCGCAGGGCTACGCCCACTATCCTAGCCCCGCATTGGCGGCAGGACGACCTGGATGGCCACAGTTCAGGCCGTCCAGTTTCGAGCAGCAGTGCAGGGCAGGCAGCGGCAGTAGGAAAACGCGGCCAGCAACGCAGGCAGGCCAGCGGACAGACGGGCAAGGGCGGGACAGGCCCTTGATGAGAGCCCCCCTCTCGAAGGGCCGAGCTAGGTCGAGCGTGGAGCGTGGATCATACATAGGCCGTCCGACACGCAGCCACATTGCATAAAAAAAAACGGTGTGCGTGTCGAGCTGGTTCGACGGCTCTCGTGTACTGGTCGTCGTGTTCGGGCTTATTTGGGGGGTTGTCGAAATCGTCGAAATCATTGTTGTTGTGGTAGTGGATGATGTTGTGGTTGTGGATGATGTTGTCGACTGTTGTTGAGGCTGTTGGCGGGGCGCGGGCCGTCACTGGCATGGCGGCTTGCGGCTTGCGGCCGGCCGACTACGTTGGCCAGTTGTCGTTGTTACGGAGTAGCTAAAATAGCAGCCGGCCAGAGAGAGAATAGTGGGTGGCTGTGTATGAGCACTTACGGACGGTAATATTTCGTTTTTGCCACGAAATTTGACCTCCCTTAATACGTCTGCAGCAGCAGCAACAGCAGCAGCGGCTAGTGCTGACACTTGTACTCTTCCTGCGTTCGGGCAGATTATACGACTTAGGATAGCCTCCGGGGGTGTGGGCCCTGACGCCTACCTCGTAGGTCGTATGCGCTGCCCCCCCCCCCGTCGGAGTGATGAGGGTGTGTGGTGTGGGTAGCGATGTGGTGACGGCCGTTTCTGCAGCAACAGTAGCAACAAACGTGGCAGCTCTGGTGGTACTACTCTAGTATTGGCCAGTAGGAGTCGAACTTGCGCGGGAGAGCGGGGGTCTTGGACTTGGCACAAACTGTAATCCCCCCCCCTGGAGATGCTCTCCACCGGTTTGCCGGGCTGGCTCTCTGACGGTCGATCCGGCTACCGTGTGCTATGGTGGGCGGCGTTGATGAGGCGACGGCGGCGCTGACGTAGGTGAAGTCGAAGATCATGATGAGCGTGTTGTAGTTCGTCGACTCTCTTCTTCATCCCTCACCTCACACTTATTGTGTCGTTAGCGTGACAACTGACTCGTTCGAGTTCGGCGATCAGGAAGTTAGCAGCTATGATCCGATGACGCCGACAAAGTGCGTGACTGGCGACAGCGTCCGTGACGACCAGCCGCTGGCTGTCAACCAATCCAATTCGACGTTGATCAAAATTGATCGAGAGTCGACGACCAAAGCGACGCCAGCTACAACAGCTGCGTAATGGCCACTTATCTGACTCACGACAACAATGGCCTGCCTCCTGCGAGGCTATACAGCAGCGCGGCAAACGTAATAACAGCACAGGCAGTAGCAATAGCAACAGCAACAACAGCAACAACAACAACAACAACAATAACAACAAACAAAACAGGAACAACACTACCAACAAGAATAGCTGGAGCAATAGCAGCGACAGTGGTTACGCCGTACATCCCACCGCCAGGCCAGATCCTTCAGCTCTGCTAGGCCACCCACAGCTCGTTAGCGCTGCTCATGTTCGGTCGTGATGATTTGAAGTTCGATTCAAGCGTAGGACTGGGACGTTCCGTTCATTATTAATATTTCTCAGCTCTGGCTAGTGGAACACCACTCGGGTAGGCGAAGGCACACTTATGATTATGTGGACAGGTTAAGTGACCGGCAAGGACAGAACAAAACGAGACGATAACAGCTAAACAGATCAACAGGTTTCTTGAGTAATTGATGGTGTGGTTAGAACCCAGTATCTATAGCCAGGCTTAAAGCCGAGCTACGCCAGATTCCATATATATATATATATATATATATATATATATATATATATATATATATATATATATATATATATATAAATAGAGAGAACGTTCTAGAAGAGAATGTAACGAAGTAATAGGTCTAATCAGTCCTGCACTAGTCAACGTTTGAATACTTTTGACCTCAATCATGAGATGACTCACAGTTTACAGCTCCATAGACAACAAAGTTTACCTCATATGAGGTGGCGTACATACATCATTTCCTTGAAGTTCAAAACCAGATTGGGAAAACGAAAACGTTTTTATTCCGTTTGTCCACTTACAATCCGACCGCTGAACTTCTGTTCAAATAACGTATCGTAAGTACACTTACAATCTACGGGACACTCGACGAACATACCGGTGTAGCCCCTTTGGCAGAAGAAACCCCTGTGTCGGTCGGACATTAACTTGTTGTAACCGAAACACGATATGTGTACGTTGTGTATGTCTATCTGGCCACCCACAAGCAGTCACAGACAACAACAACAATAACCGTGCTGGACGATCATAAATAGGAATGAGACCAAACATTATTGGGCGGACGAGGATGTATGCTGCTGATCGCCACGTTGCCCTGTCTGCTGTTGCGCGCTTATGTTGTTGAAGTGTCCAGCCCACCATGTTGGCCAGTCAGGCTTCCTTCCTGCACGAGTGGAATATGACGTGTGGGGTGGGACGTCAGCAGAGGAATAAGACTTTTGTTCGATCTGTTTTGTTGAATGAACGCACAGGCAGCCACACGTGCGTGTATGGATCTTCTACGTGAAGATGCCCCCCCCCCCCCCGGGGGTACTCGTGCCGTCAAAAATATTGCCATCATTATGATTAATCGTATTTTTAGCATTTTCACTAATATTAGTCGCGGCCTGGTCGTGGCTGGTCCTGAAATTTGGGTCGTTGACATCGCGTCGTCCAACGATGGCGACACTATTTCACACCCCACCCCCCTCCCGAGTTCTTCTTTTGCCTTTTCTTAAGGCAACACTAATGCCGATGAGTGTCGTTATTGGCACAGCTCCAGATAGCAACGCAACATCGCTTCGTGCTCTATGGGCTGAGCTCGTGACGATGAAATATTGGTGTTGTGACTTCGAGAACGAACTGTAGGACACGACTCGATCCGCCCGATCCGCCCGAACAGCAAAGCACATGTAGGAGCAGCCTCGCATAAAACTGACCGTGTTGTAGCTCGGCGTTATTGCAAGAATTGATTAATTAATAATCATTAGACCGTTAGAAGACGGATGTGACGTACAGACAGATATTCCGACATGTGTCTACAAGAGATCGAAAATATGGGAGAGAGAGCGATATGAATAGAGAGAGAGATAGAGAGAGAGAGAAACATACAAGACAACCCAATGTCAAGTCGACTCGAATGGAAGCCGGTGAATGCAATTCCGGTGGTAGCGGTGATCAACCGGGTTACGCGGGGCATTCATACCCACATAGCCCACTGAGTTAGCCGCTTTCGAACAAAAGCGAACGAAAAAATTCGCTTAACTTATATTAATATTGATAATAATATTAAAAAGCGTAATCACGACGATAAACCCAGTGACTTTTTTGCCGACCGAGAAGCAAGCTCGATGAGATAGACGATAAGAAGATCGGCGCTGGTTGCCGATGATAGGGGAGCGCCTTTGAGCGAAAACCTCGATACATCACAACAACTTTTTCTTTGCCTGCTTCAACGGTTAAGTGAGAGTGGAATCTCAGAGACCGCAGTGTTTCCCTCCGGTCCTCTCTTTCTCAGTTTACTTCTACAGTCGATATAGGCTGCCAATTGGTTCGGAACGATTTCCTTTTCGTTCTAGTAGGGAGCTGAAACTTCTCTGTTTTGTTTAGATCTTTGCATTTAATACAAACAAAAACACAACGATACTGCGAGAGTGCCAGCGACATCACACAACGGAAATGCGGTAAACGTATATTTTACAAATTGCCATCAATAGCAATCGATCTAAGTTCTACTTGTTGTTAAGTCCATATAGACATGGCCATTAGGCTAGCTGCACGACCAACCTATAGCTGATGACTATTATTATTATTATTATTATTGTTTCTACGCAATACATTTCGGATAGGTTCGCCACGTCGACGTTACGCGCCACTATAACCGACCGACACAACCAAGTGTGAAAATGCTAAGAAAAGTCGGAGAACTCGAGTGGATTTTCTACCGAATCTGATTCCCGGAGGACGACTGACTAACTTTGACCGACGGATTTTGGCAACCCGATAGATAACTACTAGAACGTATCGAGAGTGTGTACAAGAACCTAGACTGCATGCCTGCACCGCTGCTAGACTTCATACTACCGCCAAATACTGTCGTTTACTACTTCTGCGACTGTGACTCTCAAACTCACAGACGCAGACGAACAGTTTGAGGTAGTCCTGACATCGCAGCACTCGCCGCCGTAGCTGGTGTCCTGCCGTGTCCTGCTGTGCCGGTGGTATCACTGGAGAGTGAAAGTGGATGCGGAGTGATTTATGCTGGCTAACAGCTAATCACGTACGCTAACAGTAACTAGGTAACTAGCCCAAGGTCGTTAGGCACGAATACCAACGAGGTTCGAGGATAAAAGATGATTATGATGATGATGATCGTCATAATAACATTGACGGCGGTGATGTGACGAGAGCGAATGACTCTTCCAACGGGGGTTCGCTGCGTTTGGCACTACGGCATTTAGACCCTGGTTGTTGTTGTTGCTGTTGTTGTTGTGGATGTTGTCATAATCAATATTTGAGTTCATAGTATTCCTATTAATATGTTTAGTTTTACTGCAGTTATCAGTAGGACCTTCCAACAGCAACAACAACAACAACAACAACAACAACAACAACAATCCGTCGCTCGCAGTCGAGGGCGATGCAACCAAAGCATTGTGCAGTGCAATGCGGTTAACTCGCTAGCTAGATTCACGAACGAAATCTATAGCGGTGGTGGCAATCCGAGGAAGAAATCGAACGTAAACAATCATATAACACAAGATATAACGTTGCACGCATATGCTGCAATAATCACGAGGACGCTATTCGAGTGCATGAGCTCTAGCAACAACAACAACAACAACAACAAGAACAACAACAACAACAAAACATGATGATTGTTTTGTCGGTTTCACTTCGTCGTCGGTCGGTGACCATCGGTCTATATCCTTATCGTATCTTTACGAACAATGACGTCGAATGAACCATCTACGTCCACTATGAATGTACAGAGTGTCAAATTATTATTATGTGGATAATTCAATATGATTAGAGGACGGATCCCGTCTTGATTTGAAAGCGCATCGGGCCGTCGGACGAAAACACATTTGCAATGGAAGCACCGATTCGCACGATTCGCAGTTGATTTTTCGTCATTTGCTTTGTTCGTGTTCATACATCACATAATCACAAGAGTTAAGACCGCGATTGCGCAGAAGAAGAAGGGAGGGGGCTTCTGGAGAGCATCCCACACACCGGGATGCTCTCCAGAAGCTTCTCGCCGTACAGGATATGCTGTTAGGATAGCAACAGTCCATCCGCTCGTGCTAATCGGTGCAAACTATACCAACACCACCGCCAGTAGATTAACTATTGCTTGCCATTAAGGTGCAGCCAGTGTTCTTATACTAGCTAAGCACTCGCTGCTACGACTAAGGCTACCAGTGTTAGCGGTGTCTGCTACTACCCTTGTATAACCACCACCACCACCACCACCACTAACTACCACGACATCATAAAAGCTAGGACAGAGGAAAAACGAGAGATCCTTTTGAGGTTTTAGGAAAATGGTTGCCATGATCACTAATCTTAATAAATAATAACAATAATGTTGATAATGCTAATACGAATACGAATTCTAATACTAATAATACAAACAATGTAACGATGTAATGAATAAACAATGACTATAAACGAATAAGTTAGTCAGATTAATTGTGGCGGAGGCGGCGGCGGCAAAAGAGGCAGGCGCTGTCGCTAAGAGAACGCGTCGCATAGCAGACAATAGGATGCCAGTCTGCCTCGTGAACTGCGTGTGAAGATTTGCGATGGCTGATCGAGTCGAAACTGAAGGGCGAGAAGAAGACATGAAAATAAACACACACATATATATATATATATATATATATATATATATATATATATATATATATATGAAGAGAAGAGGCCACATAAAGCATGATGGCTGGCCTCTTCGGCCTGCCTTCACAACTGGACAACACTTCCGAGCGAGCACAATGCAGAGCAGCAGAACACGGAGCAAGACCTGCGCCTTCAATAACATACGCATACACATAGGGCATGAGTCGAGTCTCGGGATCCTTGAGCAGTTATATCAATCACATTAGTCCATCGCTGCTGGATATGGGAGATGTAGTAGTGGATAAAGGAATTACCATATGGTGGTGATGTCGGCGACCGACACGCTGAAGACAGTGGCGGCGGACAACAACAACAACAACAACAACAACAACAACAACAACAACAACAACAACAACAACAACAACAACAGCAGCAGCAGCAGCAGCAGCAAGCAACAACAACAACAAGGGCGTAACGTAGGTAATCGCTCTGCACCGTCATCGTCACCCATACTCCGGTTAGCAATGTTCGACGCAGAGCGAGAGAGAGAGAGTGTTGTATTGTTTGTTATGCAGCATGACGGCAAGATGCCGATAAACATTTCGTTCAAATGAGAAATTTGTTATCGGTTACTACACGGGGAAGACAATTGCCCCCAACGATCTGTGTACTATTTCGCCCTCAAAACACAGCGCCTATAATTTCGGCAGCAGGCCTTTGGTGAGAGTCGTCCGTTTGCAACGTCCCCCCACCCCCCCCCCTCCCCGAGTACCAACGCAACGGTGTTGTCACACTGTGCGCCAACGTGTGGGGTTCGTGTCGCAAGAAGATTTCCACCGCCCAGTCGCCGATGATTATGATTATTGAATTGCTGTTTGCATGTTTGTGTGTGTATGTGTGTATGTATATTCGATCTCGTTATTGAACAGGCGTGCCCGGTGCCCACACAAGAGGGCATGCTACAAAACGCATGTTGGCCGCCACGATGACGGTGCTGTGTTCATTGTGTGTACAGCATGGCACGTAGATGCCTCACGTGGCCCATTCGTTGTGGTTGCCCTCGCTGGACGATGAGGGTGCGTGATCTCAACGGCTAAAGCACCATTGTGGCCATTTGTCTCACGCCCACCACGGAATTCGTTGAAGCTTCGATGGCTAGCGTCGTTGGCGGCGTTGTTGTCACTGCTATCGTCTTTGTTATTTTGTTGTGGTCGTGTGTCGTTGTTGTTGTTGTCGACAGCTAAATGATGCTTCAAGAGCTCTTGAGGTGACCCCGATTGGGCTCCTTCTCTTTATCCAGGTGGAAACGTACCCAAGGTGCAGAGTGTTGCCAAACCCTTGCCGGGCTCTGTACCTTGATGTTCACGCAACATTTGCAACGAAAAGTTTCACTTCGCCCGATATATGGTCAAAGGAATATAGCACTGTCACCACCCATTACTTGCCAGCAGGGAGGAGAAGGAGGTGTTCACTATGTACTGGATTCATAAGCGGGCACGTTGTGTAAATAAAATCTGCCAACCATCTCGGCTGGTTTGTGAATAGAGAGTGCGCCGAAGGGCGTACTTGGCATCTCATCATTCACCCTGTTCGAGTGTAGGGTCTATTTATACATTCTGTGCATACGTGCATACTACGTGCACACATACAAAGGTCATCTGTGCAAAATATTTCGTTTACCATGCTCCACTATACGTCGTTTACGGCGACTAATTAATGGCCGCTAATCATAGCATGAGCTATGAGCAATACCACAATAGCAAACGGCCGTCATTGTTGCCGATGAATGGATGACGTGGTGACGTTACGACAAAGATACAACATGGCACTTATTCATAGACAGCGACATACCGGTCGATGCACCGAACCTGCGAGCCTACCTCACTCACACGTGGACGGAACAATACTAGACAGTGTGAAGATCGGCCAGTATGCGGATTGACCCGGCCCGACTGGAGAGCAGCGTGTTGCGAAGAGCTACCAACGAGGAGCAATACCCTCGCATAACCCTACATCCCACGTACAAGTTTGCGTACAAGTCATGGCTTGTGGCGTTGCGTCTGTGCGTCTCAAATCCGGTCGGCCGTCACAACACTTTCTTCGCGTCTTCTCGTGTATGTATATGTATAGCGTTCACGTAGCGAGGAGGATTGAGAGTGGATCTCCGCAGGCAGTCAAGCTCAGATACGCAGGTGCGTCTCCCGACACCTCGGCCGATACAAGTCTCTTCCATGGCCTCCGAGTGAGTTTCGAGTCGTGACAAGCCGTAGGCTATTCAGTGTACAGTAGACGGGTGCATCTGTGTTGGTGCGCCAGTCAATAATAGCGTTGAATCCTTGAGCAGGTCGTTGTCACGGTTAGACAGCCGACTGGTTAGACAGCCAGCCAAATAGAGCCTGACAAATTACGGCAATTATTGCGGGTGCAGAAGTGCCGGCACGGAAGTGCCGACTATTGAGACAAGTCGGGCGGGCACAACACACGTCAATGTCACGTCATACTGCACAAGACAAACGCAGCTGGCCAAAATCGAACGTCATAGCTGGCGAAGACTGTAAGTACAACCACCAAGGCTCTGTAGTCGATTCAACGAAGTTTGCGGCAGAAAAAAAGAATGACCTGTGAAAGTTGAAAATCGCTGAAATCGATTGCGTAGCGTGGATGCTTTACCGGGACAGACTGTCGAGTAGAAGTTCGAGATCTTCACGGCTACAACGAAGCCATACTAGCAGTTGCGTTAGCTATTTCTACATATATATAATAGTTTAAGTAAGCGTGCACTCAAACATCGTTGTGGCGGATTATAGCTCCAAACGAACCCCATAGTGCGGAAACAAGACAACGAGAAGAACGAGACCCCTTTTACTAGACAATGACAAGTGCTACCCCCTTCCCCCGTCGTAATAGCAACAGTGAGGATCTATCTCTACATGCATGTATATACATTAAATATTTGTGTGTGAATTTCATATTCCACCCGATTGAAGGGACCATCTGATGTGATGGTCTCGTGAAAATAAATGAAGTGATGGTGGTGGTGGTGGTGATGGTGAAGGCGATACTTCGGGATGAGTACGTTGCGATAATAGAAAAAACACGGCAATAACGTAGTGACAGTATGGCTGTCGGCCCAATGAGCCGCCTTCTTCAATGCCTCACTCCAGGTCCATTGCGAGCAGTGTGCAAGCCTTAGCAACCTTGTCGTGATGCCACAATGCCAGTGACGTATGATGAGAGAGGAACAGAGCGGAAGATCGAGAGATGCTGGTGCAGAAACAACAATACGAACAAGAAACACAGCAACTACGGCTACAACAACAACAACAACCACAACAACAACAACAGCCACAACAACAACAACAACAGCGACAATGAGAACACGCCGTTCATGATAATGCTGAAGATGACGATCATTATCATGCTAACAATGATGATACTAGATGATGATGATGACGATGAACCAAGCGCCAAGCTTTGACTAGGGCCGAGAGATGTAGCGCAGAGAAATAAAGAGAGCTTTATGATGAGTCTCTCATCTCATTTGCTGGAGATCTTGGAAGACGGAACGCTTGTGCCCTCACTATGGCCGCTGCCGCTGCTGCTGCTGCTGCCGCCGTTACAAACACCACCACTTCTCCTTAACAACACTACTAGTTCTACTACTACAACCCTGTTCCACTATGACTTCAATCTACCCTATTTGGAGCACTTCCTACTATATATATATATATATATATATATTATGAGCTAGAGCCACCTTATGGTCGTCTTCCTGCTCATCATTCGGAGTCGTGACGAAACGAAATGCGAATACGAAGCTATAGAGACAGAGAGAGAGAGAGATAGAAAGAGAAAGTCGTCCCCTAGGCGACCCAAGGAGCGTTGCAATCTGTGCCGAGTGACAAAACTGACTTGAGCATACGAGTTACCCATCTAGGTATATGAGCTCATTAGAAAGGGAATGATTACTATTATTCGTATGATTGTTATTGTTGTTTTCTTTATGATAATTTATTAGTCCTGCTATTACTGTATCTGCTCGTTTGTAGTCGTAGTAGTACTAGTAGTAATAGTAGTAATAGTAGTATTTTTCAGGATTGAATGTACTCTAGTCCTGACCAGGCGCGCGTGGCAGGTGACGCCGATGCCGTTGTGTTGTTGTATATCGAGAACGAGAACGCGGAAGCTGCTACTTTCGTACTATCGGCGGGATCCTATTTAGGCAAATAGATCTCGGAAAACAAAAAACGAATGATGCTGCCCCTTCTCTCTGCTCGCCGTAAACGAAAGAGAAAATTAACGATTTGGACGTACCATGTTTCATTATTTAGCATTTATTTAAATACATATATATATATATAGAAAATATTGTGATGATTTATTAATCATTTACAATACGTTTGCACACTCGGCAGTGCTCGCCTATATAGATATATATATATATAAATTAACGCCACCATGTTAAATAATTAACTGAACGGCAACACTGTGGACATCGTGTAAATGATTTTGCTGGCTTTTTTGAGGACGCGAGCACGTCGCGAGGTCGCCACAAATGGGCAGGTTGACACAGATGACAAAATCAGGATGAACGGGCAGGTTCACAGCGGGTTGTTCGAGGGTCGCGAGGTACTCGAGATGATGATGAGCTTGTCCGCCTGCGGGCCCGAGCGGATCAATCATAAATGAACACAGGGTGGCTCGACGTCGTTTGTTGCCTAAAGGTCTCCGGTTCTTCGATGTTCTCAATCAATCAGTCAGTCAGTCAGGCTGCCTACGGGGCCAGTGGCACAGTACAGCCATTGCGCCACCAATGAGCACCAGAAATGCAATTACGCACCTCACCACAAGCAGAACAACCGGAGGCGAGAGATTCACGTAATTGGGCAGACCCCTAGTTGCAGTTCCGTTTGCCGTGAGCTACACCTGCTGCTGCTGCTGCCCCGATGTAGTAGCTGAACACGCCGAGAAGCCGAGCTTGTTAACAGCGATGCTCCCTGGTATACATATACGCGCCGATCTATATGCATACATACATGTGAAAGTCGAGCTTGCCAACAGATATGTTCGCTGGCATATATAATATATATATATATATATATATATATATATATATATATGGGGGAAAACTTACTGTAGAGAGCAACGAGAAAGCTTACGAAACTGGTGCCATCTAAAGGAAACACATAATGACAACTATATTACGATGAGAGGTACTGAGAGCAAGAAATGTCGCCACATAAGACACACACACACACACATTAAGTAAAATATACATTAGTGAAGTTACAGTAATCATCAACGACTCATCTGATTGCCGAAGCGAGTGCGACATGAACCACATATATATATATATATATATATATATATATAAACGAGCCACTTCTAGAGTTTCATGAATACGACGAACGCCACACAAGCTGTAATGAGAATAACAAAAATAATACTAATGATAATAATACTAATATTTGCGATGATTATTATTATCATATTAAAACAACATACAACAACAAGAACTAGGATAATGATTAAGGACGACGACGACGTCGACAACGATGGCGTCAAGTATATATCTACGATATGATTGACGAAGCGTAAGCTATGAACGATATATGATCGATCGAAACGCGAATGAAAGCACATACGCTACGCATTACCGATGATAATTAACGACGCAATGACATTGATGATAAAGCATTATCATATGGTGATGATGGCGATGCAGGATGAAATGACACGATGAAAATCACAACCACACGATATATATATATATACATCGCCAGCTGGCGAAGCGGCGGAATCTCTACAGTAGTGTATCGCGACACAAGATGTAATAACGAGAACAATAACAACAACAACAACAGCAACAGGAGCAACAACAGCAGCAACAACAACAGCAGGAACAACAATGAACAGCAAGGCAAAACAAGATTATAGAGCCACATAACTGGATGCTTTGCGTTGTGTCGTTCCCGTACACACAATAGAAACGAAGCGGACACGCCCACACAACGATCGAAATGACAGATTCAGATTCACACAGAAAGTTCACAGAGAAACACAGGACAGACATGCAAACATATGTATACATAGACAAGGCCACCGCACCTACATGCATTCGACACTACAGCTGCGTGACGTTAAAATGTACAAATAGGTCATAAATAAAAATATTTCGCATAAAATTACGCAATACTGTGTTGTGATTGTTGCTAGATTCAGCCGGTCGATTTTATCCCGCATTCATTGCCGAGTTGTTGCACGGCTTACCTGGTTGATTAGGCTATGGCTAGGAACACTTAGTGTCCTGCCAAACGATAGCGTTGTGTTTCCTAGACATGTCCAGCAGCAACAGGTTCGTTCAGCAATCCACCGTTTTCGGCGTTTTCTCGAAATGGAATGGCGGAAGCAGGTGAGGCGCCGGAGTATTATTATTATCACTCGAGTATATATAAGTGATTATTTATTCTTAATTATGTAGCACTGTGAGTGGACAATTGTCTCCATGCGAACGTGTGATCACGGGTTCTCTAACCCATTATTTATTATTATTATTATTATTATTATTATTATTATTATTATTATATTATTTATTATTATTATTATTATATTATTATTATTATTATTATTATTTTCTTACTTATAATATGTTTAACAATGTACAGTTGTGAGGCCTGAACGTATTATTGCAAAGTTTTTTTTTAAATAATTAGTTCACTCCATGGCGCCTAAAATAGATGCCAGCGTTCTCTCTGCAAACGGCCAAGGACAAAGCTTGCCTCTAGAATTGACCCTCTCTTCGTCGTTCGTAACTTCCTGAATTCCGCTTACCTAAATCTTTGAGAAATGCCTTCGGTTCCCTTGCTGATTGGTCCTAGTGTCTCCATGGCGATAGGCACAAATATATATCTTGTTTCCAGTCTAGCATATTTAAACCGTTTTCTGGCGTCCGCGTGCTTATTATTATTATTATTATTATTATTATTTCAGTTTTTCACAATTGTGAGGTATGAACGTTTAAGCCAGGTCATTACTATACTCTTATTAATTAGGATTTTTAACTACTTCTATTCATTTTGATACAACGAGCACATAACAACGAGCTGGACAACCTTCTCGGAACAGAGACTGTTTGCTTTTCTATTTACAAGAACTCATAAATAAAGCTATGTGTTTCATTCATTCAAACCACTTTCATCAATTCAAGGTAATTATTTCAAAGATCACTATGCATTAGCTAGTAGTGACAATTAGTTTTATGATCTAATTTATTTGCATTGTTATAGTGAGATGAAGAGCTTAAAATTATAGCTATGTTTAATCAGCGAGAGTCAAAAGGGTAGTATTAGTGCTACAAAAATCCCAATTACCGGGAAGAAGTAGGCTACGGATAAGTCCCACCTAGAAATACATAGCACTTAATGCCTCGTCGATGTCATTAGCAAAAGCTCAAAAAGCGAGGGAATATTGTAGCAAGTACTGTGTGTTAACGTAACGTACATATCTTCCGGCGACTGGGTCGATTTTCATTACTCATACTAAAGCATTCGGGTTCCTCCTCACAGGTCGAAGCAAAATAAAGGACATTTTTTAGGAAAATTGCAGGTTGTTTTCTATGACTGGGTGATACTGAACGATGGCTTCTCTCTGTAGTGGAAAAATATACTGGATAAATCAAATTGTTTACTTAAGATCTGCTAATTGCAATACTAAAGTAGCGTCAACAAAACGCCGAAACATATTGATAGTTCATCTAAACAGGTTAAGTGGCGTTTTTCTTGAATTATATTGACTTGAAAATACGAAAACACAAGAGCAAAATTCATAGCTCAATGCTCTTCTAGTATATACCAAGCCTAGATATCGCTTTTGTGAGTACCAAACAAACGATGACAATAAACTTGAACGGATCTTAGGCCTGGGGGAAAAATGTATCGATATTCGTCAATAAGGATATTTGAAATCTATTAAATGATGTCAAAAACTAGTCTAATTGTGGTCGCATTTTTAGTGCACACAGAGGACATACGACACACGGTGTCTACGCAAGACTATATCTGAGAGACAATTGAGTCGAGCCTTTTAGTATATCGTTGGTTCAGCCGATCCGGATCTCCACCTACGCCTGCGTTGTATTTGAAACCTTCATCCATGCTCTATTCGTGTGCGCTTTAAGTTACCGCGCTACAACTCACAGCGATCCGCACCGAAAACAAGTATTATTCATGGAACGTTTTAACGATTTATGATTCACATAAAATAGACATTTAGTTTAAATATACGTCTGCCGCAACAGTTTAGTTTAAACAGGCCCCTGGCCTTGAATGTATTATAGTAGCGGTTTGCAACAAGCGTTTTGCATGCATGAGCGTTACTGATAGTCTGTAGCCTAATGGCTTGCAATGGGGAAAGAAGCGCTTTCAGGCATACCTGCCCCTAATCGTTTTTCGAAGATTACTAGTATGAATAGTAAGTCTTCACCGGCTTTCACCTGTCGCATGGGAGCTCAGTTTGATTTATCTGTCAGCCATCAAGCCAGACTTCGCTCGTAGCTCATTCTGTACCAAAAGTACGAACTCTTTACTCGACTTTGTCTTTTTATCTGATTGTGGGACGCTAAGTCTATCCAAATGATCATCACTTAAGTGTATCACGCTTCTCAACATTGTAAACCAACCATCGGTTAATAAAGCTATGTGCTATATCACGCTGCTTCTTAAACTACCACACTTCGAAAAAAATCGAAAGCGCTAGATTTTCAGTGGGACTCCGGATATGTGTATATGCACATATATGGCAATTCACTAAAGGTATTTACATAAACGTGAACATGTAAGTTGTCCACTAGCACATGTTGATCAAGGTAGTGGGCATCACGATATGAAGGAGATTTTTTCAAATCTGAAAGCAGAAAAGTAACCTACATTTCTTTCGGAATGTTTAGTAGGCAGAAGGAGTATGAATAATGGATGTACAAAATGAATTTTTCTTTAAGGAAATTATTTTTAATTTATATTTTTCACTCTTTATTATTTTCACCTAGATTAGGTGCATTTTGATCGTAACATTATAAATGAAAAGAGTTCAGTTCCCCTATAAGAAGCATTTAATTATATACTATTCTTCGTTCCCGTATGATGAATACATTTCTAATAGATGTTTGTATATAAATACAAGTATATATATATATATATATATATATATATATATATATATATATATATATATATATATACTTGTATTAATGGGTGGGAACTAAACAAGTATACCGATTATTAACTATAAAAATATTTAACTAAATTCAATAATACCTTTGCAATATAGGGGGATACAAACCACATAGTGGGTTATGCAGTGTCACATATAAGATGATTTTGCAAAAATCTCTGACAGATTGTGCACAAAAAATTATCGTTCCAACAACCAAATAATGCCTTTTTATTTAGAGTTTTGCCGCTTCTATGTTCTTTGATTGCATGATAAGAAATTTAGTCACCTTAATTTATTTTTAGATTCGGGTAAACAATTGCCTGTCAGCAGTCTGATGTAGCTCGGCTTGATAAACCTGGACTACATGCGCTCAATTGCTTCAATATGCTTTCTGATGTTGTACATCTAGACATCGCAGCAATGACTTAATTTAGGCATTACAAAGGTTCTGTAAAGACTTTGTAAAGTACAGGTTTTTCTACTATAAAGCATCGAAAAATAACAATAAGTTGCAAATCAGAGTAGCTAATTGAATTGCACGGACATTTGTTGACTAAAATCGAGGTCTGTTCTTAGCATGACACCGAGATCCCCATAGATAAAAAAACAATGCCTATTAGTTGGTTGCCTAAGCGATATACATATATGTGGTTCCTTTGAGCACATTACAGCGCATTTTGTAAATGGCATATTATCGTGTCGTCAAAGATAACACCAGTTAAACACTTTACTCATGCTAATATAACCCTGAAACGGCCTCCACACCGTCACGACTCTAGGCACTGTCCATCGAAGTTAAATCTACAATGACATATATACTATAGCACATAACAATCTGATGACGCACGGTAGCATTCTAATGAGAGTTCTCTTCCTCACATTTTTCACTGAAGATTTTGATAACAGATTTGTTTGGGTTGTAGTACGCTTAGTACGCTACCATACGAATGCTGCACGACTGTGACAAACAGTACTACAAACGTCTTGTCAGCAAAGTTGCTAATGGGTAGTTAACCTGGTTAGCCGGAATTTCCATTGTACTTCCAAATACACAGGTTGGCTTTTGAAGCTGCAATAAATCATAGACGACGTGATTTAACTGTTTGGTTTTTCCTGCCCCGAACCAGTTCATGTAATATTAGAGGTAGAGTGTGGCGGATTATTTTTGTTATTTTGGGTAGCCTCTTCTTCAAAATATCAACAACACCTATTAACACTCTGGGATCAATATACCTTACGCTTTATACGATGAAAATTTATGAGTTTATGCATTCCCTAACGATTAGCTAAGTAGTAAAATACTAATCATTCATTATTTACTTGGCATGCATACCTAAATGCACATACACTCTTTTATATTAGGGGCGCTTATGGAGGCAGCAAAAGCGGGCATGTTAGGAGATATCTAGGGTTTCCCCGACAGACCTTGTGGCTGCATAGTGTCGTTGACTTTTAGCGGTGTGGTTTATCATTTGTTCTCAATGAGCATCGCTTAAACACATTCGACCAACATCAGTGATCGAATCCATATTTAGCACCAACTATATATGGATCATTTTCTACCCTTTAGGTGCTTTCTTTTATATTGTCATCACTGATTGATAATAACAATTATAAATACAACAAAACAACATCACTGATTGATAATAACAATTATAAAACAATAAAAAAATAAATAAATAAATAACAATTACCTCATACCAATAAAAACAAGTATGGGCAAATGATAGATAGGCTAAATAATAATTATACGAATAACTCAATATACAATTAAAACGACCGTTCTAATGTGAGTGGTACCAAAACTATTAGAAGAAACGCCTAACCATCAACCTAGTTAGGGTAAACCTTCAAATGCGTGACATAGAACGGTGGCTAGTAAAGAAAGTACTAGATGTCCCCTGTGGGCCTCCCTGTCATTATGCATATATATATACGATACTGGTACTACACTGTGTACAGATAAGCTCTTTTAATATATATATATATATATATATATATATATATTATTTTTATTGACTAGTATTTGGTTTATATACATTTGTATTACAGTTTTCCTACTTCACTTTCATAAGCGGTATTGTTCTTGTACACGGTTAGAGGTGATACGGATCATACGATTCTCCACGTAGCTTGCGTTCGCACTCGGTAGATATTTCATGAAGCCCATTTTGTATATATGATTTCATATGAAATCCATGTATTGCAAATTCGGTAACAAAGCACATACTTTTACAATTCTTCCAGTAGTTAATGGTCATCGATCTAGTCTTACAAAAACGCCAATTAGCATTCGGAAACTTAAGTTCCCATTCAGCTAGATGATTTTTTGAAGGCCACCCTTCTGGGTAAAGCCTAAGTCGTTTTGAGGTCCTCCACAAAAAGTGGTATCAAGGCCAACAGGTAGAGAAGAGAGCCGGTTGCGGTTAGCGCGGTGGACTTAGAGCATTCTTTTAGAAAACGACGTTTACTTGAGATTATTACTTGGCCATATGTAAACCGTATGCAATGGTCGGTGAATCTTTAAATTCAAAAAAGCTGTGAGCGACGTACAGTCGCAGCCGATAAGGCTTTTTGTAATTATACTTCTACCTAAATCTACAAATGTTTGGAGAGATTGCTTCGAAATTGTGTCGCGCCGGAATCGAACCCGCAACTTCTAGTGCCTCCAGGATTCTTGCTGGAATTCATCCAACGTGAGTCTCAACATTTGGTCTGGAAGTAAGCAATTTGAGCATCCGGCTTCAAGTCATCAAAGCTGTGCAGGCAATATCGTATTCAACAGTCTTCTAAGTAAATTTTATACAGGTCGCCATCCGTCAGCAGACACTTAATTGTCAGCCATCTTCTCCACTTCGTTTTTCGATATATAATTGAAACCAACTCTCTTTTATGGTTAATCTGGGAGAAGTATATGATACATGTGTGCAGTAACTGTATCTACAAGTATCCTGCAGCATCGTTGCAATAAATGCTACTAAAGAAATATAACTCTGGTTGATCGGATATGAGAAGCATTGCTCTTTCTTAAAGTGGTCGCCACATCTTTCAGGCAAACATATCGTCTACGTGTTGGCGTGCATGCAATTGTTTTTGCAACCTTCTCCACTGTAAACCTAACTATCTATCTCTATATCAAATACGCTATTACATGGCTTATATGGTAAGGGACATATATATATATATATATATAATTACATTAGCAGTTTCACGTTTCCTCAATTTGGTTTTGTCCTGCTCGATGTGCCAGGTTAACGGTTGCTGTGTAACTACTGTATGCTGCACGTATGGCCACGAAACGTCACAGGACATTGTAAATGAACTTGCAGCCGTTGTTTAGTAAATCATCCAATGATGCGATCCATGTCGAAACCACATATGGTTCAGACAGCCAGTTTCTGACCAACCCTTCGAGATAAAAATTAGATCAAAAAGAGCGTCAATATTGACTTTTCATACACTTTTCTCACTGGTCTGATCACAGGTACGCGTCGAAGGTAAGCGAGGTATCGCGATATTGTGCGTGAATATGAAAGTCGTACCGACGCATAGCGCTCTGGATGTATTATATAACAAAGCATTGCCGATTGCTCTCAAGCGTTCGAGATGACTGAGAATGTACACAAAGTACACTCGCAGAATGCCGGTAACCTATTACATCGTCGTATAGATTCGCCTAAGTACGTTGGTTATAATACATGTCTTATATAACTTCGTTACATAATTTGCCGTAGGGCCGGAGGAGAGAGAGAGATGGAGGACACGGTGATTCTGGTGGACTCTGAGTCGTGGGTTTGATCCCGATGCGCGTCGTTCGAAACAAACATACATTCTTACTGTTTGATTTAGATTTATAATTAATTTTTTAGAATTTGGAAATAATTCTAAATTGAACTAATAATAGTAACTCAATAATAATGAGAGATTGTTGCGCAAACAGTACGTAGTTGAATGTAGGTTAAAGGTGCCTGAAAAGCATGGCGGCTTTTTGACATTTACATGGGCTTTTTTTTTGATTGGACATTGACTGGACAACATTTCAATATAGTTCGTTATACGTGATGCTGATCATATTGATTCTACGTTTCTAATTGACGAGATAGCTCTTAATATGTGTAAATAGTGAGTAATCTATCTATATACATATCGTTTGATATTTAGGCAAACTTGAAGCCACCGAGTGGTATTCGTTTTCTATACGCAAACGTCTATAGTATTTTAAGTCAAATTTCAACGCGACGCAGTCAGCAAATCTAGCATAATACGCCTGCATCGTTTATTCAATGGTGGTCTCGCCTGTTGGCGACAGCTTGGTCGATAGCGTTGTTGTTCTTGTCTGTAAACAGAGAGAACCACGTAGTACGTGGTTAGGCGTTTCGCCACTAAATTCCGCCACTCAAGAACGCATAGCCAACATACGTACGCTCATAATGAGCTAAATAGGTGGGAAAATATGTTATAGAGAATGCTTTCATTTAGAATACCTATATTACAGGTTCGTCAAACTTTCTATTATATATATATATATATATATATATATATATATATATATACATTCACGTGTTGAAATTTTTGCGTGTAGCGTGTGTGAAGATATATATACGGGTCTGAGTAATCCTCGTAGCTACAGATATACTTATATGGTGCATGGGGCGTGTATGTATATATGTGTCTGGGTCTGTGGAGGTGGAGACATACGTACACGTATATATATACCCCCACCGAGACGCCCTCGTACATACATATATATACATGTATGTATGTGTACCCAGAGACACATATATATATATATATATATATATATATATATACACGTATCAAGGGTACATACATATACATATGTATGTGCCCACACACATATATATATATATATATATATATATATATATATATATGTATCTTGCCGGTAACATACATACACGAAGAGGCGGTCCTTTGGCCGGCCTAGCTGGTGGCGCCCTCTGGTGTGCGTCTTTGCGAACTTGCGGACTTGGAAACGGAACGGCGGTCAGCGATCGCCGGGGGCAGTGAGGCAGTCAGCCAGCCAGCCTGCCCGCTAGATCACGGGATGAGATGATAGGGATAGCCAGGGGGGGAAGGGGGATACATCGAGTGCGCGCGATACATAGAAGACACGGGGGCACAGCGCGAGAGAGAAAGAGAGAGTGACGGCGAAAGACGGCAAATAAGAGCGCGCGCGCTCGCGCGGCAGTAGTGTGGCTGAGGGAGAGAGTGAAAAGTCCTCCTCCTTCTTCTTGCTGGCAGCACGCACTCCTCTTAGCGGCGGGAGTGGCCTCCTTCATTGGCGCTCCTTAGCGGCAACGGGCCAACCAGCGAGCTGCGAGCAAGAAGACCAACAACAACAACAACAACAACAGCAGCAGCAGCAGCAGCGATGAAGACGACCATGGCGGCAGTAACAACAACAACAACAACAACGACGATGATGACGACGACGACGACCACAACAACAACAACAACGCTGACGACAGCGGCCACAAAGCCGCTACCGCTGATTTGGCCGCTACTTTAGCGGCCGCAGTAGCAGGCGGCCGCCGTAGCGGCGGCGAACTGGTTGGCAGCGGCTGCAGCAACGACGACGACGACGACTGAACATCGAGCAGCGGACTGACGGCGGGCTAGCTGACGCTGACGTGCTAGGCCGACACCAACCGGGCGGGCGGGCGGGCGGTCAGGCGGCCTGCTGCCTGTTGGCTGGCTTGCTGGTTACGGCGGTATTACGGCCCGTTCGTCGTCGGCTACGACGTTGGCGGCCGATTTAGCGGCCGCCAAAGCCGACGTCGGCTTCGGCAGCGGTGGCGGCGACGGCGGCTGCAGCGGCAACTGTGGTAGTCAGTTGCTTTCTGCTATTCTTGTAGTAGGAATAATCAAAGCACAGCACTGTCATTGTCGTCGTAGCGTCGTCGCAATACGCATAGCATTTTACACACAACATGTGCGCAGTAATCTAGATGTAACTTACATAATCGTAATGAAATTAAAATTAAACAACGAGTCAGCGTCTCGCTAGCGTGACTGTTGCCGTCGGATGGATGGACATGGTTGTCTTCGTCGCAGCCTTTGGCTAGCCGCGGCAACTTCAAGAGCGGAAATTGTAAAGATGTGTTGATGTTGTTATTGCTGCTGCTGCTGCTAATGCTGCTGTTGGTTAGTTAATTGTCACGGTGGTTGTGTTTCTGCTCTAGTTGTTGCTGTTGCTGCATTGCTTATTGTTGTGGTGGTTGTGGTGTATTGTTATGACTTTTGTCGTTTCTGCTGCTTGTAGTTGTCAAACTGAACTTTAATTGCCCGCCATTGCCGTTGTGGCTAGCCGCAACTAACATGTAGTTTCTGCTGCTGCTGCTGCTGCTGTTGCTGCTGGTGCATTTGTTCTTCTGTTGTCTGTTGTTTTTGCTCGTCTCAAACTCATCTCATACTTACCCAACCTGCTTCTTAGAGATTCGGCCAGTCAGTACTTACGACAGTCAATCGCAGAGTCAGTCAAACAGATAGACATACAGAGATACGGTCAGATAGACAATAGTGGACTAAAGCAATCACCGAACAAACATCTGTATCATGCAGCCTCGCTTTATTTAGAAGCGGCCGTGTGCCCACAACCAGCTTCAGACATGTCCAACAGGCTCTACTCGGCAGCAGCACACAAGAGAGACAGGGGTAAAGTGGTCGAAAACGAAACGCTGGGGAGAGACATTGCGTTCATTACTCTGCCAAGCTTGAGAACGCGTGGACGGTGCCACCACCTGTGAATGAAACAGTTCTGTGTCTGCCCGCACAGGCAGCAGCGATAAAAGAAAACTAATAACAAGTCATAATTATAATGATGATAATAATCCTAATAATGTTAATGAATTACGAGAAGCGACCAGCGCGAAGCAGAGTATTTAGGACACTTCGATTTTTAGAGGCAATACCGACCGCTCCTAAAAATGGCGCCTTAAAATGAGAAATTAAGCTACCCTTGCTAAAGCCAGTTCGTTCGAACCTCACAACAGTAAAATCAGAATAGTAATCATAATCATCATTATCACCATCGGCATGCTACCAATACATTTATATTGTGTTTATTACTCATGTTGCTCGTTGCTGGCTTCCATCGAGCCGAACGTTACTTCGTCTAGTCTTAATCACCTACGCATCTTCACTTTCGAATGGTCGAGAGTCACGGCTGACTTCCGATTTGACCACTGCTAGAATAGTATTCTTACGGCCGGCGAATGCAGTTCGGCTGACAGATGGTATGCATTCGGCGATTAAGATGACCGAGCTCATTCAATATACTAGCTGCATATTTCCTCTCAGCTCTCTAGAGCTTAATGAAGCCAGATGATGAGTAACCACTCTTTGCTACAGCGGGTAGGCCAGCGTATATAAATTGCTGCTGAATTGCCGCTCCTTCTTTTAGTACTACAACCGATCCCGCTTCCATAATTGGCGTCATAAAATGAGATCGGCCCTGATCTTCACTGTTAAGAGCGGAAGAACTCTTTTTTTTATATATAACTTTTTTTTGTATAATTGCTGCTAGGCAATCCGATTGAAATTCGGCACATATATATATATATATGAAATTCAGTATATATATATATATATACACGATTTCAAACTGTCGTTTTTCCCCCGATTTTACGCCCCGAAGTACTTACTATAATTGCCCTTTTGTTTTGTATGTTGTTACCTACGCAACTAGCCTTGTATTATGCTCAACATTTGCTCGAGTTTATTCTCAATATATATAGATATATGTGTGTGGGACTGTCCAAAAAACTTGTTGTTGCTAGTATTCTCACTATTGCGTTTGGCACTTCTATAATTGTGAAAAGTTGTTAAAATTGGTAGCTCTACTATAGCTTACTACACTGCACAATGTGTTATTGAAACACTCCCGAGTGCCTACTCCATAATATTTAATCACAGTCCATAAGAACATATATTATATTCATTCATAAAAAATATAATCTATGTTGTGCTTGTCATAGGTGTTTGGTGGACGCATAACAAAGATAATATATATATATATATATATATATATATACATATATTATATATATATATATATATATATATATATATACATATATTATATATATATATATATATATATATATATATATATATATATATATATATATATTTATTTATATATATATATACACTCACTCCCCCGCAGTCTGAGTGCGAAGCGTCCTTTCGACCTTCCAACCTGGCACTCAACACTGGGCGGTCCGTGACGACAAACAACAGGCGATGAAAGTGATCATCTCTCGAAACAAAACACTCATTCACTCACTGTCCTCATCTCACCGGCTGTCTGTGCGCTTAACTGCGTGTCTTTTCCTTTTTCCCGTGCCTCTCCCTCTCTTATATCTCTTATATATCTTACTTTCTGTTACCTTTAAAGACAGATAGATTTCCACACAAACACACACCTGCCGCTCTCCCGCCCGGTATCTCCCGACTCTACGGCTCGTTTTGTCGACGAGCAGGCATACATACGCTTATAGATATATGTATCCTATCAATATATATATATATATATATATATATCGAGAGGGAGAGGCAAACATAGGGTGGAGGGACGGGGAGAGATGTATGGGTAAGTGCTGCTCATCGTATGCCCAATGACAGGTTATCTCTTCTCACTTTCTCTGTTGCGTTTGCTGATTGTTCTTTTTGTTGTCGTTGTTTCTCGACTTCTATTTTCGAGTGGCTTTTCTTCACGTCGTCGTCGTTGTCGTCGTCGTCCGTTTGGCTGACTGGCTGTCTCTGCCTGTCTGTCAATGTATCTATCTGTTTGTCTGTGCAACGCTGTCCTTCTTGCTGCTGCGACGTTGAAAGGACATCGCATCAACGACCTACTACCGTTGTCAACTGCCAATACACACATATACACCTACACTCACACGTATAAAAAACAACACGTCGGGGGAAAAACAGAGACTAAATTGGAAATTTGAAAATACCTCCGACAACAACAACAACAACATCTATAATACTATCAACAACAGCATCGACAGCAGCAATAACAACAATAAAACAACAGTAAAAGCTACCACAGTAACAACAACAACAACTTCGAAATTCTGCCAAAACGTTCCGAGCCAGAGAGGTGGCGAGGTGCACGACCTTACTGGGTTTGTGAGCCCTCCCACACTTCTGGATCGCTGCTGCTGCTGTTGGTGCCAGAGGCCGGCGACGCATGCGGATATACAAGCATACCCGAAACCTACCGTCCATGCAAAAAAAAAAAACAATAACATCAACAATAAAAAGGTTTATGTTTAGTAATTAGCAAAACAAAAATACAATGCTGATAAAGATAAGCAAGTATGATGAGTTGAAAGATCTTCCTCTAGAGCAGCTCTCTTTTCTCTCACTTTCTATTTCGATCTCTTGATGCCTTCGCCAATTAGTTCGATTAAAGTGACTGTCGTAGTTCTCAGCCTCATCTCCTCACTCGTGTAGCGGGGCTATTGCAGCTTCAGCGTTTTTTTTTTAAGTTCTTGCTTCCAATATACACCGACATCTCGACCACCGATACGGCAGCAACGTTGGACAACAACGACAACAACAGCCTCAAACACAACAACAAGAGCTAGCGATTGTGCTGATTCGGTCGCTATTGTTGTTGTCGGTGGTTCTGGTTCCTATTGCTCGTAAATCGAGTAATGTCTGTTTAATCGATGTTAACTCATCCAGTAGCGTGTTATTGATTTTGTGCATATATCGAGTAGCGTCTTCGTGATTGTTGCCGCTGTTGTTTTAATAAAATAACATTTGTAGCTGCGTAGTCAATATATACTTCGCTGTCAAGCGTTATTGTATTTATTTCAGTTCATTACAAATTAGTGCATTGTGTGTGTGTGTGTGAGGTAACAATTATCTTCGTATGGACGTATACATCGGATCAAATAAATGAAAACAAGAAGTGTTATTGATGTTACTGTTACCCTTCTTGTAGTAGCATTTCCGTTGCTATTGTTGTTGTTGTGTGGGGTCTTATCTTGGCTGTTTGTTCTGGCATTATTAGCAAACGCGTGGTTGCTGTCGCTACGAATACTGTCGCCGATTTTGCCATTCTCGTTGTAATGTTGTTGTTGTTGTTGTTATGTGTTGTTGCTGTTGTTGTTGTTGTTGTTGTTGTTTTCCTTGCTCTCATCATTGTGGCTTCTCACTTGTCGTCTACTCTTGCTATTACGGTGTCGTTACGAAAAATCTCGTTAGTTTCACCGAGGACGGCGCAGTTATTTTTCAGCCGGTTTTGTGGGCTCGCCACCTTGTTGACGTAATCTGCAGTTAACGTAAGATGACTTTATTTTAAGACGCACGGGAGGGTTGAAATACATAAGAAGCACCCAGCATGCGCATAATTAAAAACAAAAGAGAAGGCGCGCATCGGTTAGTCACCTCGGCTGAGGAGACATACAGAATAAAAATCAAAACATGGTAATACAAATAGACGAAAAGCAATCATGGCAAGTTCACACAGAACAAGACAATATATATACATATATATGTTGCCAGTGTGGCCTGTCTCGCTTGTTTAATCAGGGCTTGTGCTGATTGCCTAAGCGCCTAAGTCAAGCTTCACTCGTTGGAGACTATTTATGCTCGTGACGCTGGTGTACTTAAACCAGATGTTGATGCGTCTCGTAAAAAGCGCGAGTCGGTCCGAAAACTTCGCTACTACTACTACTACTACTATTCTATTAGTGCTTTCTGCTGGTCTGTTCCAAGATCGTGATAAATGTTGCTTAAATGCAATTGAGGAGCGAGCATGAGCTCCCGACTTTTGTCCGATAGTTGAGTCATCAAGACGCAGCAAATGAAAGCTAACAAGGAAGGTTGACGTCTAAATATGCGTTAGGCGTCCCGTCACAATAAGACGCTTACAGCCTTCTAGATAGCAAAATATCGGTGACCCCCGCCCTCTGCTAGCCAGTACAGCCCGAACATACGTGTAAACAAACACTATATTATAGTTAGAAACATTCGTTTCTTTCTGGATTAACTGAAATGCTTGCATTGTTCATACAATAATCATTGTGTATAGTTTATAATTTTAGCTTCACGTCTGGGCATGCTTAAAGTTGACTTCTTAGTGTGCCTTCTTATATTTTGCACTATATAAAGTCATTATAAATAATAAGTAATTTTCTTGTGCTCGAGGAGCTCTGGGCTCGTGTTCAGCGTTGGCAAATTTTGTGGTTTCTAATTAAGATACGGTGAGTGCTGGAGTGAACTATAATTGGCTACGACAAGCCATATATATACGAGGTGTGTTCAAAAAGTATCGCGACTTTTGTGTTTTTTCGAAAATTATTCATTTATTCATGAATATCTATTTTGTCCCCTTCAAAGTAATCCCCATGAGATATTATACACTTGTGCCAACGGTTTTTCCAATCTTCGAAGCACTTCAAAAAAACATTTTTTTTTATCTTGTTCAGCTCCTCCTTCGATGCCGTTTTTATCTCGTCAAGCGTAGCGTAACGTCGTCCTTTCATGGGCCTCTTCAGTTTAGGGAACAAGAAAAAGTCACAGGGGGCCAGATCTGGGGAATACGGTGGCTGCGGCATCATTAGTGTGTTGTTTTTGCCCAAAAACTCGCGCACAAGCAACGATGTGTAAGCAGGGGCGTTATCGTGGTGCAAAAGCCAATTTTTGTTCTTCCACAAATCCGGGCGTTTCTGGCGGATTGCTTCGCGCAAATTGCGCATAACTTGCAGGTAATATTCCTTATTGACCGTTCTACCCTGTGGCAAGAACTCATGATGCACCACGCCCTGCAATCGAAGAAAACTGTCAGCAAAACTTTCACATTCGACTGAACTTGGCGCGCTTTTATCGGTCTTGGCTCGTGCGGCAGCTTCCATTGAGATGATTGAGCTTTGGTTTCCACGTCATAACCATAAACCCACGATTCGTCACCAGTTATGACCCTCTGGAGCAAATTTGGGTCGTCGCGGACAGAGTCCAACATCTCATTAGCAATGTTCATGCGATGCTGTTTTTGGTCGCAATTGAGCAATTTTGGTACGAATTTCGCGGCGACCCGTCTCATGCCCAAATCATTGATAAAAATCGAATGGCACGAGCCAATCGATATGTTTAGGTCCTCAGCAACTTCTCTAACGGTGATTCGACGATTGGCCAATACCATTTTCTCCACTTCATTAATTTTTTCTGATTGTTGTTGAAGTGCTCGGGCGTCCGGCACGCTCCTCGTCGTTCACATCTTCTCGGCCTTCTGAGAACATTTTGTACCACCGATAAACGTTGCTTCGGTCCAAGGTAGCTTCTCCGTATGCCACAGTCAACATTCGGAATGCATCCGCGCACTTAATTTCGTTTTTCACACAAAATTTGATACAGGTTCTTTGATCCATTTTTTTGAATAGGTAAAAATCGAAGACGATCCAAAACACGTGCAAGCAAAGCAGCTGTCAACAATTAAGTGAACATTCAAAATGGCCGAGCTTGTCGGCATAAGTGAGAGACATGAGTACCAACATAACGCCACAAAAAATCGAAATTCGAATATACGTAACCCGCGAAAATTCAAAAGTCGCGATACTTTTTGAACACACCTCGTATATATAATTCAAGGAGACCATTGGACAATATCATATCATCGGTACTGGGACGTCCGCACATACGAGTATAAAGTGATATACAGGTAACCTAGATAGTCAACCCGAGGAGTCATATATATATATATACATATATACATGAAACACCTGTAGCTGAGCTGGTCTGCAGCCCGCGATGTTTGTCCAGGCGGAGACTGCGAATGGTCTGCAAAGTTGAGGAGTACTCAAATGGGCCAATCATAATTGTGGGCCTTGCGGAGCTGAACACACCTCGGTTCGGTGTTTGTAGGGCGGGTTGCGATATCTGGCGCTTTCACCTCCCCCGAAGCCTTACGTATGGGGTGAAACCAGGCCACGATCCTAATGTGATACGCTCAATTGAATCAATTCTGAGTTTTGTCTCTGCAGACATGAACCGCCGCGTTCCCCCTCCGACCGTCCGAAGGACTCTGCACCTGTATGATGGATTCGAGCACACACATCGAACAGTGGAATGGGACAGCTGTGGCTGCTAACTTGTTGATTTTCGCTCGGGCGAAGCGTCATATAAACAGCAAGCCGCATACACGGCTGTTAAGTGAAGCAAGTTGTAGGTTGTAGTGTAGGAGTGTTTATCTTATAGTTGTAAGTGCTGTTGACATTTGTCATTATTTTACTCGAAGGTAGCTGTTGCTTGTTGTTTGACTTGACCTGGCAACCGTTGCTGCAGGGGTCATAGTGTGTGAGGATGCTTTTAATGTTGGCTCAGAGTTATGAGACTTTGTATAACACCACAACGCAAAGTCAGCTTTATTATCATACAAGAGGCGTTTATGGTATATTATGATGAATTTACTCGGTGCCTGTTCAGCCATACGCCAAGAAAGCAGTCCATTTATGTTATCGCACTTAAAACTCGCACTTACCGTTGACTCGGTTTCCTTGCTTAGCGAGCAGGTATAAACAAGGTTGAGTATCGGTAACAATCTCTTGGAGACATGACACCTTAGTCTGAAACGCTAGAGGATGGTGTTTTATATCCCGGATAATATTTTTGTTTATAAATTGAGCTAGTTGAGGCTCAAAAACCGGATAGTAGTATATTCAAGGCTCAAAAAACCGAAGAATAGGGAAGGATTTTAGGAAGAACAAGCGTTTTGTACAGACGAATATAGCTATCAGGCGTGGTAAGATTAAAACAACCGAAAATGGTATAAATAACACGCAGTGGAGTATCTGAAATACGGTTGTACGTATAGTCCTGGATCGCGGATGTGAGCAAGCGTCGGTAGCTTATTGTTATTCATTTAGTATTTAAAGTCGATATATATATATATATATATATCAGTTTCACAATAATTTATTTTATTTTCGGATTGCATTTGTAGCAGGCGGCGCAACAGTAACATATCAGACTCTCCAATGACAATGGAGCACAATGAAACGAAGTGCTGGCCAGTTAGGTGCAACTAACGGAACTAATGCAGCGGCGTACATTACCCGTACCAACTGGATTGCCATATGTCAGACACGGGCAATAGCCTTTTCTGCAAAATTACCTGAATAGTTATAATTGTTTGAATTTATGTAATAATGAAAATTTCAAGCTCAATGAAGAGTTATTGAACTTAAATAAATTTGCCGTCCGGAGAAGACGGTCCTATAAAAAAAAAAAAAAAAAAATATATATATATATATATATATATATATATATATATATATATATTTACAATATGCAGTAGTTAGTACGGGAACAAAAGATGCACGACTTTCTGGACGACCAAAAATAGCTTCGGATCAGAAAACTGCGCTAGAAGTCCATAAACTCGTGATGACGATGCAGAATAGCGGACGAGATAGGCACTAGCTATGGTGCAGTGCATCAAATATTACATGATCATGTATGTAATATTTGATGTAATGCATCGTAACTGGGGAGTGCTACGCAATACTCTTGAACTAGCTGAGGGCAAGCAATATAGCATTACGGCTTGCGATGCAGAAGAGGACTGTTTTGTTTCATCCACGACAATGCGACCTCCTACACGTATTTTTGTGTCGTGGTCAAGTTACGCTAACTAAAGTTCCAACTGTCGAGCATAACCCATATTCTCCGAACTTGGCTCCTGCGATTATGATCTGTTTGGAAACTTCTGAAAAAGTACCTCTCCGTAAAGTGATAAAGCAGAGCAACAATGATTTGATATGCGTCGTAGACGAGCATTTTGGGCCTTAATATTATGAATAGTTTGCTCGTGGTAAAGACTAACGAAGATCCGACTTCTCAGATTGGATGCGTTGCTGTACTAGATAGATCGATTATTAGCCTATAGCAGGGTTCTCATGGCACCAGTAATATAGCGTCAGCATTAACTAAATTTACCATAATGCACAGATGAGGTTGAGAGGTAGTATGATCGGAATTCATCTAGGAAGTTTGAGAGATGGTATAGTCTAAGTTTATCCTGACATTCGTGGTCACGTACCTTAAGTAAGCTAGCCGGCGCCTGAATAGCGCCCGATCTGACAAGTCATCTCTGCGAGTAACCGGAAATTACTTCATAATCACCGAAAGTGCATATTTATCACAACGCAGGAGCTTACCGTTATATTTATAGTTTATTTTACATACATTATCGTCAGCTACATTGGATGCTACAACGTTCGCAAAACTTTACAATATCAATAAAAAGCAAAATATCAATAAGTACTCACCTAGACCTGGCGGCGTAACAATATAAAGCAAAATGGAACGTACTTTGTAGTTAGACATCGTGCCACAGGTCCAGTATGATGTCTTAGAACATAACGCTTTTACGTTATAATAATAGCATGTGAGACCTTAAACTAAAATATTGCCATATTTTATGAAACGTAACGTTCTACGGAGCCGAGCTCTGTTTTTCTAACTGAAACTGCCGGACTAGTTAGTATCAGTCGTATTTCTGCCGGGCGAACGGCCTACCAGATTCAGTAGTGTGAATATTTTCTCGATTTGAACAGCTACTTTTGGAGCAAACGTGCATTTAAGTGTCCATGATGAAAAACAAATACGCAGCGAAATTTCTAGACGAGACGTGTACTGGTTGCCTTTGCAGTCAATTGCCTATAAGCTTACAATACCATAGTTGGGAATATGTCCAAAGAAAGGCAATCCCACCGATGTCAACGCTTCAATAGCGCAGTTAGATAAATCACTCGATGCGCATTATCCACAAGAGGTTTGCACAATTAGCGACGTTATTAGATTCATCCTTCAACATGTTCATACAAGGTATTGTATAACTTCTCCGAGCTACAATCATACACAGGAACAAACCATCTAATTAGTACGAGGGCGTATGTATCAAGAGTGATTTTTACTTCATTTAAAATAGGGCGTCGACAATTGGCGAATGTTACATGTCTCCTGCTATAGGTAAAATACGTTTGAGCGGTTTGACTGCTTGTTGCAGCCTTTTCTTAGAAATATGTGAAATAACGTTTCTCGTAAACATTTAGGCAGTATCAGTTAACAATGTGTTACCAACCTATTATATTTCAATTGAGCCAATACTATATCAGCTATATCAGAGATTAGTCTGAGCTAACTATGTAAAATAGTCAACTCTTTGCCTATTTAGACGTAGATCTTATGTAGAGTTTGCTTAAATTAGATTTATTGTAATACCACGGATTGCAAGCCATGCAAGTGTCTTTGACAGCGCGGGTCACAGTCCTGGGTGAGTGCGTCACGCGGCACTTTACCGTTGAGTTGTGAGTAATTTCCTACGAGGAGAAGTTGGACTAAAGCTACCGCCGTTTCTATGCACGTGTTACTTACTCTAGATTTTTAAATCAAAATAATGTAATGATCGTTGGAGCCTGGTGTAATGACCACAATAGAAGCTAGTTAAAGAAGCTCTACATTAAGTTGCGTAAAAACCACAACACGCATTTTTGAATTGTCACGCTTTTGAAGGCGGCAATATATATATATATATATATATATATATATATATATATTTATATATATATATATATATATCCTATGAGAAGGTCTATTATATAGCTTATTTTATAATTATTTTTTAACTTTAGCTTATTTTGAACATCAATATTGTCACGATCTAGATTACCTGCAGATATGCAGACATGGGTGTTTTAAGTAGCTAAGTGTTTACGACAGTAAATAATCTGCTAATCTAAACAACGCTGCTGCCTCACGATCGTGTGTGCATAGACTACTCTGCCCTAATTGGGGCTCGCACGGCGTACCTCGATACTTCGAATTGTAAACTAAAATTCGAGTTAAACTCATTTAGATGTCAGATTATTTTTAAATGGCAAACCAAAAACGTAGATAAGATAAAATCCAAGGTTCTAGCGTAACAAAATTGCATAAATATATATATATATATATATATATATATATATATATATATATATATATATATATATATATATATATATAAGTTCTTAGAATGAAAACCGAGAATTTTCCAAATCATGTTTTTAAATTTTTCTTATTCTATATACTCCCCGAGAAGCTCAATACACTTTTCCCACCGAGATTTCAGAGCTTTCATACCTCTTGAGTAGAATTCCGCGTCGTTAGACTGAAAATAGGCATCGACAGCAGCCTTAACCTCTTCATTGCTGGAAAAACGCTTTCCATCGAGACTATTCTTCAAATGTCCGAAGAGGAAATAATCAGAGGGGGCCAGGTCTGGAGAATAGGAAGGTTGTTCAATAAGTTCGAACCTCAGTTGGGCCAGTTTTGCCGATGCTTGCCGGGACTTGTGTGCAGGAGCATTGCCCTGGTGAAACGGGACAACCTTCTTCTGCAAAGCGGGCCGTTTCACGATGAGTTCTTGCTAACGGCAGTCCAACAGTCTTGCATAATATTCTCCTGTGATCGTTTTACAGCTCTCAAGGTAGTCGACCAGCATTATTCTACGTTGGTCTTAAAAAACTGTAGCCATCACCTTTCCGGTCAATGCCGTTGTCCGCACCCTCTTCGGAGGTCCTTCATCAGGTGCACACCATTGGCAAGATGCTTCTTGGGTCTCGGGAGTGTAGTGATGAACCTGGCTTTCATCGACGGTCATGAATCTGCACCAAAAATCCGACAGATTGTTCGACATCTTGGCCAAATTTCGCTGTAAAACCAAAACAGGCGCGTCTTTTTGGCCTTGGTTGAGCAAATGCGGCAGCCATTTTGCTCTAAGCTCTTTCATCTTCAAGTTTTCGTGTAGGATAAAATGCACACTGCCTAAACTAATCCCTAATGCCTCCGCTATTTCCTTAATGTTCATTCGCTTATCTGTGCCAAGAATTTTTCGCACTTTCTCTACGTTTTCCTCATCAGTTGCCGTTTTTTGGCCTCCTGGACGTAGTTCATCCTCGGTGCTCCTGCGACCTCTTTTTAACACATTAATCCAGTTGGAAACAGTGGCAAAACATGGCGCAGAGTCACTGTACGTCTCGTCTAACTCAATTTTTACTTGGGTCGCATTCCAACCTTTGAAATAAAAATGCTTGATAACCACTCGAAACTCTTTTTTCTCCATTTTTAAAAATCACGCCGATACGTTGCACGGGAAAAGCTATCAAACGAAATCGCAACGGCCAATCACCATAATATATTGAGTGCTAGCAGTCGAAAAGTTGCAGTTCCTATTAGCGGTGAAAGCGTGCCAAAATTCGAATTCTAAAAAGCAAATTCTAAGAACTTATTGAACTACCTGTATATATATATATATATATATATATATATATATATATAAATATTACTTTGCAAAACGCACGCTGGTCTTGCCAAAAGCGCATGGGCGACGCCTGCACGAGAGCTATGTCACGAACGCATATTAGTAGGAAATATACAACTACAAGATATCGTTTAGTACACAAGCAGAGAATTTAGAAAAAAACCAACATAGCGTGTGTCATGTATCTTTATGTCAAAGGGGCCAATTTCTTTGCAGTAATAAATGGAAATTGTCATCACAGGGAAACGGATCTATAATATGCCGAACAACATCGCATGGTTACCACCACCTCATATGCTTGAGGAGAAATTGCGTTAAAATTGCCGAGCGCGTATGTAAATATTGTGAACAGTGCAATATCGGACGTTACCACACGTCCTTAAGTGCTCCTGTATCGAAACATCGTCACTACAGTCAGGTGTAGCGGATATTGTTAGTCTACAAGATGACATATGAACAATTGTACTATACTACCAATTCATGGTGAATACCGAGCAAGGTGGCTTAGTGGCAAAACCTTTGCCTTGCATTCGGGAGGACTGGGTTCGAGACCCAGACCGGCCACTCTTAAATTGGTTTGCATGGTTTCCAATTTAGACAAGGTAAATGCCGGAGTTGAGTAAACTTAGCCATGACAGAAAATCCGTACACGGGCAATCGCCTTACGGAAAATCTAAAAAAAAAAAAAAATTCTAAACATATCCCGAATTGTGTTTATTGGAAAAGAAACCAATTTTCTGACTATAGGATCCTTCGAAGCGCCATAAATGTGCAAATTCAACCTGTTTTCTTATTCGCTGCATACGGCGAGCAATATGCTGTATAACGCATGTCATACACGTATTTCATTTCCTTAGAAACAAGAAGATATGTTGCTCGTTTGCGATTATGAGTCAAGTTGGTCTTTATTGTACTACCTCGTTGGTCCAGTTGCGCCATGTTATCATGATGTCCATTACAATAGTGCACGTTCTGGCAGAACCTTCATTACCGCCACTTATGAATGAAACCGTAACGTAATCGATGCTTAAATTGCACTATTTTCTATTTAAGCTAGTCCTACAATCGGCTTAAGCTGACCTCACGCAGCGATGCTCAACATGCTTTTCATCGCCGTGATATAGTAGTTAAAAATAATATATTCAACTATCAATGATAGTAATACTAGCGATGCTTGCTTTCTGGAGTTGAATTGACTTATACCCATGTGTACATGTAGGGCACCTATAGGGCCTGGCCAAACAACACGGATACGAACAGATTCGCTAGGTTGAAGGAAAGAAACTCCTACGCCCCAGCGGACCTCTGTTGTCATGGAAGCGTGTATATATACATATATATATATATATATATATATATATATATATATATATATATATATATATATATATAAAGTAAAATCGAAAGTCCAGAGTTATTCATATTATAATATATTATTTAGCACTAGTAGTCGAGCTGTAAAGATATTGCGGTAGAACTATATACCATAATAATGACAATATCCACCGCAGAGAAAATGCAGTGAACCAAACAGGCGCAACTGAGGCTGCGTAAACGCGCCAGGCTCGAGCTGCAACACTTGGTTTTGGCATCAGCTTTCGATATGCCCGGAGAAACGGGACAAACCGCCGTCACACTGCGAGGCGACTTATGTGATAGACCGAGGACAGCCACCAGAGAGCAGCGCAGCTGAGTTCCTGGAACACCCTAGCTCCCCTTTATGTGTTCAGAGAAGCCACGAAACTGCAGCTATGGGGACCGCGAGGAAATGGGAGCTAGCGAACTCGAAAGGAGAACCTATTCTAAGAACGGCGAGTGTTCTTTTTTCCTTCTTGCTTTAGTTGGTAGCCCGGTTAGTAGTAATAGCACAGTATCAGTAAAGCTATTGTTACTTGCACTCTTCGAAATGCTATATAAGGGCATTTTAGGAAGCTGTACTTTCACGTTTACAGGAGATATATTTTAGTTAGCTTGGCTTAAACAAACTGAACATATATATATATATATATATATATATATATATATATATATATATATATATATATATATATATATATATATATATATATATAGATATACATACAAACACGTATGTACTCTACTACCACTGTCGGATGGCTAGGATGGATTCATTCACCTGGCGAGTAGAGTCGTAGTGGACGAGCTGTAATGCAAGTGTGCAATCGAAGACGTCGGCCACACAAGAAATGTCAGCGTTTTGTGTTGTTTCTATGCGTACCTTCTCGTGTACCGTTCCGCTTTTTTTTTTGAGGACACACAAGACAGCGCAAAGGCGACACGGAATTAAACGCTTGTAAAGTGCATTGTGTCTAGACACAGTCCTATCGAGTCAGGGAGTCAGGTCTACTACATTTGGTGTTTGAAGCGAAGCAAGTCATATAGACACAGAGACAGCAGCGGCTGAGTGTGAGCGAAAGAGAGATCGATGAATTGCAGCTGTTGTTGAGCTCTGAGCAGCTTCAGCCAGCCAGGCAGTCAGCCAGCCAGCAGACAATGTCGATGCTCGTGTCAGCACCGCTTGTGGCCCTATGCGGACGTACGCTGGCGCGCCTATCTTGAGCCAACGCAGGCCGGCCGGGAACAACTGGGTAGGTACTTGTGATCTCCACCCCCGTTCCTGCGAGCCCCAAACGCCTCCATTCCCCTTTCCTCGCTCCTCCTGTCGTCCTGGCAGGGCACGACGGACTGAAGTCTTTCTTCGCGCCCATGTGCATGATTTCGCGAACAGCATGGATGGACGGACGGACGGACGGATGGACGGACGGAACGAGTCGTGGTTCCGAGATGGCGCGCGCGAGATCTCCCATCGGAGCACCATGAGAGCTTGCTGGCTGTGCTTGTAAGGAACGCGGGAACGCCAGCGAGACATCTCTTCAGCCTTGTCAGGACGCCAGCAGCAACTGGCATGACAGGGCGAGAGAGAGAGAGAGACATGCAGAGAGGTAGAATCAGCGAGAGAGAGAGAGAGAGAGAGATACAGCAGCTCCGTGGGGAACATTTACTACAAGGGACGCTTCGGCCAAGGGCGGGAGTCGTCATTTGCATTGCTTCGGGCACAATTGTGCGCTCGTGACACAACCACGATAGACTGCATTGACTTCTTGCAGGCCTCACATAGGCAGTGGAGTACGCAGCTGATGTACGCCTGTGCATATTTACTGAACTGTTACTATTAAATATATAAATATTAAACCATATATATATACAACATTTTTTACCTTCATATAAGATGTGTTTGAGTTGTACTGCTAGAAAGAGCGGTTTAAACCTAGATGCTTGGGCAGGGTGTTTACGAATAATGTGTGCATGCGTAATTGTGTGCATCTATAAAAATAGCCATATGCAATATGGCAGGATTGCTGACAACATTTTGAGGTTTGCGGCTAAAAATGCATACACTGGCTTATGTAAGACGGCCCTTAAATCTAATTCTTCGCTTGGACGTCATACGACTTAACAACACCTTTATTTTCACATAGAAGGATGTGCTACAATTTATTCTCATCATATATATTTTGTTTCCAATATGCGTACTCCTGCAAGAAGAACGTAACTAAGTTAATTAATTGATCGCTGATTCCTTAGATTATTAAAGCGTCTATCAAAAAAGTGCGGTAGCAATTCACATTTGGTTACTTGATGTAGAGCAGATACGTTGCCTTGCGCGATAAGTGAGTCTATACTAGGAGGACACTTGACGCAGACGCCTTAGAAACGTGTCTTGGACGCCTTCCACTAGCTTTCGGCAAATAACTTAAAATTTATCAATGCAATTTTGTATCACGCATAGTAGAAAAATCCAAATTCGCTCTGAGGCGGCTCGCCCTTGAACCTAGCATTTCGCTTATACTACAATTTATAGTCGTGCACATGATTTGTTTTCACACCAGATCGGGTAAATTACACAATAGTATGATCTGCATTGCACTTTTTGGCATGATATCTTGCACATATCCCATAACAATATTGACAAACACATGTGTCACAGGGTTTTTTCAAAAGGCAATTTATAGTCGTTATACTACAATTTTGATCATAATTGGAAGTGGATCGATGAACTGTATACATTCCGTAAGGATCCAATACTTTTAGAAACAACAATAAGAACGCGATTGTCTGACTATCACCGCTGGGTGGGTTCAACACCACCCAATAACCACACACAAGTAGCCGTTAGTTAGTGTAAAGCGTTTTCAACCGGCTAGCCCGTTTGCAACGTCGACCGAAACATGAAGGCAAAATCAAATGAAAATGAATAGAATCCAAAAACAAAACGCCATATCGTGTGTTGAGTAGTAGCTTTGATTAATATGACCTATTCTTAAGGTTATTGTGTATTATCCACAGTGAAGGATTGCAGCAAAACTGCAGCTGATTTTGCTCAAAAATTGAAACTTCAGTAGCATTAGGCTGGCAACTTCAGTGGCTACATGAGGAACGGTAATACTCGAGATGCAACACAACGTAGCATAACTTTGCGTTATGTTTTAGTTGAAATGTCGTTAGGCCCGAGCGCTTAACTGATGACTAATTATTTTTGCTTGTTGTCACATGCGTATGGCTGTGATGGCTAACTGGTTTAGCTTATTTCATCTAGTATACGAATAGAACTTGACTAGTAAGGCATTTACATAACATTCCAATTCGAAAGTGAGCCTTGTTGACTACCTTGTTTACTGAAAAGAAGTGCAAACAAAACGTTAATAGGCAAAGTCTCCACTACAAGATTTTTCACCAAAACGCGTCATCGGTGTGCATCGTTAGGCGACTGAATAAAGACAAATGTATGCCAAATGTATTTATTTATTTTAATGTTTCGGTTTTACAATTGAGAGGCATGAACGTTGTTTAAGCCAGGTTCATGATGCTCTGCTCATTTCCTAAATTAATGGCGCCTATGATAGAAGCCACGTTCCCCTTACAAACGGCCAAAGACACCATCTGTCGCAAAAACATGGCCTTGCGTCCATCACCTGTGATATCTTCTATACGCTTTCCAATATCATTCAGAATTTTTGCTGTACCTGTGCTAATGGGCCCAAGTGTCTCCAATGCAATGGGTACAAAGTGGTACCCCCTTGCCAACTCGAGGTACTTCCCTCGTTTTATTTATTTATTAGTTATGATTAATATAAACAGCTAAACATATTTATCCATTCAAAAGGCAAGGCACACACAGGGCAAATACATATCCTATTATAAAGATGTTCTAATTGCTTAATGAATATGCAGTGTTGGGTAAAGGGATACAAATCACCCACATGTTTTTACCAAGATACTTTATTGACTATATACACATTTACAACAATAGGTTATTTTGCATATCTACAATATTGCAAGGAGTCGGTGTAATTGAACTTACTTAGGTTAAGCAAAAGTTGCAGCCGTAATGAAATTACTTTTGTTTTTCTGAAATTACTTTTGTTCAACTTAAGCAAAGCATTGTAGTAGTGTACCCATTCTTGACGACATAATGACTTTCCCTCTAAAGTTTGCAGGGGTTTCAAACAACGCTTGAAGCTGACCGGAAGAGTGTTCCATTAGCTGGCAGCTCGTGTTAGATGCCCTGGTCTCTCTCGCCCCTCTAAGGCATTCCTGTTCTGGTATGTTCGGCCCGATCCATAGATGTTCTTTATTATCACTATCCGATAATACAATATAGATATATATATATATCATTCAGTTTTTTCACCATATCATTGGTAGTTACAGATAATTTGCATGTCTTATAATTCACTGTTACAACTAAGCAGGTAATTCACACGTTCCTGCAGTGATTGTGCGTCGATTGACGCGCATCGTGTCAAGTGGTAGCGGTTGATGTTACTTTCTCCACAAAATTTGCACACACATTCGTCAATTTCATAACACGCTCCTTTCAGACATATATAATGGTCATAACCATGCCAGGTTATCTGTACAATATAGATATACAACGGCTAAACGACGCACGTACAGTCCCTGAAAAAAATATAGGGCCACCCACTTTTGCCACATTTCACGCATTTTATAACCAAATGTGTAAAGATCACAGTGATACATGCTCACAGAGTAATAACGAGGACTTCTATCGACATTTGGGGTCTTGGATTACTTTGAACCACGAGATTTCCACATTTGGCACAGCTGCACCGCGAAAAAATGATAATGTCACTAGCAAGATGCATGTATTAACGAGTGAATTAAACGCAATAACGACATTTGGGCTCATTTAACGGCTCGACAGAAACAAAGGCAGACCTCCTACCAGAAGTTTTTTCTTTGTTCAAACGATAGGCTTAGGCTGGCGCCTCATGGGTGAAGAAAAGGCCCATATCAAGGCTTATAAGGACATCGGCCTCTCTAATCGCAACATTTCCTGTCAATTGGGGCGTTGTGCCCAAGTAGTAAATAACTTTGTTCATTTAGGTAAAAAATACGCCGTAAAAAAGGAGTTCCGGGCGTCCAAATTTTATTTCGGAACGAAACAAGCTGCAATTCTGAAGAAAGCGTTGAACTCTACGCCCTCGGCAAGGGCAATTGCGGCGGCCGCCGACGTGCAAACGAAAGTGCGAAAATGCGCAAAGCTTCCTCAGGAAGACAAATTAGCAAAAACACAAGAAAAAACAACGATTGACCGCTGACCGATGAAAGCTCGTCTTGACTTCGCCCACGATAAAATGTCATGGACCACTGAGTGCCCACGATACGATGTGATGGACCACTGAGTGACACAGAGCGCTCTTTTCAAATGAAAAAAGTTTAACTTTGATGAATCGGATCGATTTTACTATTATTCGCACGATGTCCGCAAGGAAGAACGAATTTTGTCAAAACGTCACTTAGGTGGCGGTTCAGTGGTGATCTGGGCTGCTGTCGGATATTATACAAAGTCATCGATTGTTTTTTAGATGGTCGTGTTTATTCCACGCGATACGGGGATTTGCTAAAAGAGCAATCGGCGCATTTTAAGCTGATGGGATGGCCAGACTTCGTTTTTACACACGATAACGCCCCGATTCACACCGCCAGGCTGATTGGAAGCTGGTTCGACCAACGTCACATTGAATTCCTTCGCTAGCCTGCACTCTCATCTGATCTTAATATGATCCAGAATGTGTGGAGCTGGCTCGAACAAAAAGTTTACACGGATAAAAAACAATTTTCGAGGCTTGGGACGAGCTCTTGCAAAACGGCATCCAAAATTCGTTTAACACTATACCAAACCGCACTTTTGAGGTTATCTGACTTAATGGGAAGTTCACTGAGTACTATGTATAGTCTAAATGCCGTGAAATTAGCCCAAATGCCGTTGATCTGCTTAATTAATTTGTTAAAACAGGTATCTTGCTAGTGGCCTTATAATTTTTTCGCGGTGTAGCTGTGCCAAATGTGAAAATCTCGTGGTTCAAAGTAATCCGAGACCCTAAATGTCGATAGAAGTCTTCGCTGTTACTCTGTGAGCATGTATCACTGTGATTTTAACACGATATGTTATAATAAATGCGTGAAATGTAACAAAAATGGGTGGCCCTATATTTTTTTCAGGTACTGTATATATTTAGAGACATTCGCAAGCATACCTGTTGCGTATGTGTTTATTTATATTCGCAAACATACTCGTTGCGTATGTGTTTTAATTATGTTTGCAAACATACTTGCTGCGTATGTGTATATATACATTCGCAAGCATACTGGGCGCGTATGTGTTTATTTGTATTTGCAAACATACTTGTTGGGTGTGTGCTTTTTGTCCTTTGTTTTTGTGTGTAACTTTAGGTCGTTGGGCAGGTTGACAATCGTAAGGCCGAGCGCTAGTGAGCGTATCAATGCCGGCGTTCTCTGAAATTTTTCCATGTTGTTTAGGCGTAGGGTAGTCTAGGGGACGAGGATGCCTGCAGCGGCCGAGCATATCAAAGTACCTGCAAAGCGCTGACAGCATAGGCTCACAGTTTGCTTTTCCCGGTAGCCTTACCAATCGAAAAGGTACACGGCATGTCATAAAAACGGGAGTTGTTCAACAAAAGTATGAAGAACCAAAAGCCTTGTTGTACAATCACGAAAACAAAAAAATGGCACAATGAAAAATGCAAATCTACAACATGAAACATGCAAAACAACAAACATGAAATATGGCTCTTCCTTACAGGTCTAAGCAGGCTAAATCTTACAAAAGCCTTGCTGGGTACAAAATGCCTTGCTTTCACCGTAGCCTCAGCGGTCGTATAAGGTTTGCGACTGCGATATGTTTATTCATCAGCGCGTGCACAAAATAGCCAATATTTGGGTTCTTTATAGTTTTTCTTGCAATATCTGGATAAAGTAGACCCATACACGGAATGATTGTTTCTTATAACGTGGCTTGCTTTCACTAAATAGCGTAATTCAAAACACTTGACAATCTTGAGGTTTGCTCAAACGATATATTCACTGTAAATTTTGCTAGATTCAATAATTGTTAATATTTAAATGGCTTGATATACGTAAGAATTTAACCCTTGGGGAACAAGGTGTTTCCATTAAAACCATTAATCCACACAAAAATCAAAGCACAGGCCATATTTCGAAAGTCCGGGTTGCGAATCTACAGTAAACTGAACTACTAAAGCATACGGGAAGTTTTTGACAGGTCTTGTATGATTGTTATGTGGTAATTAATAACAATGAAAGAACCCGCGCAGGTTAACACGGCCCATTTTTTGCCGTATAACTATATAAATAAAAAGGACCCCTGCACACACAATCATAGGTATTTATACGAAACTCGTGTTGATTTGTCTGCGGGTGATAGTTGGTGAGTAGAGCAGCCAGCGACTGGACTTTAACTGTAAAGGCAGAAAGCTACTACTATAGCACACAAGAGAAGATATGATTCCTTTAAAAAAATGAAACAAATTCGAGCGTGATGTTGGCCAGAAATATCCCAACTGTGGTGTCAGTCTTATCGTCATTCCGCAATAGTTTAAGAAGTAATTTCTATATATGGACATTTGGATATTCTCTATCTATCTGATTTATGTTTTACATGGGGATTGCCTGCTGTATGGAACAGTCTTTCAGCAACTCTGGCTTTTATGTGTTGGCTCTCATAGACCGGCTAGTCGACAATGGTCTCTGGCAGCCAATATGTAAAGAGTATGCTCTACTAAAACAAGCGGTTATCACTAGTTAGTTGCTGCACATTAGTAAACTAGAAGATAATTCAGAGGAAACGACCATTACGATAAAGACGATTAAAAATAAATATTTGCATTTCTATCGTCAGCACGAACTTGATGTGCTTCTTTTCAAAATGTATAAAATTTTATAGTTAATTATATATGGAAACGTTCATAAGAAGACAGTTGTTACCCCTTATATATACACGTTATATAACAACTTATACCTTACCTTATATAACAACTAAAATATTTTTTTTTCATTAGATAACGCATTCAGAACACGCCAAAAAAGTTCATATTTAAACAGACATCTATACATATGACGCTTTGTCAAGCGTTCTTCCTGATCAGCTTGATAGCAGATCCTTTACCAGTTGATATTTTGCTGCATAAAAAGCATCTATGAAAAAATCAATTTATTAGTGCTTAATGCAAAGTTTATAGGAATTGTGTACATTGCGGCTCAGTACACTGGACATTTGTTTGATTTAATTCTGCAAAACCTCATTATTAGTTTACGTGTACTTTATGTTTTGATCACTGATTCTACATTTTTTGCTGCTAACGTACCTACAATCAGCTCCGAACAAAATATTTAAATTTACATTAAAAAGAAGGAATTCGGATAATTACCATCGAAAATGCAGGTGGGCTATTCTTTTTATCCAAAATTCTTATTCTTCGTACCCAAAATTACGTAAGTTTATCTCTTCTCAGATTCATCGAAAATAGTTCAATCTAACGTTTGGTCTTTTTTGTTTATCGAAAAGCTTAAAAATTTGTTTACTAGGATGCTTGTAGAATGTACTCATTGGTAAGATCGAAAACTTGCTAGCAATGAACACCGTTTAAACCTTAGTGTATTAACAAAACAAAAGTAAAGGTAATCATTCCGTTTTATTCGTTTGCTTGTCTAATCAATCTGAAACTTTTATATCATCTCAAAACACAACCATCTATAATATAAAAAATAGGATAATGTTTACATAGTCTTATCCATACATACATAAAATACCTAAGCGTTTCATTTTGTTTCAAAAATTAAAAGTGAGATAACAGTAATGAGATAGCTTTCACGCAGTGTAACCAAATGGTAACGACAGATTATGCTGCATAAATTATACTAATAGTTTGCTGTCAGCAACGTACCGTAACGCATTAAATACGTTGAGTTTGCAAATTAGTTGACGTAATATATATATATATATATATATATATATATATATATATATAAGTGTGTGTGTGTGTGCTTTTAGCACCTAGAATCAGTAAAATTATGCTCCTCTACGTGCAATACCCACTGTATGGAAACTATACAGTACTGAGGGCAAGATGCAGTCGCAGCAGCAGCAGAAGAGGCGGCATCCGCCTCAGAGGACGGGGCCTTCTCCGGGGCCGTATCCTCAGTGCTAGGCAGGGCCCTGCATAATGAGGCGGCCCCTGCAACGATTCGGCCAGTCCCGTCCGTCCGGCCGACGCCACACTGGCGACGCCTTCGTCTAATGCATAATCAATGTATGTAAATCTGAATTAATAAAACATGTATATATATATATGTATTTATATACATTAACCTGCGCACCTATATATATATATATATATATATATATATAAATCTGAATTAATAAAACATGTTTATATATTTATATATATTAACTTCACACACACCTATTTATATATCATACGTATATGTATAGATATATGCACATCTACATACACGTGCCTGCAAATGTGTATGTTTATATATATAGATTCAAATACTTTATTTAACTCATAACGGGGTTAACAATTGTCCCCTAGCGAACGTGACGACAAACTACATCAAACTATATATAGATAGATAGATACAAAGGTAGGTAATGTAATCATCATTGCAGTGTAACTTCAACTAGTGCATTACACATACAATGTTTGATGACGAACTCAAAAATCAAGTATCTTTTAAAGGTCATTATTGAAATCGTCTGGCCGGCAAAATTTAGGTGACATAATTCATAGACGACTAAATTTTGATTATCTAAATAACAAAGTTACTCCGTTGTGCATATATGAGTCACCTTAGATCATATTCGAATATATATATACAAGTGGCATGATACTTTTGCTATGTTAGCTTTCCTAAAGGTCCGCAAGATTCACGTTAAATTGATTTCGAAGTAGAATCAATGTATTCGAAATTCAGTGAGCTTTTAAGGCAACATGGCAAACCGCAGCACTGTTATAGGCAACAAAGTCACTCAAAATCTATGGCAAATATAGGTTAACAAAGTCACTCAAAATGGCTACCCTTCCCCGTATATTATTTGGAGAAGAGTACATTCTGGGTTAAAATGATGTTGTCATTTATGTTATCTAGTCAATAGGTGTTAACATATAAACATATTTAAGTTTTTTTGATGTAGTTTAACTCTAATCTGCAGCTATTAGCAAAAAATCAGCAATATCAAATCCCGATTCCTAGTGCCAGACTCCCAGGCCATATCCCACACTCCAGTCCGTCGACAGTTTCTATATATATATATATATACATTGTCTGCAAGCTAATAATTTATAATACGTTGTTAGTTCTTTAAAAAGCTGAGCTTCGGTGTTTTGTACATTCGCGCGGTGTATATGCATGTTAGGCTCACGATTAACTGGCTGCTGCGAACAAGTCTTGATTGATATGATTACTGATGATATAGCCCCATGTTGCTTTTGAGTTTTGTAGGAGCCCTTGCACGCGAAATGGTCAGCCAAGCAAACTTCTGAGAGCGTCACATTTTCCAATGATAGCGTTACCTTAAAATGTCTTATCCTACCTTATCCGGTTACCTGTTGAAGTCGTCGATGCTAAATATGCTATCGGAATGTGGACAAGTTAATCCTTAGAAGGTACGGCATTGTGAGCTGTATCTAGTGTTGAAATAAAAAGTTTCTAATAAGGTATTTTTAGTTCTAGATCATTATTCGCACCTCACGGGCTTGATATCTCTCTGTGTGGCATATTATCAGTGCACCGAGGGTCGGACATGTTGAGATATTTAGGATTTCCCCAACAGACCTTATGGTAGCATGGTCGCTGACTCTCAGCGGTATATGGTTTATCGTCTATTCTCAACGAGCATCGCTCACAGAAAGTTCGACCAACATTCGGGGATCGAACCGGCGACACCCGGTAGATGACCATTATGACCAGCGCACTAGACCCTTAGACGACACGCATCATTCTATATTTGTGAGCCTAACCTAACCTCTACTGGTGGCTCAGTAACGCGTGAAAGCTATTTATTCTTAACATTAATAGACTCTGTACTATACTGTATTTCGCCTATATCGCCAAAGCTAACGTTACGTTACGCTACGCAGTGCAAACGTGAAACGCAAAACCCGTAGTGTTCACTGTCGCTGGTACGACTGTCACCGACTTAATAAAGTTAATCGCCCACAAGATATTTTTTAGGTTGGTAATCAGGCTTTTAAGGTTGTCCGTTTACAGTCGCGCTAGATAATCCTGTTGCGACTAACTGCAGTGTAAATCGTTTAGTAAGTAGGGCCTACTTTACACACGTTTTGCTTTTAAAAACCAAATGCGTTAAACGTGATCGTCGCGACTGCGTCGTGTTAAGGACTGCGTGGTGTACGCAATTGTATGTATAATTGGAAATATTTGTACGCCCCTCCTAGCTATAAAAGGTGCGCCGGATTATCATACTTCTTTCGTTCAACTTTCCAACCGCGTCTCGGACAAGAATCACCAGCCACCACAACACAACAGCAACGGAAAAAAACAATGTCTACAGGTAGATGGATTTACGTTAGCACCTAGATGGAAGGCATCTACTCAGAGACACCTTATGCAGCATTCTACCGAAGCAACACCCTAGCTGCATGTAAGTTTGTTCGGGCTTTTAATCTGTGGATACGAACGGCATAATCGCGACTTGCCGCCGGGTGAAGTTAACTGTGCATTGTCTTGCTTTACTTGTTTCCTTACATCGCTCTCTGACTACACAAATGTGCGCAATTGTATTTCGTGGGGTCTCTGGTTTGTGCCCGTGCGTCTGGAGAGCGCGCAAGTCATCTGAAGGCAAGACTTTGACCATTATGTGCCTAGCGTAAACTAGCGAGTCGCAGACTCAGAGATGCGCAGCATCGGCAGTAACACCAGCCACCTACCTACTACTCTAGACGCCGCCAAGTCCTGGAATCCTGGACGTAAGTCGAAGTAACATACGACAAAGGACGACGTCTGCACGGTGTTGTTCACTCTACCTCGACGAGGGCAGATCTGGACAGAAGACGGCCCAAGCTCTCATGCCTGGCTAGTCTTCGCTGGTGCAAAGAGTGTGCAAAGGTGCTGGTTTGCGTACGCAATTCAACTTTAGTGGCGCGCGGTAGTGCGAAACAAGAAACGAGACGAACGCTGATCTAGCAGAAGGCAGGCATCCTGGAAACGCTCTCTATGGTGAGGCCATTTTGCGTTGTTTGTTTAGTCGCCAAGACGCTTTTAGGTTTAGATAGCTATACAGTACATTGATGCTGAGTGTGTATTCAGCGAACAACTTCAGTGAGTACGTACCACATCCACTTATGCATGCGTCTAAAACAACCAAACACGGAAATGACATTTTGTTGAGGAAAAGACACGATAAAGCTCGAAACTATGTGTATTCTTTCGTGTCTGTCGATGTGAACTGCTTACAGGACACACATTTATGCCACTTTTGCTCTAATGAACAGTGGGTTTGGATCTCTGCTAAGATTACTTTGTTTATGGGACGTTTCAAGAATGCATAACTCACATGCGTCGTTGCTGACAGCTCTCAGCAACTAGTGTATTTATTATTACATCACCTTTCGGTATTGTTAATACAACTAGTGTGTTACAACTAGTGTAGGACTCACAAACCCAGTTATCCGCCCGTATTCCTCCCCACCCCCCACGATCGGAATTGCGCAGCATCGCTTGCTATGATTACCTTAAATTTACTTAAATGTTTTCCCTTTTTGAAATAAAATGTTATGATACAGCAAATTGGATGAAAATAGCTTGCAGATGTTTTAGCACTATGTACGCTTGCAAATTCTATCATTTATATAGTGCATTCAAAATGCACTAGCTGGCACGTGTACACAAGGTACATTGTGCATGGCTATCATCACTTGGTATGTTCGACCCAAGAATTTCACCAAGTTAGCGACATTTTGCCGGTTCTGCTCACAGATATGCGCTAAATACCACGTAGTGAGCTGCCAGACCCATCGGCGGTCCTTGCACCTTTTCGCCCGGTGGGACGGTCGCTGAAGTGTTTAAATTGTATAGAATGAACTGTATTGTAATTATGTAACATCTTGAAATGCACTGTGATTGCGAAACAAAGAATATATATCGTGTATGCAAATACTGTTTGATGACGTATAGCACTTCATTTTTTGGCAATGTAGTCGGAGTATAAGCGCAACTTCTTAAAGCAGGCATTTTTGGATCTCGCGGATTTTTTTGGCCAGCATTTATCGTGCCTGCAAACTCCTCGTTAGCAGAATAAAAACAAGACAAAAACAGTATGCTACATTGAGACTGTTCTAATTAAGTTCATAAGCAAATTATAGGGAGTTCAAAAGTGCTACATTATATATATATATATATATATATATATATTGAGAGAGAGAGAGAGAGAGGAGAAAAATATTTAATTGTCGCTTACCATGCATACCCTAATGCACATTTCAATTTTCTATACAAGGTCTGTCAGAGCAGCAGCATAAGCGGACATTTTGAGATATAGGGTTTATTATTAGTCAACTCAACTCAAGATTTGTCTCGAACGGTTATTAAATGCCTATCCAGGACAACAAAATATCAATCAAATGGTCATCCTATATCAGAATTCAAATGGCGATAGCTATTGAAATATATTTTCATCTACTCTGCTTTTAATTTAGTTGCAAACCAATCAGTTACAAAAATATTATTCTTATTTTTAAGTTCTACAAAAAATAGGCGCTATTTTTTAGGACTGTCGCATTTACCTATAGTGTATCTACTCTATGCGGTACGGTGTACGGTGTTGTTGCACTTCAACCCAAATGTATTCGTGGTAATTGAATCCAAAGTATCCCAAGTGTCTTAAATAACCTTAACAGTCTTAAATTTGCTTAAATGCGGAAATTATATATTCACGCCAAATGTATTTGTAGGGATTGAGTCTAGAGTGCCCCAAATGTTTTAAGCACCCTTAACGAGCGTACACTTGCTTAAATTCGGAGCCCGTATATTCGCACCGAATATATTTGTGGTAGTTATTTCCGAAGTGGCTCAAGTGTCTTGCACTCTCGATATTTTATTTTCTTACATGCGTAACTAACAAGTTAGCTTGCACATTGCTTAGTCACTTGGAACAGCTAACGTGCGCGCATATGTATTGAAATACGTATTATTAATACACTTTATTCAAGTATATGTTTAGTCTGTTAACAACAAGTTTCCTTGGAGTTGGCGGATTACTCTCCATAGGAACATATGGTTCAGACTTCGTTTTGTCGCTACAAAAGACGCTTTTGAAGAATATGTTTCTTACGACGCGTCGTCGTATGGATGGTGTTGAACAACTTTAACATCCGTTCAATACAACTTTTCTCAATAATTACAAGAATTACACAATACATTTTTCTCCTACAATTTTATGCAATTTTACGTTGATATTTACTGCATATATTGTCTAGAAGTCGCTGATCTTTCGTTAGACTGGGTTCCTGGCTGGGTCTGCATATGTTATCCTAAACAGTACGTAGACCTCAAATAGCTTTATGTATATATGTGGATATGAAGATATGAATGAGCGTGTATCCTAATTCGCTTGTTGTGTATTTCCCCTAAAACGATGTTGATCTGGTACGTGTTGTGCGTATTTACTATTAACAGACGTCATTATACCATGTCTCGGATCAGTTTTTTGGGAGCACGAAGATGACCACCGACGGAGTAGCTGTATGCTGCACTTCCGTGATCAAACTGAAGTGCAACGCACATTGCCACCAACAGTTTCCGATCGAACGAGGCAGACCATTTTTAAAAATATTCTGCCGTATCTTGCAGTTTTATACAGTCATCGGGTGAGTCCACATTTTCGTATATTTTAACATCATCCGCATAGATCTTGTATTGCACATTTTCGGAAATAATATGAGTCAGCAAATTGATGTGAAAAATAAACAAAAATAGCCGAATAATGGTTTAGCCTTTTCAGACACAGCAGCATGAACACGTACGTGGAAGATCCGCTCACGTAGGAAGTCATTTATGCATGCAACTTTTCTTGGTACTCATACCGGATTTGCGCAGCACCTCGAGTAGTTTACTGTGAGCTATACTCAAATATATATATATATATATATATATATATATATATATATATATATATATATATATATTTGAATATAGCGTACAGTAATCCGCACCAGAGACTATCGCTGGACATTCAGCTGGGTAACGCCGCCTCTGTGCGTGGAACTCTGCTAGACTGGACACGCCCGAACCTGGAGGATATGTGACGTTTTTACTTGTTTTATCCGATGTGCACGTTCATAAGGAGAGAATTGTTGCCTCTTAAGCAAATAAAGCTGTAACCATTAAAAAGATATATATATATATATATATATATATATATATATATATATATATATATATCAAAAGCGGACTTAAAATTGAGATATATAACGTCAAAACACCTTGATCCGTGCTTACCTATGCTCTGTCTAGTCAAACTGCTTCCCCAAGAAAGTGTGCAGCTTCTACAGCTTGCTTGTGTACAGGGCTGGCGATCGCCTCCTCCTTCCCGATCACGCCGTTCAAGTGATACCATTGCGTTCTGATCGTTTTTATATACCTGAACTCAGGGCACTCACAGGAGTTCTCAGAGCACTTCGTTGAAGTATAGTAGGGTACGTTGGCTGTGCCACGCTTTCTGAAAAGACAGCACGATATTTATTTACCAGATACTGAACAAAGGCGGTAACGTGCACAGCTTCCTCTGGTACCACATACAATCTGCAGCTCATATGGTAATTGTATAGGGAGCCGCAAGTTTAATTAGCTAATAATAATAATAATAATAATAATAGCAGCATTGGGGATAAAACCCGCTCAGTGCAAAAAGTTAAGAAGATAACAATCCCCAACACGCGACCGGTTTGTCTCGAACGGTTATTAACGGAAATACCTATACAGGGCCAAAAACCTGTAACTAAATATCATCTTCTAGTAGAATTCGAATACCGATAGCTATAAAGTATAATTTTGTCTACCCTTTTTTAGTTAACTACAGCCAAATTGTTTCTTCTAAGTTCTACTAAATCTAGGTAGTATTTATTTAGGACTCGTAGTGTATTCACATATATAATGTATCTAATCTATACGTACGGTGACTCAATCAACCAAATGTGTTTGTGGTATGAATATCGCTTGGATGCGAAAATAATATATTCGCACCAAATGTATTTGTGACAATTGAATCCGAAGTATCCCAAATAGCTAAAACACCCTTTACGATCTTATATTTACTGAAATGTGGAATAAGTATATTCGCACCAAATGTATTTGTGGCAATTAAGTTCAAAGTTTTCCAAATGTCTTAAACACCCTTAACGATCTTATATTTGCTTAAATGTGGAAAAAGTATATTCGCACCAAATGTATTTGTAAAAATGGAGTATCCCAAATATTTTAAACACCCTTAACGATCTTATATTTCCTTAAACGTGGAATTAATATATTCGAGCCAAATGTTTTGTGAGAATTGAGTCCCAAGTATCCCAAAAGTCATAAACACCCTTAACAATCTTAAATTTCTTTAAAAATTGAAATAATAAATTCGCGCCAAATGTTTTTTTGTGAAAATTGAGTCCAAAGTATCGCAAGAGTCTTAAACACCCTTAAAGATCTTAAATTTGCTTAAATGTGGAAATAATAAATTCGCGCCAAATATTTTTGTGGGAATTGAGTTCAAAGTATCCCAAATGTCTTAAACACCCTTAACGATCTTATGTTGGCTTAAATGCGGAACGAATGTCTTTAAACCAAATGTATTTGTGGTATTTGAGCCCAAAGTGTCACAAGTGTCTTAAACGCCCCTAACGATCTTAAATTTGCTTAAATGAGAAACGAGTATATTTGCATCAAATGTATTTGTAGAAATTGAGTCCCAAGTGTCCCAAATGTCTTAAACACTCTTAACGATCTTAAATTACCTTAAAAGTGAAAATAATATATTCGCGCCAAATGTTTTTGTGAGAATTGAGTCCCAGGTATCTCTAAAGTCCTAAACACCCTTAACGATCTTAAATTTCCTTAAAAGTGGAAATAATATATTCGCGCCAAATATTTTTGTGAGAGTTGAGTCCCAAGTATCCAAAAAGTCCTAAACACTCTTAACGATCTTAAATTTCCTTAAAAGTGGAAATAATATATTCGCGCCAAATGTTTTTGTGAGAATTGAGTCCCAGGTATCCCAAAAGTCCTAAACACTCTTAAAGATCTTACATTTGCTTAAACGTGGAAATATTATATTTGCGCCAATTGTTTTTGTGAGAATTAAGTCTAAAGTATCCCAAAGGTCTTAAACACCCTTAACGATCTTAAATTTGCTTAAATGTGGAAATAATATATTCGCGCCTAATATTTGTGTGGGAATTGAGTTCAAAGTATCCCAAATGTCTTAAACACCCTTAACGATCTTATGTTGGCTTAAATGCGGAACGAATGTCTTTGAACCAAATGTATTTGTGGTATTTGAGCCCAAAGTGTCACAAGTGTCTTAAACGCCCCTAACGATCTTAAATTTGCTTAAATGAGAAACGAGTATATTTGCATCAAATGTATTTGTAGAAATTGAGTCCCAAGTGTCCCAAATGTCTTAAACACTCTTAACGATCTTAAATTACCTTAAAAGTGAAAATAATATATTCGCGCCAAATGTTTTTGTGAGAATTGAGTCCCAGGTATCTCTAAAGTCCTAAACACCCTTAACGATCTTAAATTTCCTTAAAAGTGGAAATAATATATTCGCGCCAAATATTTTTGTGAGAGTTGAGTCCCAAGTATCCAAAAAGTCCTAAACACTCTTAACGATCTTAAATTTCCTTAAAAGTGGAAATAATATATTCGCGCCAAATGTTTTTGTGAGAATTGAGTCCCAGGTATCCCAAAAGTCCTAAACACTCTTAAAGATCTTACATTTGCTTAAACGTGGAAATATTATATTTGCGCCAAATGTTTTTGTGAGAATTAAGTCTAAAGTATCCCAAAGGTCTTAAACACCCTTAACGATCTTAAATTTGCTTAAATGTGAAAATAATATATTCGCGCCAAATATTTTTGTAGGAATTGAGTTCAAAGTATCCCAAATGTCTTAAACACTTTTAACGATCTTAAGTTGGCTTAATTGCGGAACCAGTGTAAGTGAACCAAATGTATTTGTGGTAATTGAGTCCAAAGTGTCACAAGTGTTGTAAACACCCCCTAACGATCTAAAATTTGCTTAAATAAGGAACGAGTATATTCGCACCAAATATATTTGTAGAAATTGAGCCCCAAGTGTCCCAAATGTCTTAAACACTCTTAACGATCCTAAATTTTCTTAAAAGTGTAAATAATATATTCGCACCAAATGTATTTGTGGTAATTGAGTCCAAAGTGTCACAAGTGTCTTAAACACCCCTAACGATCTTAAATTTGCTTAAATGAGGAACGAGTTTATTCGCACCAAATATATTTGTAGAAATTGAGTCCCAAGTATCCCAAATGTCCTAAACACTCTAAACGATCTTAAATTTCCTTAAAAGTGAAAATAATATATTCGCATCAAATGTTTTTGTGAAAATTGAGTCCCAAGTATCCCTAAGGTCCTAAACACTCTTAACGATCTTAAATTTGCTTAAACGTGGAAATAATATATTCGAGCCAATTTTTTTTGTGAGAATTGAGTCCAAAGTATCTTAAAAGTCTTAAACACCCTTAACGATCTGAAATTTTCTTAATTGTGGAAATAATATATTCGCGCCAAATATTGTTGTAGAAATTGAGTCCCAAGTGTCCCAAATGTCTTAAACACCCTTAACGATCTTAAGGTGGCGTTAATGTGAAACCAGTGTATTTGAACCAAATGTATTTGTGTTAATTGAGTCCCAAGTGTCCCAAAGTGTCACACATGTCTTAAACACCCCTAACGATCTTAAATTTGCTTAAATGAGGAACTAACAACTAAGCGTTTGGGCTAGCCACTTGAAATAGCTAAAGTGCGCGCATATAAATTGCGCAAATAAAATAAAGAAATTATTATTATTATTATTATTATTATTATTATTATTATTATTATTATTATTATTTAAGGAAATGTTTAGTCTGTTAACATCGAGTTTCCATGAAGTTGGCCGGTCACTCTCCGTGGGAACATATGGTTCAGAGTTTGTTTTGTCACTACAAATTTTGAAAGAATTTTCTTTTTGCGACGCGTCGTCGCATGTATGATGTTGAATATCTTTAACATCAGTTCAATATGACTTTTCTCATTAGTTACAAGCCAAGAGATTGACGAAATACCAAGCCTAAAGGACGACATATCGATATGGAAGAATCCGAGCTGCTTGAACACGATTGACGGCATTCCATCCAGGGTATCGCTTGGCCTGGATTTCAGGTTCCGTAAATGTTTCAACAGGTTTTCTGATGCGATGTCAACATCATTCACAACCGTTGAGTCGACATAACCATCTTAAGCATGCGTAACACACAAATCTTGCAAACGTAGTTCATCATCCGATAAATAGTTTTTTGCCAACGTGTTTTTTATTAACTCTGCTTTCTCGTAATCATCGGAGGCTAGTGAACCATCGGCACACATAATTGACGCTAGATAATCTCGAACTGTTTTTCTTCTGCGAACATATCTGTGGATTGAGTTTACACCGCTGTTTCGAATTACAGCGTGCTCTTCTAATGTCTTTTATAAAATGCATGCGTTGTTGACTTGTTTCTAAAACTGGCAAATATTTTGCTCATTGGCCTCACGAAGGAAGCTTACCAAAGCTGAAACAAATTTGTGTTTGTCTGGCTACTTTTTGGCTGATCACTTGAACAAACTAAAAATAGAAAATGTATGACACGTACAAAGCAAAAAGCAGGAAAATAACAGTCTCCGTGTCGATCTGATTCGTTTGAAGAGGTTATCATTGGACAGGCTTTCTTAAAACATAATAAGCTTTCACTCAAAATTGTGCCGCAAAAAAAAATGATAAAGCTAATGAACATACGGCGGTCGTACAAACCACTGGTCCCCTGCTGCTTTCGGGTCTGATGAGCGACGTTCCAAAAACGGTACAAGCTCAGCATTCACTCGTTATGTATGCTGATGACTTGGTGCTATACTCCTGCAGTCTTTCACGACAGCAGTCCCTTCAGACTTCTCAGTCTAATGTCGATCGGAACAAGTTCGAGGTCAATATAAGTAAGACAAGGGCAGTTAAATTTTGCCTTGTACAAGAATGTGCTGAGAGCGACGTCATTTGAATTTGGAGTTACAAACTATAAATGGTTCGTGTTACGAAACGTATAAAAGGTATATATAAATATATATATATATATATATATATATATACCTGGGGGGGGGCAGGTGCCAGTCTCCGCAAGCTGGCCCCTAACACACCCTGGTAGGGAGCTCACTTTCCACACTGCCCAGATTTTGTCGGGGCACGGCGACTTTCTGTCGTACCGATTCAGGATCGGGAAGGCCTTCAGTCCCACTGCGGCGATGGACTCGGGGACACTCCAGAGCATACAGCTCCAACCCTTAAGAACTCTGATGAACACGCACATTTAACCTACGCGACATCGTTTTGAAGATGACGGAATTCCTAGAACACTGGAACCTGACAGCAGCGGTTTTTAACACGATTTTACAAGCTAAGACGGCGGCCAACAAATTGCGACTCTTGTGCCTCCTTGCGACTCCCAGTGACAGCTATCGTCAGGAGTAAGAAGACTCGCTTCTTCTGACTGTTTGATGCATGCTTAAGTAGTTCTCAGTCAGTTGGGGGACGGGGACATGACTGGTCTCTGGTGGGTTGGAGCCCCACACTACCGGCCCACACTTGCAGGGACCTTCCTGCTGTGGTGGCCGTGTGTGCAATTGCATTTTCCAGTTAGTACTCTACAAAAAGAGATTAAATACTTCGAACCGATTAATTGAGAACGCAAGTTGTATTATTTAATGCATTGCATATAGTGCAATGTTTTCTGCATGGACTGCACTTTTCTTGAGGGGTTCACAGTGAACGGCACTCATGTCAAAAACACAAAACGACGGGCTGTACGCAGACTCTGTGTTACCGTACATTTTGTTTGATGCAACGACTAAAAACGCAATTCACTTAAGGACTGCAAAAGACATCTAATAGGTGCCAAACCGTTCAGTTTTTGCACACACTTGCTTGAGTTTTCTTAAATTACTTTATACGCATAAAACAAGCATTTTTGGCAGGGCGAGGTAGGCGCTTCTAATTCTCTCAGTCAATTTCTTTCAATTTCTGGCCTTTGTTATATATATTTTGATTTCTCGAAGGCATTTGATAGAGTAAACCAACGATTGAGGCGGTTTCTAAATGGGTGTGTGGATAACGAAATGCCTATATCAGTGCCGAAATGTGCTGTATTGTGTTTAAAGCAAGCCCATGACTACATGCTACATGGGGAGACTATTTCTACTTTAAATTGCATGAGGAACCTCGAAGTTGGGGTAACACCGGAACTGAATTTTAGCACTCATATCACATACGTCATCCGATGAGCTAATCTGATATCTAATACCATATTTCGTTGTTTTATAATTAATTATTATAATTTTTACATGAGGCTTTCTAAAAGTTTGGTTGCACCTAAATGTATCTATTGCTGTGAGGTTTGGCAGTCTTAGTTAGACGAACACATTGAAGCAATGGAATGTATACAGAGAAGATTCATTCGTCGTGTCTCCTTAAGGTGTAACATTGCCCGAAATTCTATTTTGATAAGTCCTATTTAGGAACTACAATCCAGCGGATTATTGCATGTTCAATCGTACTATAAACTCATCAAATACATCAAACTATTTTAACGTTCGGTTAAACAATCCTAGAAGCAGTAACACCGTCTTGTCAAGACAAATTGCCCAGACAGATCGTGTACATAACATGTTTTCGTGGCGAATGGCGAGGGCACTGAGAACTTGAAACGCTAACAGCGCAAATGTCGGCACACAGGTGAACTGACTATTGTATGTAACTAGGTAACAGTTTGTAAAATGTAAATAATGACAAAATAAAGGTGCATTTAAATTAAATTGAAAATCTACTCAAGAGCTATTTAATCTCTACATGCGTTCATGCAGGCGAGTGCGGTGTAAGTTTTTTTCCTACGGTGCCACGCCAGAGACCATTTGGTAACAAAACTTAGAACGCTCCATAGGCCACATGGTAAATGCATTTTGGTTGAAACTCTGTATGCAGGTAATGCTTAGGTAAAACCCCAGCCAAATCTCAATCGCAATGAGCTAAATCTCTTTCCGCTCACCTATTACACTCCTAAGGATTGTGGAATTCTTGTGTGCTGCATAACACCTGATGAAAACCGTGTGCTGCAAACACCGTAGTAAGATGCCTCTTCATAAGGTGCCTGTTCTTAGGTTGTAGTCCTCATTGATATCGTCGTGTATATTCCTATGCCTATGTTCTTTAATGTTTTCCATCATTTCGTAGTGTAGGCCAAAAATCCATTGTCCTAGGTAAACCCCCATCGTGCTTGAAATTACTGTGTCATTAGAGTCCCCCCTCTAAAATGTGAACTATTCTATTCCTATACGAATTAGCTAGTCTTCTCGACCCTGATAGAGTTTCCCAAATATCTGCTAGCAATTGGCGCAGGGCCGTATGAGTCGACTTCGACCTTCTGAACCCATGTTGTTCTTCTGGTACTGCGCTTCTGGTTTCAAGCTTAATCTTAGCAACTGATATGATCCCCGAAAAAATTGTATATAGAACCAACTCGTAAGTGTTATTGCCAATCAAGATTCCGGCTCTATTTCTAATGTTCGTTTCTAATCATATCGTTCCTGGCCGCTTTGCCTCTAGGCGGCCTTTGAATTGCCTTGCCGACGTCTTCGATTGTGACTGGTCAAACTACCTATTCTTCGTCCCAAGGCCCATTGTAAAACATTTTTTTTCCGGGGTGGTGTCGGCCTGCAGCACACTAGCAAAGTGCTTAATCAGTCGCCCAGTCTCCACTGAATACTGCCGTTTTATTTGCTGTTTTAGCTACTTGAGGGGTTGTTTTTCTGCTTTTTCCAACAACGCCCACTCCTGGCTTTCCCAATATTTTAGTTTCTCATCCTTGTATGCCCTTTGTGTCATTTTTTTCACCATTATTGCAAACGGCCTTAATACAAAAAAAAAACATCTTCACGTATTTTCTAGTTTTTTTTAAAGGAATTGCACTCAGAACGAGAGTACGTAAAGTGTATTTAATTTTTCATATGTTATTAGTCAAATATTAGTTGTTACTGCTACGGCATTTCTGGCAGTCCTTCCTCCGGCGAGGGAAGCGACTCCACTACCGCCACTGCATTACCACGTTGAACTTCCATGGAATACGCTGAACCAGGTACTACTCACCGGCTCGCGCATTCTTCGCCACAGCAGTTACCCTCTTTCCAAGCTCCTTGAGGAACTTGACGGTCTCCTTATCCATTGGCCCTAACGTTTCAATGGCAATCGGCTAAATTATGTATTGCGTCGAGAGCTCCCTGTACTTCGACAATTTGCGACTTTCAGCAAGACGAGCGCTTGGGCCAGCTTCCCGACTTGTGCGCACAATGTAGCCGCTAGCGAACATACAACCGCTGCGTCCCATACTAGCAGACGACCCCGTTCCCATGGTGCTAGGGTTTCTCAATCGGAGCTCTTTCACTGAAGGAATCTGGGCGCTCTGCAGAGCAAGGTGTACGACATAGTTGATCGCGAGATGTCTTGGATGATGACCGGCACTGAACAGGCAGAACAGCGCATGGTCCGCTGTACCGGTAACTTTAAACCGGCATAGGCTACAGACGTGCTCTGTGCAAACAGCCTCCCCAAGCCGCGGACCCGAGACGACGCGGAGTATGTTATTGTCCAGCATCGCCCCCAGTTGCGGCGAGAGGGCTTGTAGCCACGTTCCGCTCATTTGATCAAAACAAGCCTTCAGGCAAGTTTTTCCTTTCAGGTCTAAGATTTGTGATAGAAGCGCGTCTTGCTCTTTTTGATCACCAAGTGGTCCCGCGCTCCCTGAGTTCTTTGCTCGTGAGGCTCTCCACAGCAAATTCGAAACTTTTCCACGATCTTATCGGAGAATATGGAGTTATGTCCAACTCCAATCGAAACTATTAAATCCTTAAATGTTGTCAAGGATACCAAGTAACAAGATAAAGACAAATCCTTAGCACGGCAAATCCCTAAGCCCCCCGCGCTTACAGGAAGTGATGCCTGGGCCCAAAATGCCGATCCCAGGTGAACGTTAAGTAGCCGTTCTAGTCCTATACGCGGAAAGCTGTCGGAATTGTCGAGAAGGTCGGTCCTTTTACCAGAAGGTAAACAACGCAAAAGATACGTCATGCGAGATGTGGAGAGACTTTGTCGCAAAATGTATAACGCTGGGTGGGCATCTAGAATTTGAAGTCTGTTGCACCATCAGCTGACTTTAACAAGTTTTCTGCGCAGTACGCCAGGTCTCCTGCCAACGTTGCGTCATCAAGATACCACGGTCAAAACTACGATCGAAGCTTCGCCTGTAGTTTAGCGATAGCAATACAGAAGAGAGCTGACACACACGGGTCGCCTTGTTGTACCCTATACCTCGACTTAAGCGTCTCCCCTTACCACAGAAGATTAGAAAGCAGTCTATACATCTGGTATACAACTGGGTAAATAGCGGGTTCACTAATTTACGCTCATAGGACTCTCTCTCCCTGGTGGGCACACTTTCCCAACTCCCCTTTAGAAGGGGATCTAGTCGTGTCCCGATCGCCGGCCTACGACTACTCCCTACTGTTTCTTACTTTGAATTCCATTCTCATAGGTATCTGTCTTCTAAGCCTCGCTCCTTCCCGAAATGATGTATTTTCTCTCAAAAATCCTATATCCTCCGTGTTTCTGTCGGTGGTAAAGACGTCGATCACTGACGTTCCAGTACTATATTCAAAGGTGTTTTGGCCTAGCTCGCTGACTAACCAGCATCCGATCTCTGTTATAATATCTAAAATTGCTCTTGTTCGTCCTAAGTTTCCCTCATCCAACCTGGCATTGAAATCCCCTGCTCAAAGCATGGATGCCTTTTTCCGCACCGTTTCAACTCCAAGCATGATGCGCTCTATCATAACCTCAGTTGACTCTACACTTGCCGGTTTTACATAGGCTGCTACACTTTCAACCCCCCTTGACGCTGTTACTACTAAGTTTTCGGGTATTACTTCTATTGTAATTTCTCCAATTTCTGCTCTCGTGAATACTGAAATCCCCCCACTTGGCCTGCCCGTTTCTTACCTCTATGTGCATGTGCGTGATGTCCGCAGAAGCCCCCCAAAGAGAAAGGTTTAACCGCGCAAATTTTCATCAAATTTAGAATATCCACTTTTCAAAGTGCTTCGGCGTGTAGCAGCTAAGCTTTTCTCGATTGCAGGAGAGGATATTATTTTTTCCTACGTTCTCCTGTGGAGTCCACATTTTTGTACTCGGTGCACTGATGTAAATATTCCGATTCTTGGGCCCAGTCTCTTCCGGGCGTCAGTGAGTTTTTGATCTACGATCCGTAATGCTGTCGTCATTGCAGTAATTTCTATTTATTAAGGGTGTCGCAGTTTCTGTGACATTGTCACGGAGTGCTAGCTGGATCGACTCAGCCAGCGAGAAAGCGTCCACTGAGCTCTGTTGCGGCTGTGTCATTGCCCCGCTTACTGCGCGTACGACGATAGGCAGTACGAACTCTAAAACCTTTGAAATAACCGTCGTGATAGTGTCCTGTATGATTGGAGACAGTCTGCGGAGCACTTCTTTAACGATACTGTCTGTTGATGGTTGTGCCAATAGGTTTGGCTGCTGTGAGGGGGCTGCTGGCTTTAATTCGATACGGCCAGCGTCCTCTACGTGCGTCGTGGTCGTGGAGATATTCATTCCATTCACTTTCGCTAACTCCGATAGCGAAAGCAAAGTCGCTCTGTCGTCTTCGCGTAAGTTCGCCGTTCTCTGTAGAGCGAGCCTCCCCTATTTTCCCACCGACGACACTCGCGATGTCGTCACATGTGGTGCTCGAGAGCATTGTCAGTTGCGGAGAAGATTACGGCTTCCTGGCTGTCAAATGTTACTCTTGGCGGCACCTTCAGCGCGAGGGCGCTTATGTCCGGTCACCGTAGTAAACTTCAAAGCGTTGTGAGATTCCTCACCGTTACAGGCTTCCTCGGTTGCTTCGCTGAAATGCCCCATGCTTATTGGCGAAGTTCAGCCTCGGAAACGCACATACCTTTGCAACGAGCGTCTTCCACGGGGCTTGATGCGGTCCGCTCCCCGTCACTTGTCCTTGGACAGTTAGGCAGACCGTCCGCACCACTGACTTCTTCTGTAATGCATTCATCATGAAACTGCTCGCTTAGCGTTCATCCCTAAAATTAACAATGCCACATCCCCAAGCGATCTGTGACCCCTATCTATTAGCTCATACTTACACCGAACGCTTAACAAAATTTTCTCTAGACGCCTCCAGAACTCTATTAAGCTTCTCCCAACCCAACGAGCGTTTCTCCCCTATAATGGTACTTTCGAGAATCTTGCGGTTCTGGATGGCATTCTTAACGATGCCAAGTCTGCAGGACGTGAGCTCAGACTCGCCTTAATCGACCTCCGTAAGGCGTTCGACATGGTGAGTCATGACTCCGTCCTGTGGTCACTCCGAACTCGCGGATACCCGGAGGTATTTATTAATTATATCGAACGCTTGTACCTCTCATCTAAAACTCTCATCGAATTTGGACAAGAATGTCGCACATTTCGGCCAACTAGGGGTGTTAGGCAGAGAGATCCTCTGCCCCCCTTATATTTAATCTAGTTTTCGACGACATTCTTTTAAAATTAGACAAAACTAATATCGGGTACCAACTTAATGATGACTTCCGCCTTATGGGCTTAGCCTTTGCGGATGATCTCATCCTCCTAGCCTCCACGAAATCTACTCTCCAACGGCTCCTTAATATTGCAGATCCCCTTTTGAAATCCCGAGGCCTTGAAATTAATACTAATAAAAGCTTCACTATCTCCCACCTATTTAATAGGAATGAAGGTAAAGGTTTTATTAATACCGTACCAGAATGTAACGTTGGAGAGCGGCAATTGCCAGCTAAAGATATAAGCGATCGATGGAGATATCTGAGAGTCGACTTTGAGAGGCGACCTAGATAAAGAAATCAGAAAAATTGTTAATTCGAAATGGCTCAAGCTCGAAAACTCGGTGCCGAACGCCTACCTGTACACGCACACCGCACACGTCGGTCTGGACTTCCCCTGCCTCCAAACATTTATCCCCAGACTCCGTCTCTCCCGTCTGACAGCACTACAACACTCCACGCACCCTGGGGTCCAATGGATGCTAACCACCGAGCACTTCAAAAAAGACCTTGCGAAAACAAGACTTCTTTGCGAGCGCTTGGGAACCTCCATTGAGACCGCTACACAAGAGACCGATTACTGGTCTCAACCACTACACAACACGTTCGCTGGGGCACATTTAAAAAAAACACTCGAAACGTCTTTTGTACATTACTGGATTAAGGGTATGCCCTACCTATCTGGCAAGGAGTATTTAAACCTACTAAAACTCAGGATCAACGCACTACCAACGCGTGCCAGTTTGGCAAGGAGACGCCCGGGCTGCAACAAACGTTGTAGGCAGGGGTGTCATGCGCCTGAGACGTTGGTTCATGTCGCTCAGATGTGCGATACAACACACAAACAAACTATAAAGAGACATGACGACGTCTGTGATCGCGTGGCGCGTCTTCTCCGCGAGAGGGGTCATGAGGTGGTTCGTGAGCGAGTATTCCGTCGACCGGGCGCACTCGTAATAACAACACCTACCGAGGTCTGGGTTTTAGATGCCGAGGTTTGCGGCCCGAACCGAGACCTGTCAAAAGCGCGACTGGACAAGATCACCAAATATGACGTCGAGTTCCTAAGAGCGGCGCTCCCCGACCCGCAAAAACCTTGCAGATTCGGATCCATCACTATCTCTATGAGTGGTGTATGGGACTCCGAATCTGCGAGTACGCTTTTGGGGCTCGGCGTCACGAAGAGGAATCTTATGGATCTTACCGACTTAACGTTGCAAGGAACCTTGAGGATATACCGCTCGCACCGGGTCCATATAAGCGGGGGCTACCATCGGGCAAGAACACGGACAACCGGTTCCTAACCTCACGTGACACCTTTTTACCATCATTTTATTAAGGCGAGCACTGCAGAGTGTGCAAACGTATTGTAAATTATTAATCAAATCGTCACAATATTTTCTATATATATATATATATATATATATATATATATATATATATATATATATATATATACATATATATACGCGTGTTCTCGTGTTCGAATCGGCAGAGAGTAGACGTGTTCAACATTTTCTCCCGCTAATTTGACCCGTTTACCCTGTTTAAGAGTGACAACCGTTAAAAAAACTACAACAGTGACAAAACAGACTAAAAGGTGTCTGGAGAGGTGTGAAGCCCACTCCAAAGTGTACTACGTAGCGCTGCTGGGGTTTCAACTCCACTCAGCCTGCCTGGCGATTGTGTTCGATTGACAACGTCATTCCAACGAGTGTTTGTTTACATTTTGAAGTTGCTTCGCGGTCTCCTATCGCGAGAGGCCAGTGTATAGCCAATTCGTGGACGAAACGGGAAGACGCCGCTTCGCACGCAAAGTTACCGGGTTCAAAAGCCGCGCGTGTCGACAAATTTTAATCAAAGTTTAAATATTTTTAATTAAATTGAGTACGTTTTACCTAGTTGAAATTATCAACTTAAAAGTATCGATTGCCTGCAAAAGCCACGATGCCGCCCAGTAGGGGTGGTACTGCCCCGCCGCCTACCCTGGATATTTTCAGGTTACGAGAAAACTCGACTGACGCCAGCACGTGTGCTGATCAGACTGACGCCTCGAAGGAGGTCACAGCAAACACCCGCGATGCGCCGGCAATGGAGGTTTCTGGTGAACCGAGCCCATCCTTACCGAACACCCCCGCGCTTGATCCCTGCGCTGGAAGTGTCACGGCAGAAGAGCGCGTCATAGGCTCCAAGCGCAAGAAGTTGTCTTTATTCTCTGCAAGCGCTGAAGACGACAAGGCTGTTGAGACTAATGATGGGTTTACTCGTGTGGTAACTCGCAGGGAAAAACTGACTGCATCCCGTGAAGAGAAAAGCCTAGCTAAACTAAAGGAGAGTATATCGTCTGGCGAACTAGGGACTTTCAAGGTGATTATTCGGAGAGAACCATCCGAAGGCGAAGCCTCAGCAGAGTTCCCTGAAGGCTCGCTACTATCAACGTATAAACACATATACGACGTGGCTCCCGGATGCAAAATATCCGGCGACCGGAAGACCGGAAGGCGGGTTCATCTGCCTGCCCTCGCTTGGCCTACCTTCGGGAAAGAAACTGAATTATACTGGAAGCCCGCACACTGCAGCAGGTGAAGGTGCTGCACCCGGCGGCCGAGATCAGCGACATATCTCCCACATCAGCCCTGTCTGTAGATAGCACATCTCAGGTTCCAAAACAACCTTCTTACGCTAGCGTCGTCCGCGGAATATCTCAGTCACATAACGACCCTACACCGCAGCTGCTACTACCAGCTCCCATATCAATCCCCACCAGAAAAGGCGGAAGATCGACAGGGAGGTCCCGCCGCAGGTCGCCCGTTTTAGGACAACGTCGAATCAAAACACCCGTCAAGCGCTCACGTAAAGCGAATCCGGCTGTGTCCAGCTCCAAAAGCACCTCCTTCGGACTGTCTCAAATTCTTGCAGGATTAAGCCCAGAGATATCGGCCAAATTTAAGGCCTTATTAGAGCTTTTGGAGCCGCTGTTGCAGCTGCTACCGTTGGTGGACAATCTGCGACGAATCGTACAACCATGAATGATTATGATCGCACAGCTCATAGCGCAGAAGCATCACGCGCTACTTCATCTTTTACTAAATGTCCACTATGCGACGGTCGGTACACGCGACGTGGACTAACAAGACATATATCAGCTAAACACCCGACCGCCACTATCGCTTCCTCTTCAATACCGACAACCTCTGAGCCCCCCCGTTTCCAACCGGCGCAAATTTTGGAGGATATTCAAGCTGTTATGGGACAAATCAGGTTTATTCGAATTGTACCAAAGTCAGTAAGGAGACAAGTGGCTGAAGCTCTTACCCGTGTACTCTCAGCAGTCTCATCTGATAACGACGTCGAAGCATGGTATGGTCTCTTCTCTTTTGCACCCGTGGACCTTCGTTTTCCCCGCGCCCGCAACGACGCTTCATCTTTCTCAGTCATAATACGCAACAATCTTCGCGATTTCTCCCAAGGTATGCGTCTGTCAGACATGATTGCCACCTCTCATGCCCGCGTTTCGACTCTTAAACCATTCAGGAATGATACGGTGCGGCAGTCCATTATTAAATCTCTCTCCGAAGAAGATGTTTCTGGCGCCGCCAGACTTATCGTTTCCACAGATACGATAACGCCCGGCATTGACCGTATAGAGGCTTTGCGAGAGCAACACCCATTAGCTCCCGAGGAACAGAACTGACTGACCAGAACCCCAATGCCCTACGTCACATCAAAGGAAGATATTCAGGTGGCTATTAAAAGCTTCTCTAAGAGTTCCGCCGTTGTGAAGCTCGATTTTAGCAGTAGCAGCAGCTTTTAACAGTGTGAGACGCGATCATCTGATAAAGGTCGTTGCATCCCACGCCCCTCAGCTATTGCACCACGTCGGGCTGGCTTATCGGCATCCTTCCCATCTGGTCCTGCCTGAGCATGTTATTTCGTCCGCCACCGGACTGCAGCAGGGAGACCCCTTAGCACCACCTCTGTTTTGTCTGGGTATTAAGGATCTGGTAGATTCCTTCAAAAGCCCGCTGAACCTCTGGTACCTTGACGATGGCCTACTAGGAGGGAACGTTCATACAGTAGCGGAAGACATTCGACGGGTCCTTAACTTTAGTGTAATATCTGGGCTGGAGTTAAACCCTGCCAAATGTGAAGTATGCACCCTGGGCTCTACCGGTGAGGCTTCCCCAGATATACAGTTACTTCAAGACCTCCTGCCCGGCTGCAAGGTGACCGCCAAGGACGATCTGGAGCTACTCGGTGTACCACTTTGTCCTGAAGGGCTTACAGCAATCGAGCGCTGGAGATTAAAGCTGGAAAATGCCGCCGCTCGCCTTCCTCTTCTAGGAGCCCATCGGGGACTCTTCTTACTCAGGTCTTCTTTCTCTTCCTTGAGACTCATCCACCTTCTTCGAGAAGCTGACCCATCCAATCGGGTCGACAACTTACAAGCGCTCAACGAGTTGACACTGTCTACCCTCGAGGCTCTGCTCAACACATCTTTACCACCTAGCGCACGGCAACAGGCAATACTGCCCGTCTCTCAAGGAGGCCTTGGGATTCCGAACTTACAGACCTTGGCCGGTCCTGCCATAGTCTCCTCCATGCTAAGCGCAGAAAACAGGGCAACCCCCCTTTTAGATACAGCAGGAGTTGGCCAGTTTAGAAGCCGCGTAGCCCAGCTTCAGGAGAACCTTGAGGCCCGGTGCGGCGGCAGGCCTGACAACATACTATCTCAACATGACTGGAGTGCCCCTTTGCACGCTGAAGTACAATGACGGCTCTTTAATGAAGCTTCCGACGAAACGACCAGAGTTCGCCTAAACGCCGTTTCCGCCAAAGATTCAGGTGCCTGGTTACACGCGCTTCCCAGTGCACCCATAGGCACTCTTCTTGACGACGAGACGATTCGTATAGCAGTAGGCCTAGGACTGGGGACAGACCTGGTTAGCCACCATCGGTGTCAATGTGGTCACCCCGTCGACAAACTGGGACATCACGGCCTATCGTGTATCATCAGCGCAGGCCGACGCCCGCGACATGCCGCTATCAATGAGACCTTCAGCAGAGCCCTCAGATCATGCGGTCGTCCGTGCATCCTCGAACCCCCGGGCCTCTGCGCGGAGGACGGCAGGCGTCCAGACGGGATGACACTTATACCATTCGAGCGAGGCAAAATGCTGGTTTGAGATGCAACCGTTACCGACTCCTTAGCACCTTCTATGGTCGGTGGCGGTGCATCCGAAGCCTGTTATGCAGCCCACCTTGCGGAGACCAGCAAGCTAAGAAAATACTCATCAATTGGGTATCCCCACGAATTCTGGCCACTTGCGTTTGAGACCATGGGTGGATCTGGTGTTCGGACCAGACAGCTGATCCGCAAAGTCGGCACTTTGTTAGATCAGTTAACCGGTGATAACATATCGTCGTCCTTTTTTAAACAATGTCTGGATCTCGACATACAATGTGGAAACGCGTTCCGTTCGGGACACACTTCTGAAGTGGTCTCGGCCTAGCCTAGACGAGGCGGACACGTGATAGTCACAATACATACCCGCTAGGCACACTGGCTTAGCTAATCTCTTGTAATATGTGTCCCACAAACATAATGTAATATATGAAAAATAAATATGAACTTTATAATATATATATATATATATATATATATATATATATAGGCAAACGCAGGCGGAAGTTGATAACGAAGTTAGTGATGGTGTCTGCAGTGGTGATGGTGATGACAACTATAAGTGGTAGCTAGCTGATATGACGGACGTGGCGATTTCGACAGACCTATCAACAGCGTAGCCACGCTCGAAGGCATAGAGAACATGAGGCCTTGGAACTCCCACTTGGGCCGCCGCAGGTTCGTGCAGCTGGCCAATGCCAAGGGGTTGTCTCCGAACGGCCGTCTGTTCGTCTACTTGCTGACGATGTACCAGAAGAATAAGGTGCGTCTGCTGGAGGGCATCCGGTTCCTACCAATGTCAGTCCAGGCCCTACCGGAGCTCAAAGAGGCCGTCCTCTTCATCAGGAAGTGGACGTGCCAGAGTGTCTTGGAGGAGACCGCGGACAGGTTCGCGCTGATCAACGTGTCGGCGACGAATCCGTCGCTGATGTCGGTGCTGTGGAAATTGTGCACCAGACCGGCCGAGCGCACCTGGGAGGGCCTGATGGCCTGCCGTTGGACCGGCCAGTTGCAGTTGTCGCCGGAGGTGCAGCTGGAGCACAAGGCCACCCAGAAGGCCCTCTGGGAGAACGTGGTGCAGACCACCACCCCCACCACCACAACCGGCCGCTTCCGCCGCGGCTTCGACGAGCGCATCTACGCGCGGCAGGCGAACGACAAGTACCCCATCATGTCGATCGACGACAAGAAGAAGTTTAAGATCGTGACCCGCCCGGAGGGTGGCTATACCAAGGCCAACCTGATGGAGTGGATGCACGACGTGGAGATGCCGAATGGCAATCTCGGCGACGCCAAAGAGGACATGGACAAAGTGTGATTCTTATGGTACGAGGACATTTTGAGATTACCAACTTATACCACTTCATATAAATAAATCATTTAACGCATTGCAACGAATTTAAGGTGCTCACCAAGGCATAGAATTTGCGTTTTTGTTTGAGTCTCAGATTGTACGATTTTTCAGTAAAGATGTAGTTCCCACTAATCTTTGAAATGATATATATATATATATATACATGATTGAGTTAAAAAACCTTGAACAATTATCAAAGGAGAGATTTTTTCATGCATCATGATAAATGGCTTACGCTTTTACCAAACGCTAGCGAATTCAATGTCGCTTGGGTTGTATTTTGCACTATACATGTACATATATAAAGCCTGCATTCTGTCTCTTTATAACGACAAGGAATCACTTTGTATACATTTTGGCCACCCATGGAGATGATCGGGCTCAGGAAAAACAATAGCCCTTATATTGCATATTACGGGCGCTTTTAGCGAATAGCGTGGAAAATCCTCACAGGTATTTTCACTATGAGAGGTGTCGGGGATACATGTGCGTCATTAGCAGCTAACAGTGACCAGTGCGGGACTCAAAAACCGACTAAAAATTGCATGGCATCTCTCGGGCCTCACAGCCAAGAAAGGATGTAAATGCCCTAAATTTATTTCAACTAATCCACCTGCGTTTGTAGGCTTTGCTTGCAGGGCTGTGGTATGTACCATGCGGTGGACTGTCCGTCGTTATAGAAGCAATCTGCTCACTTACCTTCGCGGTCGACGTTTATAGTCAATTTATATATTTTATAATTATAGTTATATATATATTTACTTTCTTTGTGGCACATGTAATATTGACCGATACCACATACTGCAATGCAAGGAAATAGAAGCTGGTTCAATGCATGCAGTAGTCAAAGATGTTATTAGCCGATATGAATTTTAGGTAGCATCTACCAATTTCTGGTGAAATAAACCTGTATATATTTACTTTCTGAGATTGTAATTAAATGGCTGCTTTAACGTTCGGTTCGTGTTTGTAGAAAAAGCGTATCAATGCGAAATTGATTTTGTTTCTCACCTAATGGCGTGACATACGTGTACATGCACTTGTATCTGTCAGTGTGTCTCCAATAATGCTATTTTGCAATCATTTCCGCCGATGAACGCCAATAAATTCAATGAAATGAACACCACTCTCCTCTTTTTTGGACTTCCAAAGAAGCATGTCCCTATATATATATATATATATATATAAGCTGTCACACATTTCCCGCATGACGCATCACTGACTCGAAACTTAACACTGTTATTAAATAATTAACTAAGTCAGAGAAAAAAAATTACGTCCCACTAGGACACTATTACCACTACAGCTACTGCAGCGGCTGCTGCTGCTAGTATTCGCCCCGAAATTCGCAAGTGAAACGAGAAAAGTTGTTAGGTTAGGTTCTAGTTCTTGTTTCTCAGTCGACGTTTCGTGTCATTACCGGCAGGTGGCTTCTACTGCCGGATTCTATCTTCTACTGCCGCACTAAGATAGTCCTCCTGCCAGTAGCTTAGTGCGAACTGGTGACTGACAATGTTAGCAAAGCACAAAAGACAACACGCACATTATCGGTGCAGTGGAACAATGATGGCAAAGCCAAGCAAATGCACGAAGAACAAGAAGAAAAGAAGAACAAAAACAATAACAACAGTAACTACTCATCAACGCATCTCAATGCCGCACCTGTGTCATTATGACGAAATTTCTCTGCCACTCTGCCACCTATGTGCAGAGAGGACGATGTAATTGTTGGGCGATTAGCCGCAGCAGAAGCAGCGGCAGCATCAGCAGCAGCAGGAGTAATCGTGTAACAGTGGGACGCTATTTTTCTGTGTGATTCAGTTAATGATTTAATCATAGTGTTGAGTTTTGTGTTCGTGATGAGCTATGCGAGAATGTATGCAGGTATGTGTATGGTCATATATACGTTTACGTCGAATGCGATCTCTTCTAGCTCCGTACAGACACGTGCGAGGGCCAGGAGTAAAGAAACGCGAAGAAGGAAATATTTCCGTAAAAACTGCTAAGCACTATCTGCTAGCGACGGTCTGTTATACTCGACCAGGTGTAGCCAAATTCACAATGGTTATAAATATGTTTTGTATCACATTATTATGGCCAACTACAACCGCTTTCTACAGTAATGAAATTGTTATTTCTTTATTATTGCATGTTTGATTAACAGTTCCGAACTAGATCAATTGATTAGAAGATCGCTACGGTCACATAGATCTGCGGAAAATGTGGAAATGAACGAGATTGCTTGCCAGTTAGCTGAGATTAGCCTGAGATAGCCTCTCATTTTGTCATCACTCCTATAAAGGCAATTTTTAATATAATTTGAAATGAGATGAAACGATATATATATATATATATATATATATATGTTTTCAATTATTTATATATTAATTATTTATTTTACACCCATGTTAAGTAAATATGTTTACGTGACATCACAAGTGTCTTGAGCCAATCTAGCGTTTTGCTAGACAAGACTGATCCGCCGGATATACCGCGGCGTAGTATCTATAACCTATCCTAGATGTGTGTTCGAAACCTGCTAACGCTTGTTGACAAGGTGATCCCTAGATTTACAAGATGTTAGTAAAAAAATGTTAAAACAAGCAAGTTTTGTAACATTTATAAACGAATTCACCTGATTTGAGTACCCTGACCGGGCGGCCGCCCCTTCGAAATTTCCTGACTACCGTCTGATTTATCTTCCTTCTGCAAAATTCAGCAACCATCTTCCAGGCCTTCCAGAAAGTAATGGCTCTTGATTCTAACAAGATCGGGTGCCAGAATGCAATGATACTGCGGTACGGGCTAATCCCTACCTTGCTTCTGGAGATCAATGGATTGGCCGAGGTGGACTCATTGCTTCGTTTGGCCGTCGTTTGACCCTTGAAAGTTTTTGTTTGATTACCGCAACAGCAAGTTATTATCATAGAAGGACATTCATCAAGATAGGTTATCAAGAAGATGTTTACGAGTTCTACGATTGTCTTAAGTATGCACGTCGATTTTGATGGCACTCTTAATATATATATATATATAGGGTGCCGAGAAAACACACGTGGTTTACCTAAGATACCCTACGTGCTTGATAAGATAAATGATTGAGTATGCATCTGACACACCCAGCTTGGACACAAAGCAGATCGTCATTAGCGATGCTGCGAACCCGTGAAAATCTGTTGTGATCAGAGATGAACCCGAACGGCAGGTAAAATGCGAACAATTCGACAAGTTGATGTCAAGACAACAATACTTGTGCTACCAATTATTGTGGTTTGACAAACATTTGGCGCACACAGAGATTAGGAAATAGTAATAATATTTGTATTATTGTTATTAATAATAGTTGAGCAGCGGTTGACAGCCATCTATGACGGCGTACATGACAGGCAGGGAGGGGCCTAGCTTATTTTTAAACACGAAACTACAGAGGCACAATGTCATCAGCGCAAAATAATCTCGCTGCTGCCTTATAGCATCCTTTACCCTCGCTTAGAGCAACATCGGAATGGTGACTAGAACACGATCTTACAACGAAAAAGTCGTTTGCTCTAGTCAGTGAGGGTCATACGAGAAGCATTAACTGACAATTACTACAGCAATAACAACAACAAGTAAAAGCGTACGGAAGAGACACAGTTAGACCTCTGAATCAAATTCGGAGGAAAATACTAGGCCCTCCCAGCCCACAACCCTTGGTCGAAACACATCGCTTCTTCAATTTAAACACGATGCTCAACCGGCCAACTTGATTCGGTATTGTTCTAAAAATAATATAATACAACAGAAAACGCTTTTAAATACCGAAAATAAAGAGTGGAAGTAGGCTGGGATGTAGCGAAGTCTGCGAAGCCGCCTTGTTGTGCGATTCTCTGGCTATACGCCAGACAAACATGCTATTGATTATTTCAGATTCAACAGCAACGGAATATTAAAAACGTTTAGTTCGATGTCACATTTTGTGCAGAGCCTTTTAAGGAATCTCCTGTGAACACCTCAAGCACGCCAATGTGTTCGTGCACAATTATGGGCTCGAGAGGGGTAAGCATATGAACATTTAGATAGCACAATTGATTTACACAAATCAATATATATATATATATATATATATATATATACATTTGGGTCCTTAGTGGTGAAACAACAGAAAAACGCATATTTACAAGTACTAATGTAGATTTGACAAAGATCTCTAATACGGCGGCCGGCGATCGTAAAGTCCGTCCACATTAGAGCTCTGAGATGTACTTGGACTAGGTTGCTCGCAACGTCGGCGGTACGCAGTGGTAAGGAGGCTGTGTTTTAATTCTAGAGTATCCTCGGTCCGCTGCGGACCTGGAATCGTGCCGTGATGCAGACATTTTCAATGTCACCAAGGGCTGGCTAATTCTACTTTCCCCAACAACAGTCGTTGAGGCTGGTGTGGACTATGAGACAACATAATTCATCCTTGAGGTAATTCAGTGGCAGCAAGTGGCTTGCTGCCACAAGGACTGTTAGGGAAACCCTAGATATCTTAACATGTCCGGCTCTCGGTGCTTTGAAGATATACCTCAGGTTGATTTCCAAGCCCGTAGGGGACGGAGGATAGTCTAGAATTAAAAACAACCTCCTTAAAAAATGTTTTAAAATTCTAAGTCGCCAAACCATCCCGCGCCACGACACGACGACTCGCCAGAGCGGCGGCTAGACACAGATCGCCGCTCCTCGAACGCAGGTAAACACTACGCCAACAACAACTCCTTCGATTTTGTTGGCGGCCGGGCGAAATGTGCCGCACCGACGCTCGGATATCATAGGTAGTCGCGGGTTAGTGCGATCACATGCTAGGTGATGGAGGCACAGACACTCGTCTCTGGTCTGTTTGCCGCCTAGTAATTCCAACGGCGTGCAGACATTTATTCGCGTGTGAGCTTCTCCATCTGCTTTATATTAACATTTTGCCGTTCCCAAAACTTATAGAATACTGTCTCGTAGTTGAAATTAAGCGTATACTCCTTGGAGTGCATCCAAACTTATATGGTCTGGCAACATCAGCAACACCCATATCTACAAGAGGTAACGCATCAAACCTGCTTACTCTGTCACACGCCAACTCCAACCAGTCAAGGCTATCAATCAGAAACATTGGGGCCTCCTACTGGAACAAAGTACCGGCCTCCGTTAGCAGACAAAGTCCCTGCTCAAATTCAAATGCGATCTCAAAGAGCATTATCTTGAAACTTTGGTATCTGGTTAAAAGTGATATAAAAATACAATAATGTTGCAATATATTGTAAATAGGTGAAAATGGCATATATAAGTTATACATTGTTATTCATAAAAGGGGCTCCGAACAAGCTATGTGCTTAATGGAGCTTGAAATTAATGTGTGCAATTATCTACAAGAAATGTCAATAAACAAACAGTTTGCTGTCGTTGGGTCGCTGGTGCGACGTATCCGGCACGCCATGCTCCTTCACAAAAACAACAACAAAAATAAAACACCGCAGCGTTTTTTCAGCAGCAGAGTCGTAACGATTTGGCGGCTGACAAAGACGCCAACAAAGCCTAAAATCTACGACAAACAGATACCTTCAGAGTATAGAGAGATAGAGTACTTGACCGCGCCGTTTTAGTCGGTCAGCCGGACGCCGCCACGGCGGAGCCGCGTGCTGTGTCTATCTGACAGTCGAAAGCAGCGGCGGCGGCCGCGTCGGCCGCCGCCAGCTGATCGAAACGAAATCCACGTAAGTTCAAGGCTCCGTTTTCGTGTTGTGGTTTTCTTGACGGTGGCGGTGCCATCGCCAGTGAGTAGAGTTTGTAGCAGCTGCTTGCTGGTCGGTCGTGCAGTCGCAGTAGAAGGAGCTAGCTTTCTTGGCCTGCTGCTGCTGTTGTTGCTGTTGACTGGTATTTGTTTCTTTTGACGGGTGGTGGTGGTGGTGGTGGTGGTGGTCTGCAATCTTGTCATGAATCGTCATCAGTATCGTGGTCGTTCGTCATCATCGTAGCAGTTAGCAGATAGCAGATAGGATTCAGCAGTGTGTCGTCCGTCATCATCGGCGATCATTGATTGTTGTTCTCTGAAGTTGTTGTTGTTGGCTTCCCATTTGAATCGATCGAGACGTGTTGGCCTGATCGTTCACTAGTAGAAGGTCTGCAGTAGCAGCAGCAGCAACAGCAACAACAGCGGCACCGGGATCAACAAGTTCTTCCCGTGGTGAGTAGAAGAATAATAGCAAGAATAACGTGGCAAATGTGACAAAACTGGCTGATTGGCTGACGATCATAGTTGTCGTCGTTGTCGTCGGGCTGAAAGAGCGCAGCGCTGTCGAGGCATGCTGCGAACCCGGCGCTCATATCTGCGGTAGGAAATGATCATGATGATCAACTGATCAACGATCGTTCGAATGCATCGAATGCCTATGCTATCGTCATGCTATGTATGGGGTACATCAGCAGGAAATGAAGGAATGAAAGCTCGATACTGGCTTGCTACGGCGAGCTAGTGCTTCTTAGTGCTCTCACAGCGGAGATTTCGAGTCGGAGTGTGCCGGTCTGTAACAGCTGTTTCATAGGTCGAGAGATCCTATGGAGGAGGTGTGCCGGCGGTGGATATGAGCAGGCGGCATGCTGAACTGAAGCAGAAAGAAGGCAATGCACTCGACGGTCGAGTGCATTCATTGCCTTCTTCGGCCTCCGAGACGAGACGCAGCGAGAAAGAAGAAGAAGCCAAAGCCAAAGAGAATGAATGGTCTAGCGCTAAATACGGCCAAATGTGGGTCTGTTGGTGACAACGCATCAAGAGATGGCGTTAGGTTCCGCCGTACGAGCGGTCGGTCACCATATGGTACACATTCTGGGGGGAGTGGCGATGCATGTATTGAAGCAAGCATACATATATATATATATATATATATATATGTGTGTGTGTGTTTGTGTGCAATCGCGTGCAGCCAGCTCTAGCGCTCTTATCCATTGCACTACTATCCATATGCATTTATTAGGCGGCAAGACGGCCATTTCCGTATCCCGCCGTCGTGTGGGCGGTCGCATGTCGTCGCATTCGTGTATGTTCGAAATTCAAGATGCATGTACATGAAAACATTGATGTTGAAGTGTGTCAATATGTGACGGCAGTGAAGTGAAGTCTCATTGAACGATTTCGTCAGTTTCACTGTTCGAGTATTGTTGTTGTTGTTGTTTCTGCTGCTGCTGCTGCTGCTGATGTTCGAATGTAGATTCTGTGTGCGGGCTTTAGGTAGTTAGACTAAACTTTAGGTGTTTATCTATTCTACGTAGTCACTGTACGAGTATTCTGACGTTTAGCTGCTGGCTTCCCAACCAAATGGGAACAGAGTTTTTCTTTGTAGATGATCTGATCTGATTTGTAATTAGGAATGTATGTTAGAGTAACAGCTGGAGCCATCACCCGTTCAACAGTTGTTTGCCGTAGCGTATTGCAGGTATTTCATTGTCTTTGCACCGTTTTGCTATCGTAGAACAGAACGGAAGCAACTTTGCTCAGTTTGGCGCCAACTCAGTGTGCTGCCCTGCGAATCAGGAAAATCCCTTGCAGTGGTCCCGATGGACATTATCAGAGAGGATACAGTTTTGTTAACTGGCTTAAATTGACGCGTAGTCACGTGTTCACTCTGCCGAAATTAACACGTAGTACAATATGTTATGTGTGTATACTTTCATTGTTTGAAAAATACGATTTTTTTTTGTACGAACGATCTTATTCTCGTTCCTACACAAAACTATATATACTCACCACTTGTTGGTATTACCTTTCTGTGATTGTCTGAAGTTGGACTTCATCATTTGCCATTACTATATAGCCCATATACAATATTTCAATAGTTTTGAGTTGTATATTTATATATATATATATATATAGAGAGAGAGAGAGAGAGAGATCTGGAGAAAGCCATCTTAAGATTAATGTTTTTTTTTCTATGTATATATGCTTTCATTATAGGCCTGGAGGCAACGGTGAAGACCTCCGACGGCAACGGCCACAATGGCTCTTCTCGGAGAACGCATCCATTTGACGAGGGAACTTGGAAGCCATTCGAGAAGATGGCTGGTTTCGGCTGCTATCATGGTAGTGGCAGTCACGCTGACGGGCGTCGTTTGTCCACCAGTGGACCCGAACAGCAAAGACGACGCTGCTCAAGATCCCGGACCTCTGCATGATGTGACAAACGAAACAGATCCGGCCTTTGTAAGTACGGGAAGCAAGGCTACAGTTAGCCACCATTAGCTCGATTACACGGAGCGACGATGCAGGGAAAAGTGATCGGTTAGCATTTGACAGTAGTGTTCCGTAGGAATTGTTTCCCGTCTTCGTCCCCTCCTTCGAACGTGTCGCTTGTCCAGTTGTCTGCCCCAAACTCAGCCTTATCTGAGAATCGCACTGCAGCCGCCGGCAACAATGGTGTCTACCGCCGGCTATGTCCTCTAGATCCGTGTCTCCATCCTTTGTATCTCGGCGTGATTGTGCATGATAATTTGTCCATTCAGCACACATGATTCATATGATCAGATGTATAGACATATAACGTATGTATCTTGCGACTTGCCCACGGTGTTTTTATGGTTCGAATGTTTTTTTTGACTGTGGCTATTCGGCAGAACCTCGAATATGGCCGCTATCTGGCGGAAGTAGTGAAGATACTCGAAGCCGATAAGGAGTTCGCTAAGAAGCTTGAAAATGTCACACAAGAAGAAATTCGGGTAAGTGCAGTCAGTCTGTGTATAAACTATACTTTGCGTCTAATAAAGTGATTTATGGTATCGTTATTGGGCTTGTAAAATGGAATGCCTTGTTTAAGACGAACGACCTTGCTTAGATAACAGCTCTTGAACGGAAAATTGGCATGGTGTTTATATTTAATAATTTGTTCCTCTGAAGAAAACAGGCTGTGCCGATGGTAAATCTACGATGAATCCACGGCAATTATACCCGACTGTTATAACGTTGCTGTTTCAAAAACTAAACAATATTTCAAATTTCAGAATGGACAGGTGGCATCGCATCTCGACCTTGTCGACCACAAGATTCGTTCAAAGTTGGATGAGCTCAAACGGATTGAAGTCGATCGCTTACGAAAGCTTACACAAAAGAAGAACGAATTAGAGCACGGTACGTCTCCTCCTTGTTCGACAGCTGTTTAATTCCAGAGTCATCGTCAACCCATGCGCCTAATTTGACTCTTTCTAAGCCTAGCAAAGTTTTACGTAGGCAGTCCATTTCGAGATTACTCCCCACTAGAATCACCGTCTACCTTTTAGGTAGTGCCTTTATTTGTTGTATACTTCAGTACCGAAATTGGCATCTTTTATCCATTATATTCATTCACTTTAACCTCAGCACGCTACTTATGAGTATGTGTACTTTATATATATATATATATGTACCATCACGTTATGCGCATTAGTTTGTTATATTACGAGCCTTGAAGATGGCTTCGTTAGATCTTCTCTACTTCAATTAGTATTAATATATTAACGTAATGTTGCAAGACTGCAATGATAACGGCATTCGCTCTGTGGTAGTCATTAGAGCCGAAACTCGCCGGCCTTACCATCACACAAAGCTTTAGCGATACGATTACACATTTTACCTTCTTTAGCTTATGTTGTGAGTTTCATTTACTCAATTTGCCGGACATTTTTATTATCGATGCTATTTTGCTAAGTTTCTTTTTAGCCATAGAACGTTGTATGCAGTTGAAACTGTAGTATCTGACACAATTCGTATATTGTATACAAACAAGTTGATATACTTCCCAATTAGCAGTATAGAATACACGAGAACTTGCATCTACAGGATAAGCGAAACTTGTGAGAGCATTGCTTTGAACGCAACTCTTAAAAAATGTAACTTAACTTTCGTTGCGGCTGAAAATTTGTGACGCCCTAAGATGAATTTAGCAAGCTGCGTGCTAAACGTTGGAATAAATTGCTTGTTTCTTTGATATTTTTGTCTAATAATAAAACTTGGGTGCCAAATTGATGAGTAAGATATACTTTGTCGTTGGCACGTACGCGTACGTAGACATGCTCAAACTTCAGCGGAAATGGGTCGTTATATTTTAGGGTTCTGTGCAGTATTTTAGGCTTGACGTTCTTTCAATACGACGTCAACTCGCAGATCATCCCCCGCGGCTTGGTTTACGAATTCGTGCGGCCTCTAACTCTTATGCACCCGTATATACAAAAAATGTTATATAGTCATCTGGTTGCGTGTGAAAAGCTGGATGAACTGACAATTAGTCGATTAATCGCAAACATACGACTAACATCTTTGTGGTAATGATGCGATGTTTTTGGGTTGCTTGACGGGAAGGCGTGTTTCGGGACGGCCGGCTGTGGAGGTCTGTGCCGAGAAAAGGTAAAAAACTGTCACGAGGAGTACAAGTTGCAAGCCAAAAGTGCAAATGTCCTTGTCCCGAGCTGACTGACGAAAAGATCGTTCGCTGAAATTCGCTCCATTGCTTGCTTCTGGGGACTTGACTAGTCGTCGTCGTGGCGCACATGCTTGTTTGCAACACTATGGTTTACACCTGTTTCTTTGGACTGTTTGGCCACAATTCACGTGCTCGCCCAGCTTGTGTCCCTTCTTACACTACACGGTCAGCTGGTCGGTCCTTTGACTGACCAGCCTCTCGCCTGGGGAACGTTCACCGGCACAATGCAAAACTTTCCTGTTGAGTTTTTTTTATTGGCGTTGTTGTTTTTTATTTGTGTTGACGATTTGGCTGATTTTGTTTTGTGCCGCCGCTACTGCAATCGCTTGTCTCTTCTATCGGACGTTTAACTAACTACAATATTTACGATTGGAGATGATTTGCATAACAATACTAACGAGTAATAAATAGTATTGCTACAATAATTAGTTATATAGAATTATTCGTGACTCTGGCAATCATCAAGTTGGTTTTTGAAAGATTTGAAGGGGCCGAGTACGAAAATGACTTTACATGATGTGGTTGATTTGTTGTCTCTATTGTGTATATACACAAAACACTTTAGGCAGCTCTACTCTCTTTTGCACGCTTGTAGGGCATGGGGAAATTTGTCGTTGTGTTTTCTTGGCGGTGAAACGATTTTTGTTCATGTGCTGTATTTAGTACACGGGTTCTTACTCCTTCGGCATGTTAGCGTTATATTAGGTGCGTTTCAAATATCCAACACACGCGCATTCAAGGTTATGCTGCTCAATATGTTGAGCTTGCAGATAAAGGTTGGCAGCGGAGCCTTATATTCCTCGGAGTACGCAGTGGGTGAAAATAAAATGTAGTACTGACACAAGATTACAATTTTATAAGATAGAAGTTGCACATCATATCGTCCCTAACACGCGCGTCACGCCCTACTGATGATCTGGAACCGTGTCGAAAAGACGACATTTCAATTTAGATGTTCGTTTTGGGAACAGGGTAATAGTTTGCAGCTGCCAAGTCCGGTGAATAAAAAGATAGTTCTAAACTGCTGAGAAGTGCCCCAGAGCCTACTTCGTAGCTTCGAATCTATGACGAGGATATTTAACGCAACTCTATCTAATTGCACAATTGATGTAAACACTACCAAACTCACATGCAGCAACGCGGTTTTCACTGCGTTTAGAGCTACATTTAACTGTTTTTAATATTTCTCAGAGGGGCATATTTTTGCATTAGTGCATATGCATATTGCGCATAATGTCACTCTATACAACAACTTTGTAGTGAAGGGGTATATTTTATTTTATGTATCTTTTGAGCAAAGATGAATTTGTATTGCATTTACTGTATTATAGACGTAGCTCGCCTGGCATTCGCGCACGAAAATCGCCTAAAGTTTGAGTGCACGCATTTTATATCGACAGATCTTTTCTTAAGCTTGCTTTTTAATTGCTAGGTTACTTCACATGGCCTTTGAGTGAAACCTTGCAGAACGCTCGCGTTATGACGATGTACAAAAGCTGTATCAAACGGCCGGATTACACCACGGCATTGTAACGCAGACGACACATATTTCTACGCAGGTTTTTGTTAAGCAATCTTCGCAGCGTAGCACCGCTGGGCCCTTTAGGTTGAATAGTTAGCCCGTTTCACGGGTTGGCCTAGACCTAGATGTGAAGTGTGTAGTAGATAGTGCATTTGTAGGTAGATGTGAAGGACGGGCAAAATATGTCGTTAATGTTTACGCTCAATTTTCACGCCTCCCTTAAGTGGTTGTTTGATTCATGATTTGTTCGTTATACAGACTGCGATAGTTCACATTACGGTTCTGTCGGCTTTTTGTAGGCATTGACCGGGATAACGTCATCAACGATCATCTCGACACGGACAACCAGCACACGTTCGAGATTGAAGATCTAAAAAAATTGATTGTTTCCGTGAGTTTCTTCTGCGCCATGTGATTGCTTGATCCGTTTAAACGAATGTGCTTAGGTAACATCTTGGAAAGTGAGCCGATTCACTGCATCATTGCGGTAGCTTACTGTGTAAAGGTTAGCGGTTAAACAAACCGACTAGTGGGTCTTGGTAGTTCACAACATGATCATTATCACATTTCAGCCATTTTAAACATTGATACTTATAATGTTGTCAGCTGCTCTCTGCATGCCATTCGAAAGAGCCAGTTCATCTCTTCGTAAGGACCAGGCAGGCAGATGCATGATACCTCGAATAGATTGAAGACAAGCATCGCTCAGCATAACTTGTATACATACACGAGACTGTTTGTTTTTTAATGCAGTACGTTGCAAATGGGAGAGCTTTACTGATATGCATGTGTTTCTGGTTTACAGGCCACGCGGGATCTGGCAAAGCTGGATGAAGCTCGTCGGGAGGAGTTCAAACGGTACGAAATGGCAAAGGAGTATGAGTTTCAGCAAGGCCTGAAAAATATGACCGAGGACCGGAAACAAGTCGAAGAGAAGAAACATGAAGCCGAAAAGCACCGAAAGCATCCAAAAGCGCACGAACCAGGCCATAAAGTAAGCTTCCAGACTGTTTACGTCAATGGCTTTATCTGTCAAGTGTATTGCTGATGCTTGTTTTCATTCATGTCCATTATATTAATCCTTTGTAGCCTAATGGAATTGGACTAGCTTCCTATATTGAACTCACTTTTGAGATGCACATGACGCATATATATGTATATATACACCCAATTTTGTACTTTGATCGACTACATGATTACTCATTTTATCCTGACTCATTCAACCGTAGGCTCAACTCGAACAAGTCTGGGAAGAGGAGGACCACCTTGAAAAGCAGGACTTCGATCCCAAGACCTTTTTTGCAATGCATGATCTCAACGGAGACGGCGTCCTTGATGAGCAGGAAGTTGAGGCGATTCTCCAGCTGGAGGCCAAGAAAATGTACATGTCTGATCCTCAAAATCCCGGAGATCCAAGGGTAGGTGAACCAATTAGAAGTTGATGTGTGTATGTTTGTGTCACTTTTTCTTCTGCCGAGGGTGTTGATTTAATATTATACCTGTCTGGATATTGAGCTTCGTTTGGTTAAGCAATGGTAACCGCGTTGTTATTGCCATTATGATTTATATTATTATGAAGTGTCGTCATGAATATGGTGATTGTTGCTGTTGTTGTTCTTGTGTCGCTCTCTGTGACTTTCAGAAGAGAACGGTAAGTGACAGCGCTGCACCGCTGTACCTCGCTTGGCTCCGTCGCCTTGCACAGATGTAATGCGAGCTTCAATTTCCCTTTACTAAGCAATATGATAAGAAATTTCCGAAAGTTCGTCACTATATAGAAACACGCTTGCTTCAGACAATTTTTTTTTCTAGGTATTACAGCGACGCTTTGGTTATTCAAGGGATTATATATATATATATATATATATATATATATATATATATATGAGCATAGAAAAGCTGCCACTCATTGCAAACAATGAATAGTACTGAGATAGGGCTAATCTCTTATTTTGATCCAAAGTTATTGTTGTATCTGCTTAGAAATCTTAGGAAGATGTGTATGCGTAATTACTACCACTCATTTATGTTGCTGAGTGGTACACACCACTTTGCTTGAATTATGCCTAGTGTGATTGCTTTTTGTTCAGCGTATAACGAGCTTAATAGCACTACACTGGAGTGACTTATCTGCATGTTATGCAACTGAGGCGAAGTTTTTTGTGCAATCCAAATCTGTGCATGAGTATGCGCTATTAACTATGCGCTGAACAGTTTGTTGTTCATTCCTCCGTCGAACATACGGTAGTGTGTCAACGCTTATACAAAAATAGATTACGTCGTAAAGTGAGCCAGTATTCGAGCTGAGTGAATTGCAATGTTAATAATACGAATAATGAAGATATCATAAAGATGCTGATCCATATTATGCATGTGGTCAGAATGAACTTTGAAAGGGTTTGAATCGAATCAGTCTGTCAGTACTTAATCTTTAACCTGACTTGTTACTTCATTGGTTTGGATTATTTGCGTGCTTTACCAACCCTGATAGTTTTGTTACACATTCATGTATTTTGCTTTTAGAGTGTATGCTCGATGTTTGCCACATATAATTCCTTGCTTTGCAGTGCGGAGGTGTATTTACTTAAATGCTTGAATGAGTTGTCATAGCTTTATAAAGTATTGCACGACCGAACTGTTAGATGCGCTTCTTGCATTTACTTCACGCTATTGCAGGAGATGGAAGAGGAATTGAACAGGATGCGCGAGCACGTATTTAAGGAGGTCGATAAGGATAAAGATGGGCTAATCTCGCGACAGGAATTTCTTGACTTAACGCACACCCGGGAGTTCGAACAAGATAAGGGCTGGAAAGGTCTTGACGAGCAGCAAGTCTATACTGACGAAGAGCTACAACAGTTTATGCATATGCGCGATCAGCAACTTCAGATGCAGATGGTATGTGTTTCCTTTCTTAACTCTCTTCCACAGCTGGCTACTGTGATTACAATGGATATAAAGAGTGACGCCTTAGTTCGACAGGTTCAGAGGATTTCATTTAGCATGGCAAACGTGACACAAGCTTGCTTAAAGTGCACAAGCTTGCTTGAAGGAAGATAACAGTTGCTTTGGGTCTGTTTTGTATTTGTCATGTAGGCACAGCAGGGTTATGGATATAATCCGAACGCGCCTCCTAATCTTCAGTATCATCCTGGGTACGGCCCGCCCCATGGTCCTCCCCAGCATCCATCTCAGGTAAGCCCGTAGTGTAATATTCCAAAATAATGTTTTTAAATAAATAAATATAACACTAGAATATATTAATAATAAATAATATAAAATACAATAATATAATAAATATAATATAAAACACAATAATATAATCAATATAATATAATATAAAACACAATATTCATGTGCCATAAATTTGACATTATGTTCCCAAGGCTTGAGATCATTTCCTCATAAAAAAAACCGTGCTCAGCAATTAAATAAGCTGTGGTGGATTGAAGGTGTGCGTGGCTACCAAATAATATACGATTACGTGCGGTTTTAAAGAAGTTTTTTTTAAGTTAAAAGCCAAGAAAAACTAAGAGTCCATGTAAACGAAAGAGCAATATTTCCCGTATTGCAATTTTCTTCTAAGATAGGGTCTTTCCTGTGACTTTCACTAGTTCTAAGTTAACACAGTTCTACATGCAGGCGAACTCACATTTGAGATTACCTACGTCGAGATTTTCTGAACATGTTATGATGTTTGCAACCGTGTGCGTAAATTTCAGGGAGGGCACCCCCAAATGGCCTACCAGAATCCCCAGATGATGGGTCAGCAGATGCAGGGCGTTCCGCAAGGTCACATGGCCATGGGGCAACAGCAGGGATACGCTCAGCGACCACCAGGACCGGTGCCACCTGGCGTAAACATGGGCCCACCGCCTCCTCCACGGCCTCCGGGCCAGATTAACGCCAACAACCAAGGACAGTTTAACGCCAACAACCAAGGCCAATTTAACGCCAATAACCAAGGCCAGTTTCAACAAGGACAACTGCAGCAGCAGCAGCAACAACAACAACAACAGCAGCAGCAGCCGGCGCCCAGGGTCATCGCCGGACAACCACCCGCGTCGGTCCCAAGTCCTGTCCAGGGCCAACAAGTACATCCGCAAGGTAGCTTCAATCAGCCGCCGCCAGCTCAACAGCAGCAGCAGCAGCAACAACAACAGTTCCAGGGAGGAGTCCACCAGCAACAGTTCGCGGGTCAGCCTCAACAGCAGCAGTTTAACCAGCCTAACCAGCAGTTCCAGCCTGCCGCGGGTCAGCCTCAGCAGCAGCAGCAGCAGTTTAACCAGGCTAACCAGCAGTTCCAACCAGCCGCGGGTCAGCCTCAACAAATAAACAAACAACAGCCGGGCCAGCATTTAGGTCAACAACAGGCCCCGCTTAATAGCCAGCCGGCCGTCGGTACGGGAGGTGGCGGGGCGAACACGGCGAACAACGCTCCACGCCACTAACGCGATTAAAGCAGACGACTGTATCAGATGCCAATTCAACAAGGATCGCACTCTCATAGGAGGACGATCTCTGTAGTATTCATCAACAACCAGATACGGCTGGCACCTACCTGCGTTCCACTTGAGTCATGATGCTGTTGTTGTTGTCGTCGTCATAATAGCTGAGATATGATTCATCCACGTCAGCGACTGCATCGTACGCCACCGCTCGTGTTTTTTGTCGTTGGGAATGTTTTGAAAACTTTACAGACACGCGTTACATACGTCATCAAACACAACAATGCGAATAGTTAAGGGGGCAACAAATTTGTAAATTGAGGGCGACTTACTGACGTCCGAGTCGAACTTATACAGAGTCAAGTCTAGCGTTTCTAACTTCTGCGGTTGCTAGTCGCCACGTTGCAATCAACGTCATAGATCGATATTTCTCCCCGTACACAATTCCGTTAAATGTTCTTACTTGCGTGACTGCCATGGCGCAAGCAAGGTCTGCTGTTTCCAGACATGTCTATTTCAAGGACTGAATATGGCCAGGCGCCTCAGTTGTTTGACATACGCAAAACACATCTCCAGATACTTCCGGGGTTTAAGTCGCTGAACGAAGCGAGGGGTCAACCTGGTCGTCTTCTCTCAATCGGGAGACAAATGAGCGGGGACAGAAATTGAGCACGGCCATGGTCGGCCATCGCTGTCATCATTCCGGCACAAACACGGCTCCATTCCACAATCTACTACTAGATGAATCGATCAAAACTACTTGAGTGCAATCCATTCTGCAGGAAGCAACGCCTGAATGCAGAAGATCACAATGTGACTGTGGTAATTAGTTTAGTCGAATATATATACACGCCGTTGTTGACATCCTTGTCGACGTGTTTGCATCATTGAGTTCTTTTGTCACTGAAATGGACTGAAATTTTTTTAAACACATGTTTGGTTCTGGTGGCGTGAAACTGAACAAAGTGCACACTGCTATATATACATATGCGAGCCGATGTGTGATTTACTTGTGTGCATAATTGTATTCTGACCGCTATAAAGAAACTCCATAGGGATATGTTTGTATGGAGGATGACTTTAAAATATAATTTGATTAATTTCGGGGTTGGAAAGGATTGTCGGTGATAACTTTTGATCAAATAGAGCTAAGGCAACTAAGGCAGCAAATTAGAGTTAAGTAAGTATTAAATGTAGCCACACGATGCACACGTTCTGTAGAACGAAAACGAAGCGAGGGAACAATACAGAAAGAAACATATTTTTATTCCAGTTAGGTTGAGAATTGACGATTGTTGTCGCAAGTCGGTAAACCGGCTGAGTTCCAGCTAATATATATCTGCATATATATGTAACTATACACGAAATGAAGTGAGAACGTTGGCCCCTTTGGGATGTATATGACCGACATGCAAATATATATATATATATATATATATATTTGCTGACGCTATTGTTGTGTTGCCAATTGATCGCGTCTGGAAGACGACCGCTCTCTAGTTTTTACTGCCAACGAAAATTGCCAGATTGTATAGGAGGTAATTCACCTCCACTATCCATCGCAGCGTCACAGTACAAGCGAGAATAACGACAGCATGCACGGATGTGTCAAGCGATAGACGGTGTATCAAAGTTCTGTTGAAGCTGTTCGCTTTATATGAAAAAACCATTGGGCTACTCTTTGACCACAAATTGATTATTCGGCATGCTATTCCGTGACAGATGAGCGGCACATCGCTGTGTCAATGCAGTGAGATCGTCAAGAATAAACTTTGTGTAAATATGTCCTAAGGGGTAGTCATGTTTTCCTTCTATAGTCTGTTTGTTGTGTCCAAGTCAGGTTCGTGTTGGCTTATGCTGTATCGTATGCTTATTATTTTGATTTCATGATTACCCAGTTACACATTTAGTGTTATTATTAATTAATCTGTTGATCATTAACGTGGGATAGAATTTAGTTTGATCTCAGCACATGTCCTCACAGGGCGATGACTAGAAAGAGTTGTCGATCTAACCGAAAATTATAATAGACGAATGGAATAAAAGCCTAACTACACCTAGTAGGCAACTAGACAAATATTCGCCTCCTAGTGCCAAGTATCTTGAATATGCAGATAAAATGAAGCCTTTCCTTCTTGTTTTCTTCAAAGATTCCATTCTATTATTACAATTATTTGTTGATGTGAAATAGATATCAGGACGTCCAATTTCGGCCGTGGCTTCGAAAGCCAATCCTGCAAAAAGTACTAAAAAGAATTGTGATCGGTCTGATTGTTTTCGCTGCCCTACTTGTATTGTTTTCCACTGCCGATTCAATCTAGGAGGATACGTTTCACTTCACCATGGGGGTGTTACGCGCAAAGCTCCATGCGTAACTTATGTACGTCGATGCATTCACCGAAATCCTGGCGCCCAAGCGTACTAGTGTTTCAACCCCCGTATTTCGCTGTAACAGTGTTAATAAACTGGCTTATGCTTTTATATATAAATATAGTAATCACGAGGTCAGTCACTGGTCCACCGTATTCAACGTCTCCTTCAGGACCTGAATACGCTAATATATGGATACTCGAGGACCCACCCCTCCGTGAATTATCGCCAGGTCCACCGCCATCATAGTAAAACGTAGGCGGCGATGAAGTAATTACGTATCCAAAATCCATATTCCCCAAGAGCTTGGCGAATAGCAATTGTACGGGAAGGGGCAGCAGTGCTAAGCCTTCAGTTTAAATCTTCGGTTAAGAAGCTTGAAATCATCAGTTGAATGATCAGTTGAAACAATTGTAATGACGGGGCTTATCTCAACGGAGTCCCGCCCACCACTACTGTACATCCCACTAAAAGTTAATTTAGTGAGAACGATTGTGTTATCTTCGGGCAGCAGGATCCTCGTCTGTTTGAGACGTTGAGCCAACCAGCAAAAAGGCTTCTCCTACTGGCTAGTCATGCGAGGGCCGTTTAAAAAATGTAAAGAAGAAAAATATAAATTCAAAAGGAAATTGAAGAAATATAAAAGAACAAAAGTAACATTATAAAGAACAAGTAGATGATATAGAAAAAAAACAACAACAGAAGGAATTAAGAAAAAAGTACAACGACTAATAAAAAGAGAAAAGAAAGACATGCTTTTAAAAATGAAGAAGAAATATAAGACGGAGAGGGAAAGTAAATGGCAGTGGAGAACGAAGCAAAACATAAAAAGAAGCGCTGGCAGATAAATGCTCAACGGTTTGGGTGTTTTTCCACCTGTTTTTTTTTTGTTGTTGTGCAGTAGCAAGGGAACATGCAGTCTTAACTTTATCAGTGTCAAAGACGCTAAAATGTTCAATGGCGTTCCGGTCTGGCAGTGTGGTGTTAGAAACAAAAATGTTTCTAAAGTTTGTTGCATATCCAGTTGTCGCGGTTAGTTGGTGCGTTTAGAGAGGTGTCTTAAGTAAGATGTCCCCATACTAGGCCATACACCAGCCTTGGAATAATCTTAAGCTGGAAGAGCACCGCTGCCGTCGGGACGAACAGTCACCGGACGTCGCCAACCTTTCTATAAAAGGAACTAGGGCTGTGCGTACTGTCGCGTCAATGTGCGCAGTGAAGGTAGTCCCAGTGTAATGAAGCCGAAGCCCCAGATAGCGGAAAGAGCTTACGAATTTTAAGGATTGGTCGTCGCAACGTATACTGTCTTTGGCAGCCAATCCACCCCCTCCCTCCTCTGAATTTCACAGCCTTGGTCTTCATCGCGTTTTTCTGCAGCCCCCTTACGACAGGGAACACCTCTGCCGGAAAGTGATGCGCTTGATGACACTCAGGTAAGCGACCACGATATTATCTGCGTTCATTACAACTATGGCCTCCTGTTCAGTACTACTGTCGAATATAGCCGACAAAATCGATAAGCAGAAAATTAAAGGAGGCACAGCTCAATGGGTCTCTTTTTTTGCCTTATCCGCAACACATCCTGCTCGTCCTGTACCAGTAAGATGCCTGCTTCAAATAAACTCGAAAGTACGCTCAGACGAGATTTAGCAACCCCTGCGTGTCGGAATAAGTTCATCATTTTAGGGGTGCTTTGTCGAACGAGCTTGGACGCAGTCTATAAAGACTGCGTACAAATGGCCTCCGGACTTTGCTACAGCTTGTTCTATCTCCGACTGAAACACATGGATTGCAAACGCGTTCCTTTGCGCGTTACTAGCTCATTTCGATGCCGCCGCGGCGGGGACTACTGCAGCCTTCTTGGCGATGGCCTTGAAAGAATCGACCTTAGGCGGCTTGTTCCCCTTAAGGGTCTCTTTCGTCAAGTGCCTCATTCGGTCTATTCCGGGCGCTTTCCTGCGCAGAGCCTTAACCGACCAGATGTCGCTCCGAGTTGGAATATCCACAGCAGGCGCATCAGCTCTTCTGGATGTGGCGCGAAGATTAACCACAACGACGACGACACAGTGTGGCGTTACGTTGTGGCGTTTCCCAGACAACGAAATTCTCTTCGTCGGGTTGCTTGGACTCGCACACGCAAAATTACGGTTTCGGCAGCCTTCGATTCCGAAACCAAAGACATAGAAAAATAAAACACAAAAGGAAACAGAAAGACGAAATAGAAAGGCAAAATCAAAATCAAGAACAGGAAATTTGAGAACCAGCAGACGGAAATTTAAGCACAAAATGAGGGAGAAACAGCAAAGACAAACTATCTCGAAAACGTGCAAACGTGAAAGAGACTGGAAATCGTTATAAGTAAGCATACCTCAAGATGATAGACAAATCAAAGTGCTGGCAGGTAAGTGCTCGCAGCTCACCGGCTTTCCAACGTTCGCTCGTAAGCTGCCCGTTGGGATCCTTCACAGCGTTGCCTTTTTTCTTCTTTTGTTCCTCATTGCCCCGTCTTCGTCTGTTGGAAGTCTCTCCTATAATCCCATCTGTGCGAGCAGCTGCAATGTGTCCGTGTCGAACGAGGACTGGTGTGTCTA